>WNWK01000254.1:90000-613035 GCA_009830355.1 Cherax destructor | reverse complement strand
ACCCCACCCATGCGTAGTAGTGCTTCTACAGAGACCCACCCATCCGTAGTAGTGCTTCTACAGAGACCCACCCATGCGTAGTAGTGCTTCTACAGAGACCCACCCATGCGTAGTAGTGCTTCTACAGAGACCCACCCATGCGTAGTAGTGCGCTTCTACAGAGACCCACCCATGCGTAGTAGTGCGCTGCTACAGAGACCCACCCATGCGTAGTAGTGCTTCTACAGAGACCCACCCATGCGTAGTAGTGCTTCTACAGAGACCCACCCATGCGTAGTCGTGCTTCTACAGAGACCCACCTATGCGTAGTAGTGCGCTTCTACAGAGACCCACCCATGCGTAGTAGTGCTTCTACAGAGACCCACCCATGCGTAGTAGTGCTTCTAATGAGACCCACCCATGCGTAGTAGTTCTTCTACAGAGACCCACCCATCCGTAGTAGTGCTTCTACAGAGACCCACCCATGCGTAATAGTGCTTCTTCAGAGACCCACCCATGCGTAGTAGTGCTTCTACAGAGACCCACCCATCCGTAGTAGTGCTTCTACAGAGACCCACCCATGTAATTCCTATTTTTAAAGCAGGGGACAAGTCGTTACCATCAAATTACCGCCCAATAAGTCTAAATCAATTGTAGGCAAATTATTAGAGTCGATTATAGCTGATAACATAAGAAGCCATCTCGATAGGCATACTTTGATTAATGATACTCAACATGATTCACCAGGGCCGTTCCTGCCTAACTAATTTATTAACTTTTTCAGTGGGGCTTTGAGGCAGTTGATAGTGATAAAGAGTTCGATATTGTTTATTTGGATTTTAGTAAGGCTTTTGATAGAGTACCACATCAGAGACTGTTAAAGAAAGTGGCTGCTCACGGCATTGGGAGAAAAGTGTTTTCATGGATCGAGTCATGGCTCACCAATAGGAAGCAGAGGGTGTGCATTAATGGGGTTAAATCTGAGTGGGGATCTGTAACAAGTGGCGTTCCACAGGGATCGGTTTTGGGCCCGTTGTTGTTTATAATATATATAAATGACCTTGACGAGGGAATTACTAGTGATATGAGCAAATTCACTGATGACACGAAGATAGGTAGGATAATCGATTCAGACGTAGATGTCACGGAACTTCAGGAGGATTTAGACAAACTCAATTCCTGGTCAGAAAAATCTCAGATGCAGTTCAATGTAGATAAATGCAAAGTTCTAAAGCTCGGGAATGTTCATAACCCTAGCACCTACCAGCTAAAAATTGTTTAACTCAGCCGTACAGAATGCGAAAAGGATTTGGGGGTTATGGTAAGCAGCAACTTCAAACCAAGTCAGCAATGCCTAAGCGTAAGAAATAAAGCAAATAGATTACTGGGATTTATATCAAGAAGTGTAAGCAACAGAAGTCCAGCGGTTATATTACAGCTTTATACATCATTAGTAAGGCCTCACCTAGATTATGCAGCTCAGTTCTGGTCTCCATTTTACAGAATGGATATAAATTCGTTAGAAAACATTCAGCGACGAATGACAAAGTTAATTCATAGCATTAGAAATCTTCCGTATGAAGAAAGATTGAAGACCCTTAAATTACATTCACTTGTAAGACAAAGAATGAGTGGAGACGTGATCGAGGTATATAAGTGGAAGATGGGTATTAATAAGGGGGATATAAATAAGGTCTTGAGGATATCTCTCGAAGAGAGAACCCGCAAAAATGGATTCAAATTGGATAAGTTTAGATTTAGAAAGGATATAGGAAAATATTGGTTTGGAAATAGGGTAGTTGATGAGTGGAACAGTCTGCCTAGTAGGGTCATTGAAGCTAGGACCTTGGGTAGTTTCAAATTTAGGTTGGATAAATACATGAGTGAGAGGGGTTGGATTTGAGTGGGACTCGCACTTGAGTTAATAGAAGCTTCAAAGCTTATTTCTTGGGTAGAATTGAAAATTAGATTGGGCAATTATTCTGTTAGTGGGATGGATTGTGATGGACCTGCCTAGTATGGGCCAACAGGCCTGCTGCAGAGTTCCTCCTTTCTTATGTTCTTATGTTCTTATTTATCTACATTGAACTGCATCTGCCATTTTTCTGACCAGGAATTGAGTTTGTCTAAATCCTCCTGAAGTTCCGTGACATCTACGTCTGAATCGATTATCCTACCTATCTTCGTGTCATCAGTGATTTTGCTCATATCACTAGTAATTCCCTCGTCAAGGTCATTTATATATATTATAAACAACAACGGGCCCAAAACCGATCCCTGTGGAACGCCACTTGTTACAGATCCCCACTCAGATTTAACCCCATTTATGCAAACCCTCTGCTTCCTATTGGTGAGCCATGACTCGATCCATGAAAACACGTTTCCCCCAATGCCGTGAGCAGCCACTTTCTTTAACAGTCTATGATGTGGTACTCTATCAAAAGCCTTACTAAAATCCAGATAAACAATATCGAATTCTTTATCATGATCAACTGACTCAAAAGCCTTACTGAAAAAAGTTAATAAATTAGTTAGGCAGGAACGGCCCCTGGTGAATCCATGTTGAGTATCATTAATCAAATTATGCCTATCGAGATGGCTTCTTATGTTATCAGCTATAATCGACTCTAATAATTTGCCTACAATTGATGTTAGACTTATTAGGCGGTAATTTGATGGTAACGACTTGTCCCCTGCTTTAAAAATAGGAATTACATTAGCCATCTTCCACGTATCAGACACTACACCTGTTTGAAGAGATAGGTTAAAAATGTTAGTTAAGGGTTCACAGAGTTCCATTTTGCATTCCTTAAGAACCCTTGAAAAAAGCTCATCAGGACCTGGCGATTTATTTTGCTTCAAACCGTCTATCTGTTTGATAACCATTTCGCTAGTGACTGTGATACTACATAATTTATCTTCTTCAGGCCCACTAAAATACCTAATTCTTGGGATATTATTAGTGTCTTCCTGAGTGAAAACCGAGAGAAAATAATTATTAAAAATAGAGCACATTTCATTCTCTTTGTCAGTAAGATACCCATAATTATTTTTAAGGGGACCTATCTTATTTATCTCTAACTTTTGTTCTATACATCTGGAAAAAACTTTTTGGGTTAGTTTTCGAATCCCTAGCAACTTTAATTTCGTAGTCCCGTTTAGCTTTTCTTATCCCCTTTTTAACGTCCCTCTTAATGTCAATATACTGATTCATAAGATGACCCTCACCTCTTTTGATACGCCTATATATTCCTTTCTTCTGCCCTAAAAGGTATTTGAGCCTATTATTCATCCATTTTGGGTCATTTCTATTCGATCTAATTTCTTTATATGGGATAAATGTTCTTTGGGCAGCATGTATAGTGTTCAGAAAACTGTCATATTGATAGCTCTCTTCATTACCCCAGTCCACAGATGATAAGTGTTCTCTAAGTCTATTGTAATCTGCTAAGCGAAAATCTAGGACTGTTACTGTAGACAGTTGAGATACCCTCAAGACCTTATTTATATCTCCTTTGTTAATACCCATTTTCCACTTGTATACCTCGATCATGTCTCCCCTCATTCTACGTTTTACAAGTGAATGTAATTTAAGGGTCTTCAATCTTTCTTCGTAAGGAAGATTTCTAATGCTATGTATTAATTTAGTCATTCTACGCTGAATGTTTTCTAACGAATTTATGTCCATTCTGTAATATGGAGACCAGAACTGAGCTGCGTAATCTAGGTGAGGCCTTACTAATGATGTATAAAGCTGTAATATAACCTCTGGACTTCTGTTGCTAACACTTCTTGATATAAATCCCAGTAATCTATTTGCCTTATTATGTATGCTTAGGCATTGCTGTCTTGGTTTAAGGTTGCTGCTTACCATCACCCCCCAAGTCCTTCTCGCAATCTGTATGGCTAAGTTCTACGTTATTTAACTTATAAGTGCTTGGGTTATGGACACTCCCGAGCTTCAGAACCTTGCATTTATCTACATTGAACTGCATCTGCCACTTATCTGACCACGAATTAAGTTTGTCTAAATCTTCCTGAAGTTCTATGACCTCTATGTTTGAATCAATTATCCTACCCATCTTCGTGTCGTCGGCGAATTTGCTCATATCACTAGTAATTCCCTCGACAAGGTCATTGATATATATTATAAATAACAATGGGCCTAAGACTGATCCCTGTGGAACACCACTTGTTACAAGTCCCCATTCGGCTTTAACCCCATTTATGCACACTCTCTGCTTTTTATTGGTGAGCCATGACTCGATCCATGACAGCACTTTTCCCCCAATGCCATGAGCTGCCACTTTCTTTAACAGTCTCTGGTGCAGTACTCTATCAAAAGCTTTACTAAAGTCTAAATAAACAATATCGAATTCTTTATCATGATCAACAGCCTCAAAAGCTTTACTGAAGAAGGTTAATAAATTAGATAGGCAGGAACGGCCCCTCGTGAATCCATGCTGAGTATCATTAATCAAATTATGGTTATCTAGATGGCTTCTAATAATATCAGCTATAATTGACTCTAGTAATTTGCCTACAATTGAGGTCAGGCTTATTGGGCGGTAATTTGACGGTAGTGACGTGTCCCCTGCTTTAAAAATAGGAATTACATTAGCCATCTTCCACATATCAGACACTACACCTGTTTGAAGAGATAAATTAAAAATGTTAGATATTGGTTCACAGAGTTCCATTTTGCATTCCTTAAGAACCATTGCAAAAAGCTCATCAGGACCCGGCGATTTATTTTGTTTCAGTCGGTCTAGTTGTTTCATAACCATTTCGCTAGTAACTTTGATATTACATAATATATCTTCTAGGCCTCTGTAAAATTAATTACTGGGGTATTATTAGTGTCTTCCTGTGTGAAAACCGAGAGAAAATAATTATTAAAAATAGAGCACATATCATTCTCCTTGTCAGTAAGATGCCCAGAGTTATTTTTAAGGGGACCTATCTTATCCCTAACTTTTGTTCTATAAACCTGGAAAAAACCTTTTGGGTTAGTTTTTGAATCCCTAGCAACTTTAATTTCATAGTCCCGTTTAGCTTTTCTTATCCCCTTTTTAACGTCCCTCTTAATGTTAGTATACTGATTTATAAGATGACCCTCACCTCTTTTTATGCGCCTATAAATTCCTTTCTTCTGCCCTAAAAGATACTTGAGCCTATTATTCATCCATGTTGGGTCATTTCTACTTGATCTAATTTCTTTATACGGGATAAATGTTCTTTGGGCAGCCTGTATAGTGTTAAGAAAACTGTCATATTGATACCTCTCTTCGTTACCCAAGTCCACAGTTGATAAGTATTCTCTAAGTCCATTATAATCTGCTAAGCGAAAATCTGGGACCGTTACTGAATTATCCCTACTATCATACATCCATTCAATGCTAAAGGTAATTGAGTTGTGGTCGCTTGTGCAGAGTTCCTCTGTAATTTCTAAATTATTTACATGGGTTTCCTTGCTTGCCAGAACCAAGTCAAGTAGGTTATTTTCCCTTGTAGGTTCTGTTACAAACTGCTTCAAAAAGCAATCCTGAACTACTTCTAAAAAGTCGTTAGATTCTAAATTCCCTGTCAAGAAATTCCAATCAATCTGACTAAAGTTAAAGTCCCCTAGAATTACTACGTTATCGTGCCTTGTGGCCTTAACAATTTCCTCCCAAAGTAGTCTCCCTTGTTCCCTATCTTTCTTATGTTCTCTTACCCCAACTAACAGCCAACATTCACATCATCCAAGCAGGCAAGACTTCTTTATTATCCTGCAAACAGGTTTTATAAAATAAATTATCCACTTTATTATAGACAGCTCTGAATTGCAGAGGCAATTTGCTCTCTTTGTAGCAAACCAGCAACGTTTCTCACACATGTAAACTATCATGTATGTTATGCTGTAGTTCATCCAAAATGAACATCTCTGATAGAGGAAAGTGGAATATCTAACATTAATGAGTAAAAAAATTTCTGTATCAGTGCTAAGGATAATTTTCAATTTTTAGGGATAACACAAATTTTGAAAGATAAATCAAACTAAACTAGTGAGCCACTTCTTGTCTCGCCTTGCACAGGCCGACACAAAGGTGAAAATAAAGGAATCTTGAATGAGCAACACTCAGAATCACACAGACTATAAGGAAAAGAAATTGGTGATGAAAATACGTTGTAGGAAGAGTAGAATGAAACTATTAGATCTCGTAAATTATAACAATTCAGACACCATAATAATACAGAATTTAGAAGTGAAAGTGGATACAAATTGAGTGATGTAGACGGGAACAAGTGTTCCGAGGTCTGCTCTGAACACTGATACTGAGGAATATTCTGGTGAAAAAGGTGCACACCATCTAAAACCTTTTATCCCATTCAAGAGAAAAGTCAAATGAACAGAGAGTCATAAGAGATCCCGAGGTAAACCCTCAAGTCAAACACATGAAACTGGAGGAAAACATTTGCTCTATGCAAGCCAAGATGTACACACCAACAATAAATTAAATATCACTCATATTGTATATGAAACTGCCGGTATTTGTGCAAATTCATATCAAATAGTTTTTAAAATGATCTACACGAATTCCAATCAATAGGAAACTTAAATGCATTTGTAGTATGCTTGGGAAATATTTCAAATATGTGCAGTGTTATAAAATGCATGGAACATGTGATAGCTACTATACAAAGAAATGTAATAAATTTCTAACAAAAAGCATTGATCGAAGTTTTGTGTAGCTGGTCGGAAGACTTCTGTGAGATTTTATAGTTTACAGTGTACAATATTACGTGGATTTGGCTTTTGTTATTTCTTGGGCAGATTAGAGGTACTTTTGTTTTGATATGAGACTAGGTTAAATTAAGTTTGTTATGTTAGGTTAGGTTACCAGACGTTAGGCTGAATTCTAACCCAATCCAACCATAATCCAACCTAATCCAACCAAATTAACCCCAACATAACCTAACCAAACACAAACATAACGTTACCTAATAAGTTTCTATTGAACGTGGTACTCACGAGGCGTCTATGATTAAATCACAGTATTGTTATTTTTGTTTGTATTAAGAAACTGTATGATTGCGAAAATGAACACATTTATTACCAGTTATGAGAGTTTTGGTGGTGATAATATTTGCATCTATGAGTTGCCAGCCTCAGGCTGTTTCAATTCCAACATGGTTTCCAGGCAGTGATAAAGTCTCATCATTTCTTTGCATTTTTTATCTCGTCCTGGCACTATAAAACCTCTGTGGTTTTGTATGGTTGTAAAAGGCATTGTTACTTTGACGTTCACGTGGCTTAATTCTCCTCGTTGCCTTCATGTTGAATGACGGCCACTTTGTGTCACAACATTGTTTCTTACTTTTTAGTTTAAACACATTTTTTGGGTTAAAACATTAGCAGGCCTTGGAATGACAAATGTTTTGATCAAAATTTTATTTAGCTGCTCTCTGGCACTCAGCAATATTTTTATTTTTTAAATAAAAAAAAGGAGTGTTTTAAAGAGGAAAGAGTAATTCTTGCTTCAAGTATGTGAGTATTACTTTAGAATATTTGTTAATAACGTTATGTTTAAATTGGGTTTGGTTAGGTCAAAATGGGTATTGGTTTGGTTTGATCGAGTTGGGTTAGAAGGTAGCCTAGTTTAACATACTCAGACTTAAAAAAAATATTGAAGCCTAACTTAACCTAACTTAGCGAATCTTAAGCAAACAGCCCAATTTACCCTTTCCTTAAAAACGCTTTTTTAATAATTTTCTCAAGAAATAAATTTATCCTGCGCAAAATTAACTTAATCGTGTAATTTTTAAACTTGCCACTATCGCTAACCTCTACGGACCAACTAAACATAGTTTTGGCTTTTGCTTCATTGTTAGATGTTTTTATTTGCACGTTCCATTTATTTTACAAGTCTCAAAATGTTTGCAAAATTCCTCAAGCATAGTACTGGTTTGGTTCTACCTGGAGTCTACCTGGAGGGCATTCCGGGGATCGACGTCCCCGTGGCCCGGTCTATGACCAGGCCTCCCGGTGGATCAGGGCCTGATCAACGATGCTGTTACTGCTAGCTGCAAGAAGTCCAACGTACGAACCACAGCCCGGCTGATCAGGCACTGACTTTAGGTATCTGTCCAGCTCCCTCTTGAAGGCAGCCAGAGGTCTGTTGGTAATGCCCCTTATAGTTGGTGGGAGGCTGTTGAACAGTCTTGGGCCCCATTCTTTTCACTGGGGGTACGTTGCACCGTCTGCCAAGTCTTTTGCTTTCGTATGGAGTGATTTCTGTGTGCATATTAGGGACCAGTCCCTCCAGAATCTTCCAGGGGTAGATTATGATATATCTCTCTCGCCTGCGCTCCAGTGAATATAGGTTTAGTGCTTCCAGTCGTTCCCAGTAGTTAAGGGGTTTGATGGAACTTATACGTGCAGTAAAGGTTCTCTGTACATTATCTAGATCTGCAATTTCACCTTCCTTGAATAGGGATGTTAATGTACAGCAGTATTCTAGCCTAGAGAGAACAAGTGATTTAAAAAGGATCATCATTGGCTTAGCATCTCTTGTCTTGAATGTTCTCAATATCCATCCTATCATTTTCCTCGCAGATGTAAAAGTGGCATTGTTGTGGTCCTTGAAGGTGAGGTCTTCGGACATTACCACACCCAGGGCCTTCACATTACTTTTCCGCGCTGGAGTTTACCTGGAGTTTACCTGGAGAGAATTCCAGGGGTCAACGCCCCTGCGGCCCGGTCTGTGACCAGGCCTCATGTTGGACCAGAACCTGATCAACCAGGATGTTACTGCTGGCCGCACGCAGTCCAACGTACGAACCACAGCCTGGCTGGTCAGGTACCGACTTTAGGTGTCTTTCCAGTGCCTGCTTGAAGACAGCCAGGGGTTTGTTGGTAATCCCACTGATGTATGATGGGAGGGAGTTGAACAATCTTGTACCCCTGACACTTATTGTGTTGTCCCTCAACGTGCTAGTGGCACCCCTGCTTTTCATTGGGGGGATGTTACATCGCCTGCCGAGTCTTTTGCTTTCGTAGGGAGTGATTCTCGTGTGTTCTATTGTGTGATTAGAGTTTGTAATATACTCAGTCCTAGCTATTATTTCCTCCAGTTTTCCATAACGGAGGAGTTGGAATTTGTTTTCACTGAACATCATATTGTTCTCTGTTGCCCATTGGAAAACTTGATTTATATCTTCTTGGAGATTTGCCGTGTCCTCAATGGATGACACTCTCATCCAGATCCTAGTATCATCTGCAAAGGATGATACAGTGCTATGGTTTACATCTGTGTCTATGTCTGATAAGAGAATTATGAACAGGATAGGTGCGAGTACTGTGCCTTGTGGGACAAAGCTCTTCACTATGGCAGCATCCGATTTAACTCTGTTTACCACTACTCTTTGTGTTCGATTGGTTAGGAAGTTGAAGATCCATCTGCCTACTTAGCCAGTTATCCCTTTAGCACTCTTTTTGTGTGCTATTGCACCATGATCGCACTTGTCAAAGGCTTTTGCAAAATCTGTGTATACTTCATCAGCATTCTGTTTGTTTTCCAGAGCATCTAAGATCATATCTGTTTGTGACTTGATATTGAGTGGTGACCTAACGTAACTCAGTGAAGACGTGTTTTGTGTGCTCTCTGTGAATCTGAACAAGATGTCCTCTCTTGAGCTACTCTACCAGCAGCTGAAGGAAGAACTGAGGGTAGCTAAGCTTGAGATACAGCGAATGACTGAGGAAAACAAGAGGATTCGTAGTAATCCTCCTGTTGAGAATCCTCAAGTCAAGAAAGGAACCTGGACTGTGACTGGAATGCATGGGACAAAGTTAGGGATCAAGAGGATGGATGGAGAGGTAGAATCAACGAAAATACAGGAAACTGTTGTGGAAACATCGAACCGATTCTCCGTGCAACCCGATGAATGTGAGTCGACTTCTGGGAGCGTCACGACGAACGACACCAAGGAAGGTAAAAACCTTGTTGTTGTTGGGGACAGCCAGGTTAGGTACATGGATAGGGCCTTCTGTTTGAAGGATAGGAGTAGGAAACAGAGGGTTTGCTTTCCTGGGGCTGGGATGGAGGATATTGTTAGCCGTCTGGACGACATCATGAGAGGTAATGGGAGCAATCCTATTATCTGTCTCAGTGCTGGAGGCAACGATGTTGGCAGACGTAGGAGTGAGGACCTGACTAGCAGGTTTAGGTCAGCAATAGACATAATTAGGAAGAAGGGTGGGAACCCTGTCATATGTAGTATTTTGCCAAGGAGAGGAGTTGGAAATGAATGGCTGTCCAGGGCAATTGGTGTCAATTGCTGGCTGGACAAATACTGTAAGGAAAACGCAATAACATTCATTGACAACTGGGACCTCTTCTATGGCAGAAATGACATGTATGCCAGGGATGGGGTTCACTTATCCAGGTCTGGGGTGGGGGCACTGGCAACTGCAGTGGAGGGAGCTGTTAGGGCTTTAAACTAGAAATAGTTAGTGGTATGGGTTTTGGGGGGAAAACAGTGAAGTCCCAGTGTAGTAATATTATAAGTTCTAGGAGAACTAGTAATAGGCAGAATAAGGTGGATACTGTAAAGCCAGTGGCACTAGATGACAAGGACAGTAATAGGTATAGTGGACAAATAGAAATGAGCAGGAAGGGTAAAGAGAAAGTAGGGTCTTTAAATGTATATTACACCAATTGTCGTAGAGCTAGGAATAAGATGGACTAGTTGAGATTACTTGCTAGTGCGGGTAATATTGATGTTTTTGCAATAACTGAGACGTGGTTTAATATGAAAAATCGGGACATGCCTGCTGAATGTCACATCCAGGGTTTTAAATTGTTACAAGTAGACAGAAGTATCAGGAAGGGGGGTGGGGTAGCACTCTATGTCCGTGATCATTTAAATTGTTGCATAAAAACGGGCATAAAGTCTGAAATAATACATACAGAGTCTGTCTGCACAGAATTTTCAGATGGGTGTGAAAAATTGATTTTAGGCGTGATATATCGTCCTCCAAACTTAGATAGGGAACAAGGGAGACTACTCTGGGAGGAAATTGTTAAGGCCACAAGGCACGATAACGTAGTAATTCTAGGGGACTTTAACTTTAGTCAGATTGATTGGAATTTCTTGACAGGGAATTTAGAATCTAACGACTTTTTAGAAGTAGTTCAGGATTGTTTTTTGAAGTAGTTTGTGACAGAACCTACAAGGGGAAATAACCTACTTGACTTGGTTCTAGCAAACAAAGAATCCCTTGGTAATAATTTAGAAATTACAGAGGAACTCTGCACAAATGACCACAAGCATTGAATGGATGTATGATAGTAGGGATAATTCAGTAACAGTCTCAGACTTTCGCTTAGCAGATTATAATGGGCTTAGAGAACACTTATCAACTGTGGACTGGGGTAACGAAAAGAGCTATAAATATGACAGCTTTCTTAACACTATACAGGCTGCCCAAAGAACATTTATCCCGTATTAAGAAATTAGATCAAGTAGAAATGACCCAAAATGGATGAATAATAGGCTCAAATATCTTTTAGGGCAGAAGAAAGGAATTTATAGGAGCATAAATAGAGGTGAGGGTCATCTTATAAATAATAATACTGACATTAAGAGGAACATTAAAAAGGGTGTAAGAAAGGCTAAACGGGACTAAGTTATTAAAGTTGCTAGGGATTCAAGAACTAACCCAAAAAGTTTTTTCCAGGTTTATAGAACAAAAGTTAGGGATATGATTGGTCCCCTTAAAAATAACTCTGGGCATCTTACTGACAAGAATGATATGTGCTCTATTTTTAAAAATTATTTTCTCTCGGTTTTCACACAGGAAGACACTAATATTATCCCAGTAATGAATTTTTATAGTGTCCCTGAAGAAGATAAATTATGTAATATCACAGTCAATAGCGAAATGGCTGTGAAACAAGTAGACCGTCTGAAACAAAATTAATCATCGAGTCCTGATGAGCTTTTTGCAAGGGTTCTTAAGGAATGCAAAATGGAACTCTGTGAAATAATATCTAACATTTTTAATTTATCTCTTCAAACAGGTGTAGTGTCTGATATGTGGAAGATGGCTAATGTAATTCCTATTTTTAAAGCAGGGGACAAGTCACTACCGTCAAATTACCGCTCAATAAGCCTGACCTCAATTGTAGGCAAATTACTAGAGTCAAATATAGCTGATATTATTAGAAGCTATTTAGATAACCATAATTTAATTAATGATACTCAGCATGGATTCACGAGGGGCTGTTCCTGCCTATCTAATTTATTAACCTCCTTTAGTAAAGCTTTTGAGGCTGTTGATCACGATAAGGAATTCGATATTCTTTATTTATATTTTAGTAAGGCTTTTGATAGAGTACCGCACCAGAGACTGCTAAAAAAAGTGGCAGCTCATGGCATTGGGGGAAAAGTGCTGTCATGGATCGAGCCATGGCTCACCAATAGGAAGCAGAGAGTGTGCATAAATGGGGTTAAATCCGAGTGGGGATCTGTAACAAGTGGTGTTCCACATGGATCAGTCTTAGGCCCGTTATTGTTTATAATATATATCAATGACCTTGATGAGCGAATTACTAGTGATATGATCAAATTCGCCGATGACACGAAGATAGGTAGGATAACTGATTCTAACGTAGATGTCAGGGAACTTCAGGAGGATTTAGACAAACTCAATTCCTGGTCAGAAAAGTGGCAGATGCAGTTCAATGTTGATAAATGCAAGGTTCTGAAGCTCGGGAGTGTCCATAACCCAAGCACTTATAAGTTAAATAACGTAGAACTTAGCCATACAGATTGCGAAAAGAACTTGGGGGTTATGGTAAGCAGCAACCTTAAACCAAGACAACAATGCCTAAGCGTACGTAATAAAGCAAACAGATTACTGGGATTTATAACAAGAAGTGTAAGCAACAGAAGTCCAGAGGTTATATTACAGCTTTATACATCGTTAGTAAGGCCTCACCTAGATTACGCAGCTCAATTCTGGTCTCCATATTACAGAATGGATATTAATTTGTTAGAAAACATTCAGCGTAGAATGACTAAATTATTACATAGCATTAGAAATCTTCCGTATGAAGAAAGATTGAAGACCCTAAAATTACATTCACTTGTACGACGAAGAATGAGGGGAGACATGATCGAGGTATACAAGTGGAAAATGGGTATTAACAAAGGGGATATAAATAAGGTCTTGAGAATATCTCACCAAGAGAGAACCCGCAATAATGGTTTCAAATTAGATAAGTTTAGATTTAGAAAGGATATAGGAAAGTATTGGTTTGGAAATAGGGTAGTTGATGAGTGGAACAGTCTGCCTAGTAGGGTTATTGAAGCAAGGACCTTGGGTAGTTTCAAATTTAGGTTGGATAAATTCATGAGTGAGAGGGGTTGGATTTGAGTGGGAATTGTAAATGAGTAAATAGAATTATCAAAGCTTATTTCTTGGGTATCATTGAATATTGGGTTGAACAAATATTCTGTTAGTGGGATGGAATGTGAAGGACCTGCCTAGTATGGGCCAACAGGCCTGCTGCAGTGTTCCTCCTTTCTTATGTTCTTATGTTCTTATGAATCTTATAGACACATCCGTCAGCATTTTGGGGGGAATTTTTTATCAAATTATTTTTTTACTGTATCAAGATTTTTAAATACAACTTTGATATTAAAATTCTTAAAAAAGGAAGGCATATCAACCAAGTTTTCATGGTAAGGGAGAACCAACATATTTTTAGTTGAATAGGGTTGGTTGTCCCCTTTTTTTATTTTAAAAAGTATTTCTAGCAATTTTAAAAGATTTATCAATTACGTTTCTTGGGAATTTTAAATCATTAGCTATTTCATAAATTTTAGAGATATCTTCATCTATGAACTCTGGACTACAAATAAGTAAAGCTCTCAAAAACATTGAAGAGAAAACCGACACTTTAACTCTATCTTGATGTGAAGAATAATAGTGTACATAGGAACAATTATTTGTAGGTTTTCTTTAAATTTTAAATTTTAAATCAATGTTACCCTTAATAATAAAAACATCTAGGAAGGATAATGAGTTATTTACTTCGAATTCAACAGTAAAATTTATAGAATGAGCTAAGCTATTTAATTTAACAAGGAAATGGTTTATGTCTACATTCTTAGGCATAAGGCACAAAATATCATCAACATATCTATACCACTTAGCTCTATTGGGAAGGATTGTGTTAAGCAATCTTGTTTCGAAAAATTCCATATATAAATTACTAAGAACAGGTGAAAGAGGATTTCCCATTGCCATACCAAACTTCTGAGTGTAAAACGGAAAGCAGCAGGAGTCATAAATGCTTAACGTCCGCTTTCAAACATATCGTCCTCAGGATTCTCCTGTAGTTACAACAATCATGTGACTGTAGACGACAAAAAATTTCAATTAATACACAAAACATATAAAAGGAGAAATAAAAGGGAAAACAATTTACTTTACTTTTTGCCAAAAACGTATGTCAAAAAATTCAATGACCAATACTTAGGGACGAGACAATGCATCAACTTTTACTTTATCTTTTCTATGTACATGGTGAATACTCTAATTTTAACAGACAAGTACTTCAGCTAGGCAAAAATCTTTAAATATTAAAGTAAAAGTAAAAGGGGGGGGGGGGAAGCACTCGTCCGCTCAGGTCGGATGAACATCAACTCCTTCAACAAAGTTAAGCTTGGTAAGGGAACAGACTAAGACGATCACAAAAGCAGTCACCAGCAGACAAGCTCCTGGACCTAGACTACACACACAATTCCCAACATTGTCGGAGTTAAACTCCATGAGCACCAACTTCTTGTATAAAGTTCTGCAGTTTTACATGAAGAAGTCCGATTAACATCTTTCCGCTGTGACCCCGATGGTGGATCCATCTGTGATCATCTCTTATGGGACTGACTCAGCCAGTAAGCCTCAACACCTGGGAAGTCTTGAACAATGGTAGAACATTGAAACACTGACAACGAACCGCTATCCACCGCATCTTATTCAACTCACAGTGCAGAAACAGCAGAAGCCTCCAGCGTCAGTCTCAGGATTACCATTGCTGAGAGTCTTGCTAGCCTTATAGACAGATAATATCACCCAGTCAATACCAGCACTTTCTTCTAGAGTACTGAATAAGTGAGTGGGTCCGGTAGTGGGAGCTCGACACTGCTCCGAGACCGGAAAAGAAGTCAAGAGGCGGCGACACCTCTGACATTACCTCATGAAGTTTTTTTTTTTAGTAATAATTTTCTAACCAGCAACCGCTTGCTCAACACTAAAAGTTGACACTAGTAGATACACAATGAACATATAAGAACATAGGATCAGTCAAAACACGTTATCAGTGAAAACTGTAGTCTACGAGAAACAGCCAGAATGATTTGAACAGTCGACTAATCCTCAACTGCCGGAGCCTTTTATACAAACGGGCCACAAACTGTGGGCCAGACACTGTTGAAGAGTGGCGTGCGTGGCAACCAAGAACACGGCGCCACCACAGCTGTGGACACAGACGAGGGTGATGAAACACTAATGGAAGATGAACCCAGGTGGGGGCAGCGTTGCCTCTTACACATACGCGCCTCACCTTCATATCCTCAATCTTCTGAAACCTTTACGCACATGCAACATACAACCATTTTCTGCTCAGAGAGACTCACAAATATACCAATCTGGGGGAAGTACAAGCAGACCTCTGCTCAGGGACTAGTTTGTCATGCTAGTATGTAAGAAGTGCGCTGACTTCTACTCATGACACTGCTCCACCAGTGTCATCCGCACCAGACATACTTGCTTGGCAGAACCGATAATCAAGTTCTGTTCAAATACTCACCAGTTTAGTGGAAACAAACAAACATCTACTCAGGGACTATTTTGTCAGGATATTATGTCAGACGAGTGCAGATTTCTGCTCAGGGACTAGCTTATTAAACAGGGGATAGTGTGTCAGAAGTACACCAAATTCTGTTCAGGGACTAGCTTGTAATATAGAGGCTAGTGTGTCAGAAGTATATACCGACTCCTGCTCAGGGACTAGCTTGTAATATAGAGGCTAGTGTGTCAGAAGTATACCAACTTCTGCTCAGGGACTAGCTTGTAATATAGTCTAGTATGTCAGGAAGCGTAGGCAGGTTCCTGCTCAAGGACTAACGTGTACTATAGAGGCTAGTGTGTCAGAGGTATACCAACTTCTGCTCAGGGACTAGCTTTTAATATAGAGGCTAGTATGTCAGGAAGCATGCAAAAAATACTAATACTGGAAGTGAAACCTATACCAAGGCATCAAGAACAACGATGTCTTGAAATAAGTACGAAGAACATCTGGCTCTTCCTGAAGTGTCGGTCGCGTCTCTACGTTCATGTCCGTCTGCTGGACATGAATAACTTCTAAACGACCTCTTCCAGGGGACGTATTAGGAAGTTCCAAGCGAAATACTCAGAAAATGCAGCAGCACGAGACAATGTGACGAGAAAACCGTAGTTTTCAAAGCATGTCTTAAGGTTCAGACGAACCGCTTCTCTATGCGTTCTCATAACTGAGTCACAACACAAGTTGCTGGAGCAACGACTCAGACAATAACAGAGACAGGAAGACAATCGCTGGCTCACACATGAGGAAACAATACGAGAAAGCACATGTCGCTTGCCATAAGTTCCTCTGACAAGTCCGACTCAACCAGTGACTTCCCCAGCATAAACATCCTGTCAAGAGCACTTGTAATGTCTTCGTGACAGTAGTTTGACATTTCCTTAAGCAAATTCTTTTGAAGAAATATATGTAGTGTTACCCGTGACTAGCGTGTCACCCGTGACTTCTCTCTTACCAAGAGTAGCTCTTACAGTTTTTTCTTCCTCATCTCCGCTTAACACTCATTCCGGAGGACCAGAGGTGATAATCTCACACCACACACTGGTTCCATAAAAGCTTGAACAAATACAAGTCTTGTTTCTCTCTCGTGTCCCAAATTACTTAGTGAGCTCATTACTCCTGAATTTTTCAGTCTCACCAAAAAGACTAAGGTTCTTGGTCTCAATAGGGCGAAAACAACACCAACCATGCTAACTCCCGTCGTGTGGATGCTCTTGGCATCTCCGACCCCCGAAGAGACAATTAAGCCAAACATCAGAGCTCCAAACGTATAGGGAGGCACTTACTTAGAACAAGCCCAAAATCACTTTTTTCACTGCCCAATAATGGTGTCGCCAATATCAAAAGCAAAAGGGAAAGAAACATAGTTACTTATACCCTGTGGCTGCTTATCTTCTGGGTGAGATGTAAGTGAGAGCCAAACATCAGTAGCCATCACAAGATATATATCCTTCCGGACAGGCCTCCATTTGTTACGATCAGGGCCTTAATACTAGAGATGGCGTCCAAATGTCCAAGGACGATCCTAGCCTGTAGACCACTAATTAGTTTAGTGCTTATCGTAACACTACAGCAGGTGCTAGGAAGTAGCGAAATACCACTTTATCTGAGTAATGCAAGGCGAAATGATATCTTTAAGGTCTTTTGAGGATTTTATTTAAGAATGTACTAAGATTATCAGAACACTTAGTAAAATAAAAGAATATTATAATCTCCTTACTCTTAGGAGGGGTGTACACACTTTAAATAGGCCTTTACTATCACTCTCATATAAGCACCACAAGTTACCTTTATCTGTACAGTCTTAATATAATAACACACAAAGAGGATATATATGACACTTCCTCAGAATTGAAACACTTCACAATGTCAATAACAAGTTAGAGTTTATCACTAGACTTAAGCGGAGAAACACTGCACTGGAGGTCACTCGGTATCACTGCTTCCAAGTGAGTCACAACTCGCTAGTGAACCATGGTTCCGAAGTCTAATCTATAAACAGGACTTGAGGAAATAAGAGTCTTTGAGGGTATGCTCAACATTCCAGAGGTGAGAACTAACTGAGTGTCTGAGAGCCTCAGAGGGTAAGCCCACCATACCAAGGGTGAGAGAACTGAAGAGTCTCGGAGAGCCTGTGAAGGTATGCTCACCACACTAGGGGTGAGAGAGAACTGAGTGTCTGAGAGCCTCAGAGGGTAAGCTCACCATACCAAGGTTGAGAACTAAAAGTCTTGGAGAGGCTGAAGGTATGCTCATCACACCAGGGGTGAGAGAACTGAAAGCCTTGGAGAGACTGTGAAGGTATGCTCAACACACCAGGGGTGAGAGAGAACTGACCTGAGTAGAACGCCTAGGTTTGACCTCTACTAGGTATAGGGGGTGAACGAGCCGCTCAGTACTTCACACCTTCATTCTTTAAGTCACCTATCTAAACACATATATAACTAATATAATATACAAAACTAATATTGAGTCATATAATATTAAGAGAAAACCTCATTTTAACATTAAACTATGGCAGGGCGTAACAATATATATATATATATATATATATATATATATATATATATATATATATATATATATATATATATATATATATATATATATATATATATATATATGTCGTGCCGATTAGGTAAACTTGCGATTTTGGCTTAAATAGCAACACTCACCTTGCCATATAAGACAAGTGAAAATTTGTATATGCAATATTTCTCCAAAATCATTCTGAACATAACGAAAAAATATATTTCATTGTGTTTGTTTATTATTAAATTATTGTTAACGAATCTAAAATATATTTAGTTGGGTTAGGCTAAATTAAATTGCGCTTGTTGTAATAAGGTTAGGTAGGTTTTCAAAGCTTCTCTGGTACAAAATTATAAATTCTTACTAACATAAATGAAAAATATATCTTTAAACGTAAAGGAGAAAATTTTAGAAAGACTAAATTTTAGATGAGTTCTTGCTAATTGACCAGTTTTACTAATCGGCACGACATATATATATATATATATATATATGTCGTGCTGATTAGGTAAAACTGGTCAATTAGCAAGAACTCATCTAAAATTAAGTCCTTTCTAAAATTTTCTTATACGTTTAAAGATATATTTTTTCATTTATGTTAATGTATGAATTTATAATTTGACCAAGAGAAACTTTGAAAACTTACCTAACCTTATTATAACAAGCGCAATTTTATTTAGCCTAACTCCAACTAAATATATTTTAGATACGTTAACATTAATTTAATAATAAACAAACACAATGAAATATATTTTTTTC
This sequence comes from Cherax destructor, assembly GCA_009830355.1. Taxonomy (NCBI): domain Eukaryota; kingdom Metazoa; phylum Arthropoda; class Malacostraca; order Decapoda; family Parastacidae; genus Cherax; species Cherax destructor. Next base: position 593,866 of record WNWK01000254.1, on the reverse strand, counting down.
GTTATGTCAGAATGATTTTGGCGAAATATTGCATACACAAATTTTCACTTGTCTTATATGGCAAGTGAGCTTGCTATTTAAGCCTAAAATCAGTTTTACCTAATCGGCACGACATATATATATATATATAATATATATAATATATATATTGTATTAGTAAATATTCGATTTATAATAGTATATATCAGTGCATTAGGTAAAACTGGTCAATTAGCAAGAACTATTTATTAAGTCCTTTCTTAAAAATTTAACGTTTAAAGATATATTTTTTTCATTTATGTTAATGTAAGAAATAAAATTATAATTTTGTACAAGAGAAACTTTGAAACCTACCTAACCTTTTACAACATAGCGCAATTTAATTTAGCCTAATCGCAACTAAATATATTTTAATAGTTAACATATTAATAATAATAAAACACAATGAAATATATTTTTTATTAGGTTCATGAACGATTTTAGCGAAAATTGCATAGCAAAATTTTCACATTGTCTTATATGGCAAGAGATCTTGTTCTATTTAAAGAATTTATAATGTATATATATATATATATATATATATAAATATATATATGTCGTGCCGATTAGGTAAAACTTGAATTTTGGTAATAGCAAGTTACTTTTCACAATCAAGGAAAATTTGTTATGATATTCTACATAATCATCTGAACATAACGAAAAATATATTCATTGGTTTGTCTATTATTAGAATTAATGTTAACGTATCTAAAATATATTTAGATGGTGCTAATTAATTGTCGCTTGTCTGTAATAAGGTTAGTATTTAAAGTTTCTTATAAAATTATAAATTTTACATAAATAATATGAAAATATATCTTAAACGTAAAGAATTTGAAAGATTACTTTAATTTCTATACGTTTATATGAGATATATATATATATATATATATATATATATATATATATTATATATATATATTATATATATATATATTGGCATTAGTTAATAATTATGTTCTAAGCCATTAGGTAAAACTGTCAATTAGCAAGAACTCTTCTAAAATTAAGTCCTTTCTAAAATTTCTCTTATACGTTTAAAGATATATTTTTTTCATTTTTGTTAATGTAAGAATTTATAATTTGTACCAAGAGAAACTTTGAAAACTTACCTAACCTTATTACAACAAGCAATTTAATTTAGCCTAACCCAACTAAATATATTTTAGATAGTTAACATTATTTAATAATAAACAAACACAATGAAATATATTTTTCGTTATGTTCAGAATGATTTTAGAAATTATTGCATACACAAATTTCACTTGTCTTATATGGCAAGGACGTTGCTATTTAAGCTAAATCCAGTTTTCCTAATCGGCACGACATATATATATATATATATATATATATATATATATATATATATATATATATATATATATAAAATATTATATATTATATTATTGCATATAAATGTATGAAATCAAAATTAACTCAATTTTTGTTAAATATATTTTATTTATTTAATAAAATTATTAAAATATATTATTAAAAAAATTTTTTAATAAGTTAGGTATATATATATATATATATATATATGTCTGCCGATTAGGTAAAACTGGTCAATTAGCAAGAACTCATCTAAAATTAAGTCCTTTCTAAAAATTCTTATACGTTTAAAGATATATTTTTTTCATTTATGTTAATGTAAGAATTTATAATTTTGTACCAAGAGAAACTTTGAAAACCTACCTAACCTTATTACAACAAGCCAATTTAATTTAGCCTAACCCAACTAAATATATTTTAGATACGTTAACATTAATTTAATAATAACAAACACAATGAAATATATTTTTCGTTATGGTTCAGAATGATTTTGCGAAATTATTGCATACACAAATTCCTTGTTTATATGGCAAGAGACGTTGCTATTTGTAAAATCGCAGTTTTACCTAATCGGCACGACATATATATATATATATATATATATATATATATATATATATATATATATATATATATATATATATATATATATATATATATATATATATATATCATTTTTTTTTTTTTTTTTTTTTTTTTTTTTTTTTTTTTTTTTTTTTTTTTTTTTTTTTTTTTTTTTTTTTTTTTTTTTTTTTTTTTTTTTTTTTTTTTTTTTTTTTTTTTTTTTTTTTTTTTTTTTTATAGCCACAAACTTCTGCCCCACATTCTAATACTGCATTTTAAAACTATCCCAACTCTCTTCAACCCCCACTACTCCTACTTGCACTAGCCCACCTTTCTGCCAATAGTTGCTTATATCTCACCCTAACTTCCTCCTCCCTTAGTTTATACATTTTTACCTCTCTCTACTTGCTGTTGCCATTTTCTTTGTCCCATCTACCTTTTACTCTAACTGTAGCTACAGCCAAATAATGATCTGATATATCCGTTGCCCCTCTATAAACATGTACATCCTGAAGCCTACTCATCAACCTTTTATCCACCAATACATAACCCAACAAACTATTTTCCCTTTACGTGCTATATCATACCTTGTATATTTATTTATCCTCTTTTTCATAAAATATGTATTACTTATTACCAAACCTCTTTCTACAATAGCTCAAGTAATGGTTCCCCATTTACATTTACCTGGCACTCCCAATTTACCTACTACTCCATCCACAACATTTTTACTCACTTTAGCATTAAGATCCCCAACCACAATTACTCTCTCACTTGGTTCAAACTCCCCACACACTCACTCAACATTTCCCAAAATCTCTCTCTCCCTCTACACTTCTCTCTTCTCAGGTGCATAAACACTTACTATAACCCACTTTTCACATCCAACCTTTATTTTACTCCATAATCCTTGAATTTATACATTTATATTCCTTCTTTACCTGCCACAACTGATTATTCAACATTATTGCCACTCCTTCTTTAGCTCTAACTCTATTTGAAACCCTGATCTAATCCCATTTATTTCTCCCCACTGAAACTCTCCTACCCCCTTCAGCTTTGTCTCACTTAAAGCCAGGACATCCAGCTTCTTTTCATTCATAACATCTACAATCATCTCTTTCTTATCATTCGCACAACATCTACGCACATTCAAACATCCCACTTTGACGGTTTCTTCTTCTTCTTTTAGTAAGCTATACAGGAAAAGGGTTACTACATTGTTCGGCATTTTAGTTGACTTTTACAACACGCATGGCTTACGGAGGAAGATTCTTATTCCACTTCCCATGGATATGAAAGGGAAAAGCAATAAGAACAAGAACTATTAAGATAAAATCAAAGAAAACTCAGATGAGTGTGTATACATAAACGTGTACATGTTTGCATAGTGTGACCTAAGTGTAAGTAGAAGTAGCAAGACGTACCTGAAATCTTGCATGTTTATGAGACAGAAAAGACACCAGTTCTATTATTATTATAATCAAATAGAAGTGCTAAACCACAGGGTAAGCTGGTTCTAGTGCCAGTAAGACAAAGAAGGGAAGTAACCCTGGATAGGGACTTGATACTTGAAGTCCTTATAGAAGGGGTTTCCCCTTCCAAACAATAACCTCTCCTCCCTCTCCCCTCCTTGCCATCTTCCATATGCCAACAAGTCTTCAATAAAGGTAAAAGTTATGTTAAATATTCATTTATCCATTTCATTAGTCCTTTATATTTATTTCTCATTGTTTTCTGTATGTAAAACTATAGTTATTCTTGCCGCATATGGATGAGCTGCCTTAGGAATGTGAGATAAGGTACTGCTAGCAGTGGATTTGAATGCAATCAGAAGATCTTCGCGCATATGGATGAGCTGCCTTAGGAATGTGAGATAAGGTACTGCTAGCAGTGGATTTGAATGCAATCAGAAGATCTTTGCAACTGCCTGCGAAGGGTGTGGGCTGCTCTCTGCAGGGACCATATATGATCCAGCACACCCATTGTGTGTACAGATAAGGCCATTCCTGTTGAGTGCCTGATGCACTCCACACACTTGACATGTGCCTCTTCTTTCATTGTTAGTTTCACTGTTTCCCTGGCTTTGTGGCTGACTAGCTGCATCATCTGCCATACCTCAATCTGTGTGGTGAGCTTGGGCTGAAGGGAGAATGGCACATGTGGGTGGAGGCACATACCCTGGGTTGTTCATGGTGGGGGAGAGCATAGGGCTAGATCTGGTTGGTGGTCTCAAGTCCTCGTGGAAGGTGGGGTAGGGAGGTGGAGGTGGTGTGAAGAGTGATGAGGGTGAGGAAGTAGTGGAGGAGGAGTGATGACCTGGGGAGGCAGGCCTGGCAGAGTTGCCCACTCACTGCACTAAATGACACCTCATGTGTGTGTATACTATATATATATATATATATATATATATATATATATATATATATATATATATATTATCTTCTTTTCAACACGCCAGCCGTTTCCCCCCAGGCAGGGTGGCCCAAAGGAAACAAAGTTTCTCCTTTTTCATTTAGTAAATTTATTAGGAGAAGGTTATAGCCCTTGCTCCAGGCATTTTAGGCGCCTCTTACGACACGCATGGATATATATATATATATATATATATATATATTCTCCATGGGGAAGTGGAACAGAATTCTTCCTCCGTAAGCCATGCGTTGTAAGAGGCGCCTAAAATGCCTGGAGCAAGGGGCTGGTAACCTTCTCCTGTATATATTACTAAATGTGAAAGGAGAAACTTCGTTTCCTTTTGGGCCACCCTACCTCGGGGAAGATGACGTGCTAAAGAAAGAAATATATATATATATATATATATATATATATATATATATATATATTCTCCATAGGAAGTGGAAAGAATTCTTCCTCCGTAAGCCATGCGTGTCGTAAGAGGCGATTAAAATGCCGGGAGCAAGGGCTAGTAACCCTTCTTCTGTGTATATTACTCAATGTAAAGGAGAAACTTTCGTTTTCCTTTTGGCCACCCCGCCTTGGTGGGGAAACGGCCGACGTGTTGAAAGAAGAAGAAGAAGAAGAAGATATATATAGTCTAGGTAGTAGGTTGGTAGACAGCAACCGCCCAGGGAGGTACTACACGCCCTGCCAAGTGAGTGTAAACGAAAGCCTGTATTTGTTTTACATGATGGTAGGATTGCTGGTGTCTTTTCTGTCTCATAAACATGCAAGATTTCAGGTACATCTTGCTACTTCTACTTACACTTAGGTCACACTACACATTCATGTACAAGCATATAAATACACGCCCCTCTGGGTTTTCTTCTATTTTCTTACTAGTTCTTGTTCTTATTTCCTCTTATCTCCATGGGGAAGTGGAACAGAATTCTTCCTCCGTAAGCCATGCATGTCGTAAGAGGCGACTAAAATGCCGGGAGCAAGGGGCTAGTAACCCCTTCTCCTGTATATATTACTAAATGTAAAAGGAGAAACTTTCGTTTTTCCTTTTCGGCCACCCCGCTTCAGTGGGAAACGGCCGACGTGTTGAAAGAAAGATATATATATATATATATGTATAGATATATAGCCGGACTTGAGTCCTGGAAATGGGAAGTACAATGCCTGTACTTTAAAGGAGGGGTCTGGGATATTGGCAGTTTGGAGGGACTTCTAAACTGTCGTATCTGAGCACCTCTGCAAAGACAGTGATTATGTATGAGTGAGGTGAAAGTGTTGAATGATGATGAAAGTATTTTCTTTTTTGTGATTTTCTTTCTTTTTGGGTCACCCTGCCTCGGTGGGAGACGGCCGACTTGTTGAAAAAAAAAAAAATATACAGGAGAAGGGGTTACTAGTCCTTTGCTCCTGGCGTTTTAGTTGCCTCTTACGATAAGCATGGCTTACAGAGGAAGAATTCTGTTCCACTTCCCCAGTAATTTTGACCTTGTGCCCAATTTCTAAGTGGTGACTTGATATATGAAAATACTTAATGACTGAGTTAGTAGTAAATAGGCAGTAGTAAATACTTAAACAAAATGTATTGCATTTTTTATTATACAAAGAAGATATGTCAAAATCCATGACCATTTGTAGTAGACATGGTAGAAATTTTTATCTTTAATGTATTAATACAAAAAACTGTGACCATTTGGCACTTTGCCAAATTTCTTAATTGTATTATGAAACTAGAAAATTACATATGATGCCATAAAAAAATTCTTCTGAATTTAAATAAATTTTATGAATATACATAATAGTTTTGTTATTAGATCCACTATTAACATATCAGTTAAAAAATCATATTGTGACTTTAGACAAACTAAACTAGTCCAAGACAAACAAACATTTTAATACCAAAATGATAGCAATAATAACTATTATTAAAATTAAGCGTTAAGCCCACAATGGTCATACAGCACTAAAATAATATGAATACAACAATCACTGATTTTGTATTCTCAGTGAACCTTTAAATGTAATATCATGATAAGCATATTATGCCCAGACCCAAATAAGCCACAGAACTCACAACCCAAAACTATCACAACAGTTGTATCAAATCAAGGCATTGCTGAGAATAAGGGTATATTCAACGTTTGATCTTTGGTAAACAAAGCCATAAAATAAGATTGAAAAAATAAAAACTTAATATGCCAGTAAGCAACCCAGGTATTTATTATTTTTGAAATGTATAAATACTGTACACCATTTTTTTTTACCAGTTACTATCCACAAAGCCTCACATTTTATAACTGAAAATACAGCCTATAATTAAACTAATAGGTCTACAAAAGAAAACAAAAGTTCACATTCTGGAAGGTCCTAACCTGAATTTTGAAATTCAAAAAATAATGAAATGAAATTTGTAAATAACATACTGTGCACAGAAAGATCTATTTTTTTTATAAGCCAATGTTACTATGTAACAACTAAAAAAATATTTGAATAAAACAACTAATAATTTTATATTAAAAAAAAAAGAGGCTTTCAAGCAAATTATAAAAATTTTCAAATATTATAAAAACAAAAGTGATAAATACTTAAAATGAAAATATTATACAGTACTGTACTGTATTATAGTCGCTGTACTAAAATGACACAAAATACAGTGGTACCCCGAGTTTCGGCCATACGTAATTCGATCCAGGAGGCTGTTCAAGTGCCATTACTGAACAAATTTGTTCCCATAAGGAATAATGTAAATTAGATTAGTCCGTTTCAGACCCCCAAAAATACACTTACAAAAGCACTTACAATAATACATACACTTACATAATTGTTCGAGTTGAGAGGTGGCCGAAACTCGGGGTACCACTGTACACTGACAAATAAAAAACATTGCAAATTTGTATATATGCTTTGTTTTTCAGGGCCATTTAATTTCCAATTTAAATTAACTTGCATGCATTATTAGGATATAAAGCATGTCAGCAATTGTAATTCATTATTCACATGATTTATCTCAAATTAAAATACACTATGTGATAAGCCTAAAAAGGTCATCTCAAGCCATAAATAAGCAAAAAAAGGAGATGATATTTATCATTATGCAGCCCTTACCATTCATATGCTACCAGTGTGAAATAAGACTCATGTGGTGTTAGATTTTATTGAGGAAACATTTTTGCCATGAATGGCTTTTTTAGTCTTGTTCTTCAGTCAGGACTGAAGAAATCATTCATGGCAAGACATTTCTTCCATAAACTATCCTAACACTGCACTCCAGTCTTATTTCACAACTGTCGGAATTGAGATACTGCTTACCTAATAATCTGCAATATTTTGCTTGATGGAAGTTAAGAAGTTAGTATGAAATTTTTTAGTTTTTGGCACATTGGCCATTTCCCACCACAGTAGTAGAGTAATAAATGGCTGATGTGGTTAAAAGAAATGATATCTACTAACATTTCAAAGACTAATCCTTCACATGTACCAGAAGCTGAAACTTTTAGTTGAAAATGAACTATTAATCAAACTTAAAAGAAATTTCTACATTTCCGTTTTTCCATCAACCTTACTCTTATTTAGTTACAATGGGGTGGAACAGGTACACCAAAACCTTACAAGCAACTAAAATATATCCATCAACTCTAAGTTATACTCAGCCAAACCCTCATTGAACAAGGCAAACATTATGCGATAAAGGCAGTGTTATCTATTTGTGAGAGCTAGTGAACCAGCATATAGCTTCTATGAGCAATCTGAGCAATATGGGTTTTAGGCAGAGATGGTTATCTATGAAGCTGTGAGAATGCATCCTTACTCAAGAGACCTGGAAAAATTTCTGAATTCAACATATCGAAGGCTAAAGATTGCTTAAATTTCTTTAATAAATCAAGAAATGATGATATCTTTACCATAATGATCTAAGGATGTATCAGGAATTGAAGTAATAATCCCATTACAGTACCATTTTAAGTTATAAATCAGCATACATTTATATTGTAAAACTGCTATGTACCGATACAAATTGTTCAAGCTCTATACTTGCTTTAGCTCAGTCACTAAAGATATTGTATTTCTTAATATAATTCCAACACAACATCTGTCTTATGGAACCTCATATGACACTGTTTATCAAATAACAACAATGCTGCAAGCTCTATATCTTTACACTGATTTAGTTTCTAGCCATGCTAGAAACTATATACAGTGGACCCCCGGTTTACGTACTGCTCCAAACTTGAACAATTATGTAAGTGTATTTTTGTAAGTGCTTTTGTAAGTGTATTTTTGGGGGTCTAAAAGGACTAATCTAATTTACATTATTCCTATAGGAACAAATTCATTTGGTAATGGCACTTGAACAGCATTCTGGAACGAATTATGGCCATTAACCGGGGTCCACTGTATATCATATACAGTGGACCCTTGGTTTTCGTGTGTCTCAGTTTTCGCTGATTTTGGTTTTCGCGCACTTTTTTCGTGGAACTATTGGATTAGTTTTCGCGGATTGGCTCAGTTTTCGTCGATGGTACGGAACCTTTCCAGTGCTCAGTGCACATACAAAGCCCGCAAGCCCGCCTCCCACACACATTCTCAGGCAATGTAGCATTGTTTCTGGTTGAGTGAACACTATCCTGAGAGTTCATACAAAGCATTTCTTAACAATCCATTGTTTTTGGCCCTTGATTATTGTGTGTGACTGCTAAATAAGACACCATGGGCCCAAAGAAAGCTCTTAATGCCAGTCCTTTGGTAAAGAAAGAGAGGAACACCATAGAATTAAAGAAAGAAATCGTAGCAAAGTATCAAAGTGGAGTCGATAAAGGCTATAGCGCAAGCCAGCGATAAAGTGTAGCACTAACAGTGTAGCAAGTAAGTTAAGCGATTAAGCGATAGAAAAATGACGACACGAAACTTAACTCCTCCATTGTTGTTTGAGGAATATAGGGGCACTGAGACCAGAGCCGCCCTCTGCCACCATCTCCTCCAAGATAAATGTAAATATTTCTTACTTATAAAGTGTAAATATTTCTTATTTATAAATTAAAGTGTAAATATTTCTTATTTATAAATTAAAGTGTAAATATACCTTATTTATAAATTACGTACATTGTTTCAGTGTGAATAGTGGTGGTGGCCTGCTGCTACCAGGCCCAACACCACCACTATATGTACGGCTTATGGTCAGTGGCCCTTATAAACTCAACAACAATAACACTATAACCAGTCTTCACATTCGTAGTGACATTTTATTCATTCTAGAGTATATATCATGTTTCTATGTTATTAACATTGTTTATTATGTCATATTAGATGAATTGTGATAGATAAATAAGCCGTAGAGCTGATATTAATGTCAAATTGAAGCATATTGTCCTGCCTCCAAACAATAAACTCGCCTCCCTCTCTCCTCCTCTCCGTCTTCCATACACCAACAAGAGTCGCCAATAAAGGTAAGTGTTATGTTAAATGTTCATTTATACATGTTATTAGTGCTTTATATTTATTTGTCATTCTTTTCTGTATGTAAATCTATATTTAATCTCTAAAAAATAATTTTTTGTTAATACTCCTGGGTGTCTGAAACAAATTAATTGAATTTACATTATTTCTTATGGGGAAAATGGTTTTAGTTTTCGCCGATTTTGGTTTTAGCCGATCCCTCTGGACGGATTAAACACAAAAACCAAGGGTCCACTGTATATTATATATCATATAATATATATATCATAGCAATGATATATTATCCATGCAAGTGATTAACTGGACATAGACCAAACTTGAGACAATATGCCATTAAGAAAGCAGAAAGGAAAGTGGGCAATGTTGCATTATGAAGGGATGGATTTATATCTGCAGGATTTTAGCACCCAAAACTAAATGGCACTTTTTTTATCACAATTATTACTGTTGCAGACCGTTTAACTGGAATGGTATTCACCCTATTCAAGTTAGGGTAAATTAAATTTTCCATCTCTGTGAATAAGGATTGACTAAAAACTATTAGATCAACAAGAAAGAGAAATACAGTATACAAGATTTGTCTGCATGTACTCCATAATGTAGTACTGTTTTTAAAAACATTTTCAAAATATAATGACTACAATTCCAGACATGTTATCCCAAATATAAAAACACTTTCCATATGCAAACTTCTTTTCTACTAGATGATAAAACTGTGACTACTCATTCAGATGAAGATCTTTGGCAACAACATAGGCAGCAACGTGCATCATTGAACTCTTGTTGGCTTCGTAAGTAGAGATAGCTTGTTTCCGCATATCCTTCCACTCATACAGGTCTCTGAGGGTTTAAGAACAGAGTTAATTATAATTACAATTTCATTTTATAACACACATGGCCCCCAAAACCCTCTATTTTTTTTTTATTTCTACATCCAAAAAGATGGCTTCAAATTATTTGAAAGGATAATCTTTTTTATTCGGTCACAAAAGCTGGTAGCATTCTGTAGTATTTTCAACCCAATTTTGCATTCATGTAATCCTCTGAGAGATGAAAAAGATGAAAGTTAACAATTTATAGAGGATGAGGAACTACCTAAGTAAACTTTGTTATGCAGAACACTGATTATGGTAATAAAAATGAGAATACAGGTTTGTAAAGAAAAAATGAGTCTACTTTACCAAGGCAAAGTCATCCAAAGAAGAAAATGCATTCACCATCACTCATTCAATATCTGTCTTATCCTGGACATTGTAATTCAAATGACTTTCTAAATCACAACATCTCCACCCATTCTTCAGAGTGCAGGCACTGCATTTCCCACTTCCATTAGTCAAGTCTGGCCAATCAATTTTCATAAATTCCTTGATAATGCTTTCTTACTCACACCCACTAGCACATCAAACCTCCAGAATCACCTGTGCCACTCACTCCAGTTTAACATGCTCATAAGTGCTAAAGCCTCATTTCATGATATAAATTATGAGTGTGCAATATTTTTTCACACACTGGCTGTCTACTACCAATGCAGGGTGATTCCAAAAGTAAACATATTCACCATCAGGCATTCAATAGATGTCTTGTAAAATTTGTACACTCACAGTCAACACACCTGTATATGGGTCGTAAGAACTTCATGCGTCCTTGTTCAGTGACAAACTTGAGTGCTTCATCAGCTTGGTCATTCCAATGAGCTTTGAGTCCCAGGCGCAACCATCGAAATTTGATTTCCGAGTTATTGCGGGAGGACATGCCGTACAACTCGTCCATCTTTTCAAGCTTTCTCACTGGTAATGGTTCTTCTTCCAACATTTGAGCTAGCCACTCTCGTATCTGAAGAATTTAAAACATACCACTTGAATACACAATGTCTCTACTTTCAAAGTGAAATGGCACATACAGTATAAATTATATTTAAGATATTGGTACTGTCTCCTATACATAAGTTTCAATGTTTTGCTGAAATGATACACAAAGCAGAATTTGTTGCAATGTAAAAGTCACTGCCTATCATAGAAAAAAATAGCAAAATAATGGTTGCTAGACAGAAAGCAACCTCTTAGGTCTTACAAGTGTGTAACAGTAGTCTTTTTATTTTTTAACATTAGCTATTTTCCATGAATTTAGGGTAACAAAACAAAAAAGAAATACATTTGCCATTATTCACTCAGTAGTTGTCTTGCCAGAAATGTGTGGACATCACAATTTAAATAACTCTGAACTAAAATATCCCCACCATCCTTCTGAGTGCAGGTACTGGACTTCTCACCTCCTGGACTCAAGTTTGGCTGATGAGCTTGTCCCTGAATCCCTTCATACAAAACCCACTTGTCCCAACTCACTCCAATGCGGCATGCTCTCACATGCCTGCTGGATGCTCAATAACATACCACTCAAAACCTCCTTCACCTCCTCCATCCAAGCCTTCATAAAATGTTTCCTATCTCTCCTTCCATCCAAAACAGATTTTTACACCCTCTTGGTCAACCTATCTTGCTGCATCATTTCTAAGTAACTAAACCATTTAAATATCTGCTCCTCCACCCTCTGAATTATACCTTTCATACCATCACACCATACTTGTAACTACAGGAGCAGAGATAAGTTTGTGGTGTCCCATTTTCAATATTTAAATTACTTCATAATTTTGGAAAGTTTTTAGTTGTTGTACCACTTACTATCTCCTCTTGTAAACAAAGCCATTATTCTACTGCACTGTTTGTAACAAACTTTTTAGTATTCTTTTTACACCATTTCTTCCTTTGTTTCTATCTATGGAATCTTGTTTGTACTGATAAGAAATCTTCCTTTTCAAGTCTTTCATCTCATTTTATAAACTTATATGTGGTTAAGATGCCTGCTTCTCTTCCTTTAAGAGCAAAGACAACATGTCTAATGCTTTCAGCCATATCTGTGCATGAGGCAGAAAAATTACCAGCCTACTTACCTGATTGGCAGACATATTGTTGAGATCTTCTTTACAGAAGGGACAGTCTTTTGTTATGTCCCACTCAACCCATCGTTTGCAGAGATCTTTGCATACCACAGCCAAGGAGTCATCAAACCTGCAGATTTTGGACAAATATTTATTCACAACAAAGTCTGTATATCAAGTATTCCACAAATTTTATTCCAATCATATAATTATTATTGGGAATACATCTCGAAGCCCAGTGAATTATTATTATAGTCAGGGAAAGCATTAAACCTGTGTGATAATTCAGTGGCATGTGTTAATGTTGAGGTTACTGGCAGAGGAAAATAAGCATAGGTGTTATAGGGAGCATAGTGACCTGATTAGCCATGTCACTATGCTCCCTCTATATACTCATGTATTCTCTATTTGGATATATTTGTGTGTGACTTCATAGAGCCAACTGTGTGAGCAATGTGTCTATTTTTTCATCATGTAGGTATTTTTTACCAGTTATCTCCACAAACATTCAATATTATTTGCATTATGGTTCCAAAAATATTCATATTTACCTGTTCTCACACAAAAATGAATTACAAATGCTTAACTGCACCTGCAACATTAAATGAATATTACACAATTAAAGACAGCATTACTTATAAAACGATTGTCAACCAAGTAAAGATACCAGTATTAAATAAATACTTTATACAGATCCATCTGGCAATCAAATTTTCTTCCTTCTCAAAAAATTTGAGTGTAATGTGTATGAAACCTTAAAAATAAAATAATCTCCCCTTCCATTGAGTAAAATACGTATTCAACTGAAAGGAAATAAAGCAGAGCCAAACTATTAAGCCATAACCAAGGCCATTACATACTCAGGTTTAACAGGAGGCATGCCAGGGGTGTGCCACCAAGCCTGCCAGTCTACTGCATCAAACACCTTTTTCTTGTCCACAAAGAACTCAAAAAGGAAACTGCGGAAAGTGTCTGAGGTAATTGACTGATACTTGAACTTATCCAGGTATGCCTTTAAGAAGGGCTCAAACTCATCTGAAAATAAAAACAAAAAACTGTACTCTTAAAAACTTCAAGTGGAGAAAAAGAAAAAACTCCCATTGGCTCTTTTAAAGCCCGTTAAGAAATTTAAACTGTACATACATATATAACAAGCTCACCATACAGTTGACAACTGTAAATTCTGCATCTGATACTTCGGAGAATTGAAAGGTTCATTTTGGCACCTTGAAAATGATTTAAGTCTACAGTAATGTATGTATGTATGTACTGTATGTATGTATGTATGTATGCATGTAAGTCGGACCGAAACGTCGTCGTAAGCTCCTCTCTTTTATATGTGCGGGTTGTGTGTGTATTGTTCCAGTCACGGTATTGTGCCTTTTTTGTTATTTATGCATGTAATGTATGTAATGTAGTGTAATGTAAAGTATGTAATGTAATGTAATGTACGTATGTAATGTATGTATGTAATGTACGTATGTAATGTATGTATGTAATGTACGTATGTAATGTAATGTATGTACATACCAATATGTGGTTGCAAGAGTTGGGTCCGAGCTTCTCAATTTGCTGCTTGCCAGATTCACTTCCTTGGAGCCTCATGAGCACTCTTGTACCTACTCTTAAAACTATGTACTGAACCTACCTCCACCATTTAATCGAGATCATTCCATTCCAACAACCACTTGATTAATTTGTTATCTCCCACAGCAACAGGTCACAGTAGAGAGGAACACTGCGGCAGGCCTGCTGACTCAAGCTAGGCAAGTCCTTCTAAAATACAAATCCCTCACGCCATATTTTTGTCCAACCTGCCATTAGTCTACCAAAGAAGCAAGCTTCTACATACCTGACCTGACTCTTCATGTCACTGTGCTCACTATATATATTTGCACATGCTCTGTTCCTAGGTAGAGCTGTTTATGACCTGATTAAGCCCACTATGTGGGCAAAATGTCAATAAAGGATGGCATTACACTGAGTTTGAGTCTTTATCAATCCTATTAGTACAGTAGGACCCCCGTATCCACGGGGGATACGTTCCAAAGACCTGCCGTGAATACCGAAACCGTGGAAAGTAGCAGCCCCTATATATAAGTTCTATACATACCTATTATAAAGTTTGATAAATTATGCACAATAAGTGAAGAATTATTACTTTCACTGATGGAAAGCACTTCACAACTTCTTTTAGGCTCTGGAGAACTGCCATCTTTTCTACTTTTGTGCTTTCGGGCCATTATTATGCAAAATTAAGAGGTATTGTTGGGCCACAGTAAACCATGGATAACTGAAAATGAAGATGCCGAATCAGTGGATACAGGGGTTCTACTGTACTTCATGCTATTTTCCTCCAGAAATTCATCTGAGTCAATCCCATCTAGAATATCAGTCACATAAACCAGAAACAGCACTGGCCTAATACCAATCCTTGTGGCACCCCACATGTTACATTTTCCCATTCTCCTGTCTCTTCTAGGACACTCCTTTTTTTTCTTCCTCGGAGATACACTTTGATCTGCTGGACTACGTCTGAGTACGTTCCATTATTCCTGCCTGTATTGTATGTACGTATACAGTGGACCCCAAGTATCGGCCGACTCGAGTTTCGGTTGTTTTCGGCCCAATTTTTCCACGACTATCAGCCGTTTCCCTGAGTATTGGCCTGTGTACCAGACCTGTCCGCCTCCCCGCGCAGGCGTCGTGAGCCAGTCTAGCTTTGTTTACCATTTAGTGAACATTACCCAGCATGCTCATTCAAACATTTCACAATAATTTTATTGTGTTTATTGTTTGTTTATTGATTGTCACTGTGAAATAAGTCACCATGGGTCCAAAGAAGCTTCCTAGTGGCACCTCTGTGGTAAAGAAAGTGAAGAAATTTGTTCAGTGTGGAATAAGGTGCAGGAATTTGTTGAAAAATACCACCCTGAGCAAGTTGAAATAAGCCATCTCTGCAACCAGTTCAGTGGCAGAGCCATATTGCACTTCAGGGACATGTTAAAGAGGCACCAGAAACAGAGGACTGCGGACAGTTATTTTGTGAGACAGGGGTCCAGTGACTCTCAAGCTGGTCCTATTGGCATTAAAAGACCAAGAAGGGAAGTAACCCCAGATAGGGCTTTGATACCTGAAGTCCAAACACTAAGCCCTCCCTCACTCCTCCTTCCTATCTTTCAGGTGCCAGCAAGTCTCTTCAATAAAGGTAAGTAAATGTTATTTTAAATGTAAATTTATAAATTTAATATGTGTTGTTATTATGTGTTTTGTGTATGTAAAACTATAGTTATTCTTTAAAAAATGAATTGTTTGTGAATATTTTTGGGTGTCTGGAACGGATTAATTGTATTTACATTATTTCTTATGGGAAATAATGGTTCAACTTTCGGCCAGTTCGAGTTAAGGCCTAGCTCCTGGAACGGATTACGGCCAATACTCGGGGGTCCACTGTATATGTGTATGCATATACATTTTTTTTTTTCAACAAGTCGGCCATCTCCCACCGAGGCAGGGTGACCCAAAAAGAAAGAAAATCCCCAAAAAGAAAAACTTTCATCATCATTCAACACTTTCACCTCACTCATACATAATCACTGTCTTTGCAGAGGCACTCAGATACTACAGTTTAGATTAGTCCCTCCAAACTGTCACTATCCCAGACCCCTCCTTTAAAGTGCAGGCATTGCATATACATATAAACAAATATAAATGCCTTGCTGTGCAGAAGGAAGGGTAGACTATAACGCTTAGTACATGAACTCAAGTAGCTTTAAAATGAACAAATTTAACATATGCAGCTATGCAACTTACTTGGTCCTCCCACTAGTGTTTCCAGGTACCAGAGTAACGTGTGTCCTTTTTCATAAGGTACAGTAGAAAAGGCATCATCTGGATCTACCCCAGTCAAGTCTGGTACAAGGCAAGTCAGTGCGTCTTTCTCGCCTCTTGTGCGAATCTAAAAAATATGAAATATAAATAATAACAGAAATTTAAGTAATCTGAGAAGATAGTGTAAAAACTCATTACTATAAGCTATTTTTGTCTTGGCATGAATTCAATACCTGAAGTTGTATTTTGAAATATAAAAATGCAAAGTAACATGAGTGAGATACACTGGCACTGATAATAGCATTTTGCAAATAAGTTTGAGCACCTCAGTGCAACAAAGAACCAGATAGTAATCTGGAAAAAAATTGATGACAAGACGATGTTCATATATTGTAGTAATATAGCAGGCATTTGAAACTTTGAGATAACTGAATCATTAAGATTTGGGTGTTACTCTGATTCCCACTCTAAGTCATAAAGGAACCTGGCAAGAATATTAAACAGATGGCAAAATAAAGTACATACCATGATTTTAATATATTTTATTTTTATTTAGACAAATGCCTGGTCTGACAGTAAGCATTTTGTAGCCTTAATATTGCCATTGCTGCCCTCTCAGAGCATTGTGTCAAGGTGTATTACAGTGCCCTTTTGATGGTACAGGAGCTAGCTTACTGCTGCATTCAACCGCTGTTTGTCCTCATCCTCAGGTATGGATTACTCAAGCATTCTCGTTATGCTGAGAGATCCTCCACATAGACATGCAACTCTGACCCCAATTTATCAAATCTACTATTGAAAATGAAGGAAAATGCTTGGCCAACTATACATCTGGAGTTTGATGAAATAGTTTAGCCTCACCTCCACCATGTATAACGCTGCCAATCTGAAGCTTATCAGGTATATTCTGACCCACATGATTCTCAACAATTCTTGCAACATATCTAACTTCGCTATGTCCCACCATTTCATGTTTGCTTGACAAAAATACACCTCAACTACATTAACATCATAACATTAATTTTCTCGCAATGTATAAGTACAGTGGACCCTCGCTATTCGAACACTCCAAAACTCACCCTTTCATGTAAGTTTATTATTGTAAGTGCTTTTATAAGTGTATTTTTGGGGGTCTGAAATGGACTAATCTAATTTACATCATTCCTTATGGGAATAAATTCGTTTGGTAACAGCACTTGAACAGCATTCTGGAATGAGGGTGAGTTTTGGAGTGTTCGAATAGTGAGGGTCCACTGTAGTATTTTTAATGATTTTTATTAATTCTCATACTAAACCAGTTGTACTGGTTTATGACCGAAATGTTCCAAAATCGTATCTACACACCTCTGGCGAGACAGTGATAGTATGAATGATGGTGAAAGTGTTTTTTCAGGTCACCCTGCCTTGGTGGGGAAACGGTCAGTGTGTAAAGAAAATAAAAATTATTAAAGTAAAAATGCAATAGATAAAAGTCATCATGTTTGTAGGTAAACACTCCACAGTCGAACCTACTTGTTGCTGAGGTATGTCACTCTTTTGTAAGGAATGTGTTAACTACTGTGGTTCGTAAAGTTTTTTGTTCATAATTTATAAGGAAAGTATTATTGCACATAGAGAAATATGATTAACCATTAAATATTTCTTTTATCAAGAAAGTTATGAAGGGATTCAGGGAAAACCAGTTAGCCAAATTTGCAGGATGCGGACAGCAACTCAATGAGTGATGGTGAATGTATTTCCTCTTTATTTTTTTTGGTCACCTTGCTTTAGTGGAAGATGGATGGTGTGTTAAAAAGGCTTAAAATAATACTTTATTATACTGATTAGGTTATGATGTTTTTTTATTTATATAACAATGTGAGAATATATATATATGATCCGAGAAGATTTCCTTTACGTACTATCCAAATAAAAATTAACAATAAACTACAATACTCAAATGAATAAAAAAAGCTTTGATAAATAAACAATACCAAAATAACTCACACATTCAGCTAAATCCTTCCAGCCTCCTATAGCTGAGAAGTTTCTTGTTGCTTCACCATACATTCTTCCAGCAATCTTACGCTCCACAAACATAGTGAAGCCCTCATTAAGCCAAAAATGTTCCCAATGGCTGTTGGTGATCAGATTACCAGTCCAGGAGTGGCTAATCTCATGAGCAACTAAATCAGCCAAAGAGCGATCTCCAGCCTGTGGGGGACAGCAAATAAAAATAGGAATGGGAATAAATTTTCTGTCTGACTTACACATTCTGCTAGGTCCTTCCATCCTCCAAGGGCAGAAAAAGGTCTTGCTTTTTCCCCATGCAGCCTTCCAATAATTTTTCTCTCGATGAACTTAGTGAAGCCTTCATTGAGCCAGAAGTCCTGCCAGTTTGAATTCGTCACAAGATTGCCTGTCCAGCTATGCGTAATTTCATGAGCAATGACATCTGCCAGTGAACGGTCGCCTGCCTTATATTGTAAGAAAAGGGATATCTATTGAATGTTATTAACAAAGCAATTAGTAACTTCACTCTAAACCTTTGAATCTTTTATTTACTCTTAATACTCTATACCAAATTTTTATTTCAGTAATAAAAGATGAAAATAAGAGAAAGCAAGTTCCTTCTCTAGTGAAATGACTGCGTTATTAATAGTATCATAACATTTACAGGAAAGTACTAAACCCACAGGCTTCATACAGCACCTAGGAAATAGGAGGCAATCAGATCTGATCCAAGAGTAGGGCAAGTCCAGTTCCTTGGATCAAGAGCCCTTCATTTAAATCAAGGCATTCCTCTTGAAAGAAAAGGACTTTGGAAAAAGGGGGAACAAAGGAAATGCAGAGCTGTCTTTCATACATCAATATTTTCTATGCACAAGTAGACACAAACATGACAATAATAATAATAATAATAATAATAATAATAATAATAATACAACAAAATATCCCAAACCCCCTTTAAAGGAGGGGATTTGAGATATTTTCTGTTTAGAGTGACATCTAAACTGTTGTATGTGCATGCCTCTGCAAAGAGGGTGCTAATGTGAATGATGGTAAAGTGTTTCTTTTTTTTTATGGGGTCACCCTGCCTCAGTGGGAGATGGCCAGTGTGTTAAAAAAAAAAAAAAAGATAACTTGTCCAAGTTATATTTGTGTTAAAAAAGACTGGTTCACAGTATTTATTTATGGAAAAGCTCAAAGTTATGCAGAGCATATTTGGGTAGATTTAACCCTTTGACTGTTTCGGTCGTATATTTTGTCTTACGAGTCAATGTTTCGGACGTGTTTATACGCCTAAATTCTAGCGGCCTCAAATCAAGCAGGAGAAAGCTAGTAGGCCCACATGTGAGAGAATGGGTCTGTGTGGTCAGTGTGCGCAGTATAAAAAAAATCGGGCAGCCACTGGTGCATTGTGGGAACACCATTTCAGTAGCCTTTGTTCAGCATGCCTAGACGGTAAGGATTATTTGACTCCTTGGCGCATCTGGGACATTTCTCTTCCTCAATGATAGCTCTAACACAGATGGAAGTGTCTCTGAAGATAAATTTCATGGTTTTGAGGAGTTTGTGACCAAAGCAATGCCCAGGATAACAGAGAAGGAAGGAAGAAGAGATGAGGAAGAAGAAGGAAAGAAGAGATGAGAGGAAGGAATGAAGGAAAGAAGAGATGAGAGGAAGGAATGAAGGAAAGAAGAGATGAGAGGAAGGAAGGAAGGAAAGAAGAGATGAGAGGAAGGAAGGAAAGAAGTAAGGAAGGAAGAAAGGAAGAGATGAGAGGAAGGAAGGAACAAAAGAAGTAAGAAAGGAAGGAAGAAATAAAGGAAGGAATGAAGGAAGAAAGGAAGGAAGGCAGGAAGGAAGAAAGGAAGGAAGGCAGGAAGGAAGAGATGAGAGGAAGGAAGGAAATATGTAAGAAAGGAAGGGAGAAAGAAAGGAAGGAATGAAGGAAGAAAGGAAGCTAGGAAGGTAGGTATGAAGGAAAGGAAGGAGGTTGTGGGGAAGAGGACATAGGTCCCCTTTTGTGTTGACAGGTTGACAGGCAGTGTGGGGTGGTGAGTAATGGTATAATATGTCATTTTGACAGCTGCCTTACCCTGACTCAGCAAATTTAGAAAAATTCAAAAAGAAGAAAATACTTTCATCATTCAACACTTTCACCATCACTCATACATAATCACTGTCTTTGCAGAAGCGCTCAGATACAACAGTTTAGAAGTCCCTCCAAACTGCTAATATCCCAAACCCCTCCTTTAAAGTGCAGGCATTGTACTTCCCATTTCCAGGTGGCCTGGTGGCTAAAGCTCTTGCTTCACGCACGGAGGCCGGGTTCAATTCCGGGGGCGGAAACATTCAGTGTTTCTACACACACACACACACACACACACACACACAAATACAACAGGCCTAGTGTCTAATCGACATGTGCCTAGGACAAAATGGTAACTAACACACATAGCTTGGAGCTTTGAAGTGCTAATTGCAGTTGATGGAAAGTGTCTAGTCATTATATATGTGTATATATATTATAGAACAATAGTAATAAATTTTTTTTATTGTTGGTTGGTGTAAACAAGTTTTGTAAACAATATAATGATACTAATGTTTGTGCGATTATTGTGTTGCATACAACGAGTGTATATATATACATTGCACCTTACTTTGGTCTCACAGGCCACATAAGTTATGTAAAAAAATAAAATAGTGAAAAAAACAAGAAACCTACGAAAGGAAGTAAACCAAAGTTTACAGGGTGAGCGGCATTCGCCGCTGTTGCCATACGCGGCTCATTTTTTTCCAACTTTACACCTCTATATCTCGGTAAGTACTGACCGCAATTTTTTTTTGGGGGGGATTTAAACATTCAGAAAAATAATCTTAACATTTTGATAAGAAAATTTTTTTTTTCAAATATTTCCCAACATAGAATGACAGTTTCAGAGAGGGGCCTCCGACAGTCAAAGGGTTAAACTAAGAGTAATACAGAATATAAAAATATATTCCTCATATAACAGATGAATATAAATGAAAAGTACCCCAAATAAAAATACTAAAAGTATTAAATATATTAGTCATTTACCTAAGTCTCTTGAACATAACAGTAACCTAGCACAGTAATGTACTAATTAAAAAAATTATTATAGATATGATAACATGGTAGCAATTTAGAAATTAAAGCATTCAGAGTATTAAACTTATATATAATATACATTAATATGTACTGTATAAAATATGCTTGATGTGGTAATACTGTTTTAACCTGATTAACATACTGAGCAATGAGGATAAAACCAATTGACCATAACAACAAATTAGTACTAATGAAAAACTGATTGTAAATATGATAATTACAGTAGTGGAGCAAGAACAGAGTGAGGCTGAGTGCATGGCCACACTCTCAATGGTGTTTTCAAAGTTGAGTGAGGTTAAGGTTATGTAAAAAATTACGGAAATGTTGACAGAATTTTGAGTCTCAATTATAAAAAAATTAATTTAGACCATTAATCTTTAGTGTGATTAATAATTCACTGAACACAAGAGCTGTATTGTAATTTCAATATTTCACTCACCTGTTTGTCATAATTGGTTTAAGATGACTTGAAGTTGTTGATTCCGATGCACAGATACCATGAACGAGATATTGACAAATCAGCATGTAGTGTAAGGTAAGCAAAGTAGAAGTACATAATGGCAAACTTTCAAGAGCATGCCAACAGTTTGTGATAGCTTTGTTGCCATGTGTTGGATATTCACATTCATTTATCCCATGGGGACATTAGGCTAGAATTCTTACCCAATAAACCATGCATTGTAAAAGGCGATTAAAATGCTAGTAGCAAGGGGCTAGTAACTCCTTCTGTATTCAATTACAATTTTTCATGAAGGTGTTTTCTTCTTTGGATCACCTTGCCTTAGTGGGAGATGGCCATTGAGGGAATAAAAAGTGGTGGTAAAAATGTTGTACAGTATATGAGTAATGAATTTTAGTTTCTTAACTGACATTTAGTTTGATGTGTATCTGAAGTGTATACAAATTGAGACATTTAAGCACAAATAAAGCTAGAAATTAAAATAAATATTGTAATGCTCTCAGTGATAGACATTCAGTCAGAGACTGGATATTCAATAAAGTTCAGTGCTGTATACTAAAATTCATTTGTTGTGACTAATTATTGGTTGAAGTCAGGCCAAAAAGTCATAAGTTTCAGTCTCCTAAATGCAGGTTATTTGTGTAAAAGTTGCTTAGTTAAAGTAGAGTAGTATCTACTTTTCAATTAAATACATCATAAAAGGTAATCAGTGAGTGATGGTACGTAGATGTTTCCTTCTTCGGAACACACTGCCTTTTTTAAGAAATCTTTTCTTTCAACAAACTGGCCGTATCCCACCAAAGCAGGGTGGCCCAAAAAGAAAAACAAAGGTTTATCTTTTAAATTTTAGTAGTGTATACAGGAGAAGGGGTTACTAGCCCCTTGCTCCCGGCATTTTAGTCGCCTCTTACGACACGCATGGCTTACGGAGGAAGAATTCTGTTCCACTTTCCCATGGAGATTTTTAAGAAATGACTGGTGTAAAAAAAAAAAAATTATCTGCTTTGATGCAGTCACACATGCATAAACACTACATAGCTTACCAGGAGAGTGGGTGTAACAAATGTCAGACATGGGTTCTCCATTCCACCATAAGGAAACTTGGAGGTAGGATGAGCAGGTCATACTGTCCCCAAACATAGTCCCCACACAGGTCTTCTGCAGTTTTCAGCATTGTCTCTGTCTGAAATAATAAACAACAAACTCTGTTTTCATGGACACTTGTAACATGTTACATTTATTAACTTTTTGATGCAACATAAGATGTCAAAGTCATTTCTCCCAGAGAGAGTCACAAAAAAAATATATATATATATATATATATATATATATACAGTGGTACCTCGACATATGAGCAGCTCCCAACTTGAACAATTATGTAAGTGTATTTCTGTAAGTGCATTAGTAAGTGTATTTTTGGGGGTCTGAAACGGATTAATCTAATTTACATTGTTGCTTATGGGAACAAATTCGTTCGGTATCGGCACTCGAACAGCCTTCTGAAATGAATTATATATACAGTGGACCCCTGAGTAACGTAAAAACTTCACTCCAGAAGCCTGCTCAAGTGCCATTACCGAACAAATTTACTCCTTTAAGGAATAATGTCACGTAGGTTAGTCTATTTCAGACCCCCAAAAATACACTTCCACAAGCACTTACAATATTATACTTACATAATTGTACGATTTCCGGGGTGTTTGTTACTCGGGGGTCCACTGTATATATTTTTAACATGCTGGCCGTTTCCCAAAAAGGCAGGGTGACCCAAAAAGAAAGAAAAATTCAAAAAGAAAGAAAATACTTTCATCATTCAACACTTTCACCATCACTCATACATAATCACTGTCTTTGCAGAAGCGCTCAGATACAACAGTTTAGAAGTCCCTCCAAACTGCTAATATCCCAAACCCTTCCTTTAAAGTGCAGGCATTGTACTTCCCATTTCCAGGACTCAAGTCCGGCTAACTGATTTCCCTGAATCCCTGCACAAAATATTACCCTGCTTACACTCCAACAGCTCGTCAGGTCCCAAAAACAATTAGTCTCCATTCACTCCTATCTAACATGCTCATGCATGCTTGCTGGAAGCCCAAGCCCCTTGCCCACAAAACCTCCTTTACCCCCTCCCTCCAACCTTTTTGAGGACGACCCCTACCCCGCCTTCCTTCCCCTACAGATTTATACTCTCTCCAAGTCATTCTACTTTGTTCCATTCTCTCTAAATGACCAAACCACCTCAACAACCTCTCTTCAGCCCTGACTATTACTTTTAGTAACTCCACACCTAATTTCCACACTCCGAATTCTCTGCATTATATTTACACCACACACTGCCCTTAGACATGACATCTCCACTGCCTCCAGCTGCTTCCTCGCTGCAGCCTTTACAATCCAAGCTTCACACCCATATAAGAGTGTTGGTACCACTATACTTTCGTACATTCCCTTCTTTGCCTCCATGGATAACGTTATATATACAGTGGTACCTCGAGTTACGATGGTCCCCAAAATCGCCCTTTTATGTAAGTTTATTTTTTTAAATGCTTTTGTAGGTATATTTTGGGGGTGTAAAGGACTAGTCTATTTTACATTATTCTTATGGGGATAAATTCGCTTTGGTAATGGCACTTGAACAGCATTCTCGAACGAAAAAATATCGTAACTCGAGGTACCACTGTACATGTACATGTACATACAGTGGTACCTCGGTTTACGATATTTTTTCGTTCCAGAATGCTGTTCAAGTGCCATTACCAAACGAATTTATCCCCATAAGGAATGATGTAAAATAGACTAGTCCTTTTAGACCCCCAAAAATACACTTACAAAAGCATTTAAAAAAATAAACTTACATAAAAGGGCGAATTTGGGGACCATTGTAAACCGACGTACCACTGTATATATATTTTTAACACATCAGATGTTTCCCACCTAGGCAGGGTGACCCAAAAAGAAAGAAAAACCCAAAAAGAAAGAAAAAACTTTTATCATTCAACACTTTCGCCATCACTCATTCATAATCACTGTCTTTGTAGAGGCGCTCAGATATGGCAGTTTAGATGTCCCTTCAAATTGCCAATATCCCAAACCCCTCCTCTTTTTTGACTTCTCAGAATTAAAATATACAGTGGACCCTCACTATTCGAACATTCTTCATTCCAGAATGCTGTTCAAGTGCTGTTACCAAACGAATTTATTCCCATAAGGAATGATGCAAATTAGATTAGTCCATTTCAGATCCCCAAAAATACACTTATAAAAGCACTTACAATAATAAACTTACATAAAAGGGCGAGTTTGGAGTGTTCGAATAGCGAGGGCCCACTGTAATGATCTTTCCCTATTTAGCAATAAAATCCCTCACAAACAATATGTCTCCTGAAGACTGAGGATAATTTATAATTAAGCAAATACTTTTACAATAACTAATATAAAAAATCAATAATCTATGTTAATTAGTGGCTACCAATAAACAATAAACCGATTCATTGGTGGAATGATGAAGTAAAGGGTGTGATGAAAGAGAAAAAGGTAGCTTATGAAAGGCTTTTACAAAGCAGAAGTGTTATAAGAAGAGCAGAGTATATGGAGAGTAAAAGAAAGGTGAAGAGAGTGGTGAGAGAGTGCAAAAGGAGAGCAGAAGATAGAGTGGGAGAGGCACTGTTAAGAAATTTTGCTGAAAGTAAGAAAATTTTTTGGAGTGAGATAAACAAGTTAAGAAAGCCTAGGGAGCGAATGGATTTGTCAGTAGGGGAGTTAGTAGATGGGGAGCTGGAAGTATTGGGTAGATGGCAGGAATATTTTGAAGAACTTTTAAATGTCGATGAAGAAAGGGAGGCTGTAATTTCATGCACTGGCCAGGGAGGTATAACATCTTTTAGGAGTGAAGAAGAGCAGGATGTGAGTGTGGAGGAGGTGCATGAGGCATTATGTAGAAAGAATGGGGGTAAAGCAGCTGGAACTGACAGGATCATGATAGAAATGTTAAAAGCAGGGAGGGATACAGTGTTGGAGTGGTTGGTATTTTTGCTTAATAAATGTATGAAAGAGGGGAAGGTACCTAGGGATTGGCAGAGAGCATGTATAGTTCCTTTATATAAAGGGAAGGGGGACAAAAGAGATTGTAAAAATTATAGGGGAATGGAGACGAATGGTTTTTGGGACCTGACGAGCCGTTGGAGTGTGAGCAGGGTAATATCTAGTGAAGGGATTCAGGGAAACCGGTTAGCAGGACTTGAGTCCTGGAAATGGGAAGTACAATGCCTGCACTTTAAAGGAGGGGTTTGGGATGTTGGCAGTTTGGATGGACTTCTAAACTGTCGTATCTGAGTTCCTCTGCAAAGACAATGATTATGTATGAGTGAGGTGAAAGTGTTGAATGATGAACGTATTTTCTTTCTTTTTGGGGATTTTCTTTCTTTTTGGGTCACCCTGCCTCGGTTTCATATTTCCATCAAAAAGTTCCACACCTCTAAAGGATAGACAGGAGTCTTGACATCACTTTAAGTCTGTTTAAAATTCATAAATTCCTAACATTTTTCTAATATTACTGCCCAGATTTGACTGAACAGTTTTCTTTTGAGGCTGTTATTCAATGTTAGTCCATGTACAACTAAATACAGTGGACCCCCGAGTTTCGGTCACCTCGAAAATCAATCAATTATGTAAGTGTATTTTTGGGGGTCTGAAAGGACTAATCTAATTTACATTTTTCCTTAAGGGAACAAATTCGTTCGGTAATGGCACTTGAACAGCCTTCTGGAATGAATTATGACCGAAACTCGGGGGTCCACTGTATATAATTCCCCCTTGATATTTGACTTTTTCTTTTTTTTTTCTAAACCATAAGTGAAGAGTTAATTTCCCAATGAAGGGGAATATTTCTAGACAGACATAAACTAAGGCGAATAATCTCCTTGGAATAAGAACTTATTTGACTTTAGTCACACAACCATTTCAAAAAGTTTTTAGTATTCACATCAATAACAACAAAGTGATTTTAATACATTATATGTGGTATAACATTTTTGAAAGTATGGGCTTGGCCATTGGAAATTAATGCTTTGAACCGTCCTGAAAGTTTAATGTTACTGAGATGATTAAATATGGCAGCCAAAGGCAGCATGGTTCAGCTACTATAGTTTCTTTACAAGTGGGTTATAAGACCACAGGCTAAGACCCTGACTATGACAGTATTTCAGTGTTTGGCATAAAAAGTGTACATAACATTATATATTACTTGTATGATGCTTGACTGCTGCATCCAGAAAATGCGCAAAAATAAATTTAAAATCTCATGTGATAGGTACTAGTCAAGATATCAAAAACCATGTTCAGACATCTGGGACTTATACTGCAACAAATGCACAATTTTAACTTGACCTGAAATTCCCTTAAAATTTCTATTACACGGCTCTTCCTGTTCTAAGTCAAAATTTTACCCACTCGATAATTCAAGAGGAGCTGTTTGAACCCCTCAATTAGTGCTCTCCTCATCTACAGGAATGCAACAGCCCCTCACCTGTCATTTTCATCCTGTAATGTACATGTATCTATTTAACAAATCTTGTTTTAGTAACACTTAATTTAAATGATAAAAACATATACAGTGGTACCCCGAGTTTCGGCCACCTCCCAACTCGAACAATTATGTAAGTGTATTATTGTAAGTGGTTTTGTAAGTGTATTTGTGGGGGTCTGCAACGGACTAATCTAATTTATATTATTCCTTATGGGAACAAATTTGTTCGGTAATGGCACTTGAACAGCCTCCTGGATTGAATTATATGGCCAAAACTCGGGGTACCACTGTATTCCAATTACTGATATTTAGGCTCTATAAAAATACAATTAATCTTTCTAATAGATTTGTAGGAGTTTTACCTCAGAAAACTCATATTCTGCTTTCTCGACGAGCTCCTTCTCAGACCATACCAGAGAGCGTGGTCCAATCTTCCTACTCTCTAGTGCTCCCACTGCTATTGCTATTAAGTATGAAGGCATTGGCACTGGCTGTCGAAACCTGGAAAATATTATACAATACAGTGAAACCTCGGTTTTTGTATGCCCCAGTTTTCGTAGGATTCGGTTTTCGACGACTTTTTTCGTCAAAAAATTTTGTTCCAGTTTTCGTACATCTGCTTGGTTTTCATAGTTGAAAATGGTCCGTACAAAACGCGTCCGCATGACTCGGTCACTCAAGCGCCCACACAAAGCATCCGATGCGTTCGTGACTCAGTCTGCCTTTGTTTCTTGTTGAGTGAGCATCACATCGCGCGTTCATCCGAAACATTTCGTAATAATCAAATGTTTTTTGGGCTTGTTTAATGAGTGGGACTGCTAAATAAGCCACCATGGGGCTGCAGCTGAGGAAATTGCTTCAGAGGAGGAGGAAGAGAGAGGGGAGAATATGCCTTCTTCAGTGATTAAGGACATGTGTGCAAAATGGAGTGAGTTGTAAAGTTTTGTGAAGAAATATCACCCTAACAAAGCTGTTGCAAGTCATGTCTGCAACATGCTCAATGACAATGCTTTGTCCCATTTTAGGCAAATCTTAAAGAGACGCCAGAAACAGACCTCTCTGGACAGATTTTTTGTGCGACAGGGGTACAGTGACTCTAAGCTGGTCCTAGTGCCAGTAAAAGACAAAGAAGGGAAGTAACCTCGGATAGGGCCTTGATACCTGAAGTCCTTATGGAAGATGATTCCCCTTCCAAACAATAACCTCTCCTCCTCTCTCTTCCCTCCTCGCTGTCTTCCATACGCCAACAAGAGTCTTTAATAAAGGTAAAAGTGATGTTAAATGTTCATTTATCCATTTCATTAGTCATTTATATTTATTTCTCATTGTTTTCTGTATGTAAAACTATAGTTATTCTCTATAAAATGTATTTTTTGTTAATATTTTTGGGTGTCATACGATTCGGTTTTCATCAGACATTTTAGAATGGATTAATCACGAAAACCGAGGTTCCACTGTATAACATACAGTGGGGAGAAATAAATGGGATTAAGTCAGGAGTATCTGAGAGAGTTAGAGATAAGGAAGGGGTAGCAATAATGTTGAAGGATCAGTTATGGAGAGAGAAGAGGGAACATAAATGAATAAATTCAAGGATTATGTGGATTAAAATAAGGGTCAGATGTGACAAGTGGGTCATAATAAGTGCATATGCACCTGGAGAAAAGAGGATTGTAGAGGAGAGAGAGAGATTTTATGAGATGTTAAGCGAGTGTGTAGGAACTTTTGAGCCAAGTGAGAGAGTAATCGTGGTAGGGGACCTAAATGCTAAAGTAGGAGAAGCGTTTAGAGAGGGTGTGGTAGGCAAGTTTGGGGTACCAGATGTAAATGATAATGGGGAGCATTTGATTGAACTTTGTGTAGAAAGGGGTTTGGTTATAGGTAACACATATTTTAAGAAAAAGAGGATAAATAAGTATACAAGATACGTATGATGTAGGGTGAAATGACAGTAGTTTGTTGGACTACATATTGGTAGATAAAAGACTGTTGGGTAGACTTCAGGATGTACATGTTTATAGAGGGGCCACAGATATATCAGATCACTTTTTAGTTGTAGCTACAGTGAGAGTAAAAGGTAGATGAGATACATGGAGAATGGAAACAGCAAGTAAGAGAGAAATGAAGATTTATAAACTAAAGGAGGAGGCAGTTAGGGTAAGATATAAACAACTGTTGGAGGACAAATGGGCTAGTGAGAGTATAGGCAGTGGGGTAGAAGAGGTATGGGGTAAGTTTAAGAATACAGTGTTAGACTGTTAAGCAGAAGTTTATGGTTATAGGAAAGTGGGTGCGGGAAGGAATAAGAGCGATTGGTGGAATGAGGATGTAAATAGAGTAGTAAGAGAGAAAAAGTTAGCATATGAGAGGTTTTTACAAATTAGAAGTGATGTAAGGAGGGAGGAGTATATGGAAAGAAAAAGAGAGATTAAGAAAGTGGTGAAGCAATGTAAAAAGAGAGCAAATGAGAGGGTGGGTGAGATGTTATCAACAAATTTTGTTGAAAATAAGAAAAAGTTTTGGAGTGAGATTAATAAATTGAGAAACCCTAGGGAAAGAATGGATTTGTCAGTTAAAAATAGGAGAGGAGAGTTATTAAATGGAGAGTTAGAGGTATCGGGAAGATGGAGGGAATATTTTGAGGAATTGTTAAATGTTGATGAAGATAGGGAAGCTGTGATTTCATGTATAGGGCAAGGAGGAATAACATCTTACAGGAGTGAGGAAGAACCAGTTGTGAGTGTGGGGGAAGTTCGTGAGGCAGTGAGTAGAATGAAAGGGGGTAAAGCAGCTGGGATTGATGGGATAAAGATAGAAATGTTAAAGGCAGGTGGGGATATAGTTTTAGAGTGGTTAGTGTTTTTATTTTATAAATGTATGGAAGAGGGTAAGGTACCTAGGGATTGGCAGAGAGCATAGTTCCTTTGTATAAAGGCAAAGGAGACAAAAGTGAGTGTAAAAATTAAAGGGGAATAAGTCTGTTGAGTTTTTCTTCTTCTCTTTTTTAGTAGATTTGTACAGGAGAAGGGGTTACTAGCCCATTGCTCCCGGCATCTTAGTCGCCTCATACGACACGCATTGCTTACGGAGGAAAGATTCTTTTCCACTTCCCCATGGACAATAGAGAAAATAAACAGAACAAGAGCTATTAAGAAAAAGAAGAAAAACCTAGATGTGTGTATGTATATATATGCATGTGTATGCCAGTGTAGTGTGACCTAAAGTGTAAGTAGAAGTAGCTAGATATACCTGTTATCCAGCGTGTTTATGAGACAGAAAAGAGACACCAGCAATCCTACCATCTGAAGGAGGGGTGTTAATGTTGCAGTTTTATAACTGTAGTGTAAAGCACCCCTCTGGCAAGACAGTGATGGAGTGAATGATGATGAAAGTTTTTCTTTTTCGGGCCACCCTGCCTTGGTGGGAATCGGCCGATGTGTTAATAAAAAAAAAAAATAAGTCTGTTGAGTATACCTGGTAAAGTGTATGGTAGAGTTATTATTGAAAGAATTAGGAGTAAGATGGAGAGCAGGATAACAGATGAACAAGGAGGCTTTAGGAAGGGTAGGGGGTGTATAGACCAAGTGTTTGCTGTGAAACATATAGGTGAACAATATTTAGATAAGGGTAAAGAGGCATTTGTGGCATTTATGGATTTGGAAAAGGCATATGATAGGGTGGATAGGGGATCAATGTGGCAGATGTTTCAAATGTATGGAATAGGAGGTAGGTTATTGAAAGCGGTGAAAAGTTTTTACGAGGATAGTGAGGCTCAGGTTAGAGTATGTAGGCAAGAGGGAGATTATTTCCCAGTAAAAGTAGGCCTTAGACAGGGATGTGTGATGTCACCGTGGTTGTTCAATATATTTATAGATGGAGTTGTAAGAGAAGTGAATGCTTGGGTGTTGGCAAGAGGTGTGGGGTTAAAAGATAAAGAATCTAACACAAAGTAGGAGCTGTCAGTTGGTCTTTGCTGATGACACTGTGCTTTTGGGGGATTCTGAAGAGAAGTTGCAGAGGTTGGTGGATGAGTTTGGTAGGGTATGTAAAAGAAGGAAACTAAAAGTGAATATAGGAAAGAGTAAGGTGATGAGGATAACAAAAAAATTAGATAATGGAAGATTGGATATCAGATTGGAGGGAGAGAGTATGGAGGAGGTGAATGTGTTCAGATATTTGGGAGTGGATGTGTCAGCAGATGGGTATATGAAGGATGAGGTGAATCATAGAATTAACGAGGGGAAAAAGGTGAGTGGTGCACTGAGGAGCTTGTGGAGAACTTAATCTATGAAAGCAAAGAGGGGAATGTATGAGAGTATAGTTATACGAACACTCTTGTATGGGTGAGACATGGGTTGTGAATGTTGCAACAAGGAGAAGGCTGGAGGCAGTGGAGATGTCATGTCTGAGGGCAATGTGTGGTGTGAATATAATGCAGAGAATCCGTAGTTTGGAGATTAGGAGGAGGTGTGGGATTACCAAAACTATTATCCAGAGAGCTGAGAAGGGGTTTTGAGATGGTTTGGACATGTAGAGATTATGGAAAGAAATAGAATGACTTCAAGTGTATAAATCTGTAGTGGAGGGAAGGCGGAAGGGGTTGGTCGAAGATTTATAGATATTTACAAAAGAAAATGTTTGACAACAAAACAAAAAGCCAGAAAAAGTTTAATTTTACAGAGGATTACCAAGGATCTAAATATTCAAGAAGCATTTTGAAGTTGATGAGGCTTTAACCAAGAGCCTGTCAAACGTTCTATTTCAAGGCACCAATGACCTGTGGTTTAGTGTTATGAATTAATAACTATGTACAGGTTGAGTATCATGAAGGTCCGGACATATCGGGGCTGCTCAGAGTGTGGATAAGTGATCTGTAGGGTTAACAGTGGTAGTGTAGTAGTAACCACAGCTCTCAGCAATCACCAGGATTGGATTTGGGAGGGTGGTAAATTGGTAAGAAAAAGATTTTTAGCTTTTGGTTCTGAATGCAGGACCAACTTGACTTCCCAGGGGGAAGCGATGCGTGCAGCAATGTTAGATAGAGAATGGAGACAAATGGTTTTAGGACTTGATGCTGTTGGAGTGAGGCAATGTAACATTTATGAAGGTTTCAGGAACCGGCAGGCTGGACTTGATTCCTGAGATGGAAGTACATGCCGCAATCTAAGGAGGTTAATGTTGCAGTTTGTAGCTGAGTAAGCACGCTCTGGCAAGACAGTGATGGAGTGAAAGATGATGAAAGTTTTTCTTTGTCAGGCCACCCTGCCTTCAGGTGGGAAACGGCCAATGTGTTAATAAAAAAAAAAAAAAAGATTTTAAATATTTTTCAGATGTAGAATGTATTTGCTAATACATATATTTAATATAAAACCTCTCATTTCTGAAACCTGGCAGTGCTTGACTTGGTTATGTCATGTGTACAATTATTTTTTTATGAACAGTAGCTGACAAAAAAAAAAAAAAAATCAATAAAATTTGAGAAATAGCCATTAAATTTTTTAAATGGTTTACTTTATTTGCCATGGATTATATTTAAACTAATCCAAACTTCCTCCTGATCATAATTGAGACCCCAATGTAGGTCAACTGGTCTCATTTTAACATGACACCTATACAGTGGACCCCCGGTGTTCGTCCTGCTCAAAACACGCCCTTTTATGTAAGTGTATTTTTTTAAATGCTTTTATAAGTGTAGTTTTGGGGGTCTAAAAGGACTAGTCTACTTTACATTATTTCTTAAGGGAATAAATTCGGTTGGTAATGGCTCTTGACCAGCATTCTGTTACGAAAAATGGACGAACACCGGGGGTCCACTGTACTGCAGTATGTTTTACTCTACTCACACAGAATTATCACCGGGTAGACTGATGTAATCATAATGAAGCCACTGTTACAGAACTTTACCATTCCCTCAACTTACTCAACCCACATGCACTTCAAAGCAAAAATAGGGAGCAATTGTCAGGGCAAATACAAAGGCCTGGTTCCAGAACACTGTATATTTCACGACTGGTTTGATAAAATGTTTCTCTCTGTAGAAGAAAAATATCCAAATGCCAAGAAATTGCCCTTTAAAGCCTTCCATCTGCCAAGTCACATAACCTTGGCCAAGATCAACCCAACATCAGAATTTATGCCTCCAAACTTCTTCTTTCAACAAACTGGCCGTATCCCACCGAAGCAGGGTGACCCAAAAAGAAAAACAAAAGTTTCTCTTTTTAACTTTAGTAATGTATACAGGAGAAGGGGTTACTAGCCCCTTGCTCCTGGCATTTTAGTCGCCTCTTATGACACGCATGGCTTACGGAGGAAGAATTCTGTTCCACTTTCCCATAGAGAATGCCTCCATACATCATGTGTATAAAGTGCAGCCCTGAGACCATGGTTGTATTAAGGGCACTACTTTAAACCACAAGCCAGCTGATAATCATTCTGGATATGACTAACATTGCTCCAAAACTTAATGTGCAAAGGAGTTGGAAAAAATATCAAGGTAAAAAAAAATACAATACGGTTATATAATTTACATTTTGAAAATAGAGGAGGAATTGGATCCAAATTTGAACAATGAAATAACTGCTAATGAGAGTGAGAAGCATGATAGGGATAAACATGCATGCAAGAACATTGTAATAACTCAAAAAGTATAAAAGGTCAAAGACTTCTCAACAACTCTTCGGATATAGTAACACTTAGAGAGGTTGGTGAGTAAGACAATGACTAGAGAGGAGTCTTTATTGTACAATCAAGTTCATTAACAAGCCCTCTTTTGCTTTTTTTATGAAAATTCAAAGGGGGCAACTTAATTCTGAAGAGCTCTTGATCCCAGGATTTTGAGCTATCCACCTTTCTTGGATCAAACCTGATTAACTTCCTTGGAAGGCTCTTGGAACTACCCTTCCCTTCCTAGCACCATACCTGATTGCCAGGTGCTGTATGACCCCTATGGATTTAGTGCTTCCCTTTTTAATGCAATAATAATAATACATGATCCCTATGGGTTTAGTACTTCTCCATAAATATAAAAATAATCATGTATAAGGGGAATTACAATAGACCCTTAACTGTCTCCAGGAGCGAACTTCAATTTTTTTTCAAAATCTTTCCTGATTGGCAAGTCTATGGTGTCTATCTTAGACCATGTGCTGCAAACAGCAACAACCTGACTGATCAGGCATACAGGAGGGCTAATTTCCCACTGTAGCTACAGATCCCAAGAATCACCATTAAGTAGACAACAAGTAGTTACAGCACATTTTCAGAGATTCGGGTCAACAAAATTTTAAGGATTAAGCCACTTCTTTTATGCAACACTAAACACATAGGTAAATAAAGCAGTGTTCACTAACCTGAAAACCTTACGATTTCCTTTCTCCTGCTGACCCTCTCTCAGTGCACTCATGAGCACAACCAGCTCAGAAGGGGCACTAATCTCTGCAGTGTAAGGCATTTTTACTGCTGGTGTATCCTGTTGACAAAATATTTGAATAAGTAATTGAAATACAAAATAGTACTATCTAAGCAAAAATATGAATACAGTTCAATATTATTTAACTTAGATTGATAAATTTTTATTGAACAATTATTTACACAAATACCAAGCTAAGTTGAATGATGATGAAAGTATTTTGTTTTTAAGGATTTTTTTTTCTTTTGGGTCACCCTGCCTCAGTGGGAGACAGCCAACTTGCTGAAAAAAAAAAAAAAAAAAAAAAGAGCTAAGTACAGTAACTAGATTTTCTTTTACATATTAGGGCAATCATGAGAGGCATTCTGGTAGGGCTCATGATACAGTATAAGTTTTTAATGATTAATATGTAATACCAAATGCACTCGTCCTGTCTCACTTCTCAATAATTTCCAAGTAATAATAACTCCAGTTTTGCTGGAACAAAACCTTTGAAACTATCATAGCTACTAAATCCAAGATGGAATGCCTGAAGACATCACTGCCATATCTTAGTGAAGCTGAAATAAAAACATAATCACTACAAGTTCAGAATAAATAATATTTTTTTACAGAGGGGTAATACCCCTCAACTTATGGCAGACGAGATGTAAGAAATTGATATTTGGGACCGATAGTACATAAGCAGGTTCTTAAGGATTATGAGAATCCTGAAGGAAAAGGATTAATACATACTCTAATATGTTTGCACTGACTGAAATAAAACATTACTGAATATCTACACAAACCCAATGGTACTATGTATATAAAAAAATGTAGAAAATTTCAGCAAAATCAGTATCTTCGTAAACAATATCATAATTTCAGATGTGCCACTTAACAGTCATTAGAGGTATATCAGGAAGAAAATGTATACAGTACATAGCATAACATCACACTACTGGACATACACACTAACTCTGAAGCAAGTCCTAACTTTACACACTGCCCCATATCCCACTTTCTTTCCCTCTCAATCTGTTTTTCCCTACTAATTGATATAGGCTGGACTTATTGGTTTACAACTGCTTGGAGACAATTAATTTTTTCAATAAGCAGTCAATTAACCTATCACTTTTATGACATGAAGTAACAAAACAAATTAACTGATGATGATCCATGGATTAAGATACAGTATTGTCTCACTGTTGCTTATTAAGTACTGTACTCTGAAAAATATACAATCTTAGAAAAAGCAATAAAATCTAGTATTGTTACCTGACAAGGAACCAAGGAGCGACAGTGAATGGCCTGACATTGGGAGAACACATATGGATGTTGTTTCCAGCTGTTTGCTCTGGGGCCAGCCATTGTAGGGCAGAGGAACTTGCTGAGGTTTCATACTCTATTTGAACCTTCAACCTGTAATACATAACATACATGAATTATAAGAATATCAAGCCATTAGTACAAAAGATAATTTCTTTTTACCCATAATAATGCTAACAAGATTAGAGAGAAGATACTGATGTGAAATGCTAGTAGATGTAAGGTTGTTTCTGGAGGTAATGAACTCTCTTAATACATTACATTTTTCAATTAAAAATTTGTCTATAGTATAACATTCCAGAGTTATTGCAGCCTTCAATAATTGTATTCACTCATAATAGGTGCGCCATTACATGCCGGAGAAGAGGGCAATACAGTGGAACTTCTGCTTACGAGTGCCCCACCATGCGAGTTTTTCAGGATACGAGCCATCGCTCGGTCAATTTTTTGCTCCTGGATACGAGCCAAAATTCAGGTTGCGAGCTTCCCCCTCAACGGAGGTTCCTTGATGATGGTGAGGGGCTCTTGATCTAGGGAATTGGATCTGTGCTCCAGTTCCCTAAATTAATAATAATAATAATAATACAGTGGACCCCCGACTATCGGCCGGTCTGAGTATCGGCTGGCTCGAGTTTCGATCGCTTTTTTCGGCCCAATTTTTCCCCAACAATCGGTCTGCATACCAGACCTGTCCGCCTGCCCGCGCAGGCGTCAGGAGCCAGTCTAGCTTTGTTTATCCTTGAGTGAACATTACCCAGCGTGCTCATTCAAACATTTCACAATAATTTTATTGTGTTTATTGATTGTCACTGTGAAATATAAGTCACCATGGGTCCAAAAAAGCTTCCTAGTGGCACCCCTGTGGTAAAGAAAGTGAGGAACACCATCGAACTGAAGAAGGAGATACTAATTTAAATGAAGAAAATTGACTCAGAATACGAGCAGATTGGGTTATGAGCTAGGTCACAAAACGGATTAAACTCGTAAGCAGAGGTTCCACTGTATTAGTGTTACTATTGAATATGGTTGTTTCATTAACAAGGTAGTGCTTCTAAGAGTTAAAAAGTCTTTCAGAGTAAAATATAACCATATTTCTAGTTATCTCAACATTCTGATCTACCTAAACCTATTCAATTTGCCTTGGGAATATAGGCAATACTGCATAAACACAAAAGGAGGATGCAACCCATCCCCTGAGCACGTTAGATAGGAGTGAATGGAGACAAATGGTTTTTGGGACCTGATGAGCTGTTGGAGTGTGAGCAGGGTAATATTTTGTGAAGGAATTCAGGGAAACCGGTTAGCCGGACTTGAGTCCTGGAAATGGGAAGTATAATGCCTGCACTTTAAAGGAGGGGTTTGGGATATTGGCAGTTTGGAGGGACATCTAAGCTGTCATATCTGAGCGCCTCTGCAAAGACAGTGATTATGTATGAGAGATGGTGAAAGTGTTGAATGATGATAAAAGTTTTTTCTTTCTTTTTGGGTCACCCTGCCTCAGTGGGAAACAGCTGAAGTGTTAAAAAAAAAATACCCTTTTTGAATTATACGTGCTTACTGTGAGAAATGTGTGCTATTTATACATTTTACAGAGGTAGCAAGAGGAAACAATTTAATATTTATGACAAGCAAACTTATATAAGTCTTTGATAATAACATGGTACAGGTATTCCATCTATTTTTTAAGCATGAAGGCATTCAAAATTAATGAGGAATTAATTAATGCATCACTGCTAAGGTAAAGTCTCACTTTGTAACATTATATTAAAAATATGTCCAGCATTGTATAAACTCATATCAAGTGATAAAACTACTTATCAATTATCTTCTAGAAATGTGCAGTGTTCCCCTTTATCTCCTGATTTTTTTTATGAAAGATTAATAAATAGGTAATGCAATAAAATACTTACAGGATGAGAAATACATTTGCATAATAGACATTAAGTGATACAGCCTGAGAGAGGAAAATGTTATCAATAAAGCTGCCATGTAACTACAACTGTATCTATTTCTCGTCATGAAAGATTAATATTGATACAATCCTCCCCACCATGGATCAGGATTTTTATTTTTGTCCAAATGTTTAAAATTCAACATGATATTTTAGCAATTTTTGGCTCTGCTTGGGGTTACTTGCTTATGGCTGAATTTTTTTGTTACTAATTAAAATACTGTATATGAAATTATATTTTACTATGTAGAGTAAAAGTATGGCTGAAACTTCAACATCATTCATAGAGATTTTATGAGTACAAAATTTGCAAATACAGTGATACAAAATTCTGGCTGTGTTTTAAGCTTTGGGCTAATTTTGTATTTCAGAATCCACATCATTTTAAATATCATTCTAAATTGAATTAAAATGCATTTTCAAGAAAATCTCATGGCTAGTTTGGCATCTACATTTGCTTTTTAAACATCACTAATTTGGTTAATAAGGACATCTGCAGAAAGAATGTTTGCAAGGAAAACAAATTTGGGTGTGGAAATTCAATGAACACATTCTGAATGAAATCCAGGCAAATAATCAATGGTATTCACAAGATGCCTTTCAGTTAAAGTATTGCATAATTATGAAGCTTGCAAATATGGGGTTCAGCTGCAGTATGTGTGGAGATGGATAAAATAAAAAAAGTTCCTGGTAATCTCTTCCTTGATGATAGGAATAAAAATAAAAAAGTGAATGGCTTCCAGAGGGGGCACAGGGTAGCAATCTTTCAGCTTCCCCACTTATCAAGAAACCCAGAAAATAGAAAAATCAGAAATGCTTTAAATAGTAGAAGTTATGAACAACTGAGGTTTTACTGTACATACTGTATTGTGTATAAAAGAGGCACAAAGAAAATTTTCTTATATGAACTGATACTTACTGTTTCTTTGCATCTGAAGAAAGAGCAATTTTCAGCTCAGATCCAAAATTGGGATGGGCTTCTCCAAGAGTATACTGCAAAACCTGCCCAGTTTCCTCATCCTTCACGCTCTTAATTGTTAAGTCCCGAGTATCAAGAATCTAAAACATAACACCAATAGTTATATTTTTCTTTTTATTATTTTTTGAGCTAAGATAAAATAAACTTATTTGCAGTTGCAAAACAAAATTGATAACAAGAGCTGAATTGGTCTTTGTAAATAATGCATATTTTAATTAAATAGAAGAATGATACTCACCAAATGCACAGCATCATCCTGCTTACGATCAACAGTGAGTGTGGCTGTGCCTGAGATAATTTTGCTTGGAAAATCTACTTCCCAATTTAGGTGAATTGAAGACACCACAACCTGATCTGGTAATGCAAATAAATTTCATCAGCGAAAAGTACCAAAAAATGTTCCACTATTATAAAGTCCATTGTATAAATTTATTTACTATATTAATTTTATACTTGTCTTCAAGGGTAAATTTAGAAGTGCAATAATTTAAAAGTTAACCAATTTTCCGAAAAATTATCAACAGTATACTGTACTTCACAATTTTTTTTTATTCTGGCATGAGCAATAGTTTCGATTTCTTTGTTGAAATAAATAATTCAGGATCTTAATAAGCTTTGTATAGCTACTTCATCTCCATTATTATATGCAAAGGAAAATGCTAAAAATAGAGGGGTCTTACTGCATTTGGGTAATGGGATACGTTTGAAGAGCTTCAAGAGCTTCATTACTCTTGGAGCCCGGCCATGGGCCAGGCTCGTCTGGTGCTTGCCTGGTCAACCAGGATGTTGCTGCTGGAGGACCACTGCCCCACATATATATCGCAGCCTGGTTGATCTGGCACCTGGTAAAGATACTTGTCCAGTTTCCTCTTGAAGGCTTCTACACTTGTTCCAGCTGGGAGGTAATCAGGTTTGATCCAAGGAAGGTTAAGATAACTAATTTTTTGGACCAAGGGCCCTTACAAGTACCAAGGCTCTACCCACAGGGGTCATATAGCACCTGGAGGATTAGGAAGCAATCAGGTTTGATCTAAGGGGATCAAGTCTAATTCCTCAGATCAAAATCCTCTCAGCAGCATCAAGAAACACATCTTGAGGTGAAAAATATACAGCAGAGAAAATTTTCTTCAACAAAATACTGTATACCTGTTAGGTAAATGGACACAGATGCAACTAATGTGACGTCTTATTGTGAAACATTTCACTCTCCAGGAGCTTTGTCAAGCTGTTAATGGCTTAACAGTGTGTTTATTTATCTAACATTTTGTTGGTAATTCTACCATGTATACCTGTTACCTAGCATTAAATAGATAGCTAGGAGTTAGTCAACTTTTGTGGGTAGTAAGCAGGTTTATTTAGGTACAGGTACACATAAGTACAATTATCATATATAGTAAGATGTGTAAATTATTACCTAAAATAACCACAAAAATTCAGTGACTTATTTCCATTGGAGTCCTTGAAATATCTTATTATTTAAAGCCTAGCTGTAAGTTACAGTAGAAATCAGTCATGATTATAACCTTTAAAGTTAAAACAGCTAAGTAACTCAACTGTGTGAAAATCAGTTACAATAAAAGGAGATACAATAATAATATAGTTATTTATATGAACATTAAAGAGAGGCTCAGCTTACAATAATAAGTACATGAATGATAGCTATACAAGAAATCACTCTCCTCCCTATTTGTAGCTTCATTCATTAGGTACCTTTCTGTAGCTTCATTCATTAGGTACCTTTCTGTAGCTTCATTCATTAGGTACCTTTCTGTAGCTTCATTCATTAGGTACCTTTCTGTAGCTTCATTCATTAGGTACCTTTCTGTAGCTTCATTCATTAGGTACCTTTCTGTAGCTTCATTCAGTAGGTACCATTCTGTATTCATTAATTCATTAAGTATATTTCTGTAGCTTCATTCATTCATTAGGTACCTTTCTGTAGCTTCATTCATTAGGCACCTTTCTGTAGCTTCATTCATTAGGTACCTTTTTGTAGCTTTATTCATTAGGCACCTTTCTGTAGCTTCATCCACTAGGTACCTTTTTGTAGCTTCATTCATTAGGCACCTTTCTGTAGCTTCATCCATTAGGTACCTTTTTGTAGCTTCATTAGGTACCTTTCTGTAGCTTCATTCATTAGGTACCTTTCTGTAGCTTCATTCTTTAGGTATCTTTCTGTAGCTTCATTCATTAGGCACCTTTTCGTAGCTTCATTTATTAGGCACCTTTTCGTAGCTTCATTCATTAGGCACCTTTTCGTAGCTTCATTCATTAGGCACCTTTTCGTAGCTTCATTCATTAGGCACCTTTTCGTAGCTTCATTCATTAGGCACCTTTTCGTAGCTTCATTCATTAGGCACCTTTTCGTAGCTTCATTCATTAGGCACCTTTTCGTAGTTTCATTCATTAGGCACCTTTTCGTAGCTTCATTCATTAGGCACCTTTTCGTAGCTTCATTCATTAGGCACCTTTTCGTAGCTTCATTCATTAGGCACCTTTTCGTAGCTTCATTCATTAGGCACCTTTTCGTAGCTTCATTCATTAGGCACCTTTTCGTAGCTTCATTCATTAGGCACCTTTTCGTAGCTTCATTCATTAGGCACCTTTTCGTAGCTTCATTCATTAGGCACCTTTTCGTAGCTTCATTCATTAGGCACCTTTTCGTAGCTTCATTCATTAGGCACCTTTTCCTAGCTTCATTCATTAGGCACCTTTTCTAGCTTCATTCATTAGGCACCTTTTCTAGCTTCATTCATTAGGCACCTTTTCGTAGCTTCATTCATTAGGCACCTTTTCGTAGCTACATTCATTAGGCACCTTTTCGTAGCTTCATTCATTAGGCACCTTTTCGTAGCTTCATTCATTAGGCACCTTTTCGTAGCTTCATTCATTAGGCACCTTTTCGTAGCTTCATTCATTAGGCACCTTTTCGTAGCTTCATTCATTAGGCACCTTTTCGTAGCTTCATTCATTAGGCACCTTTTCGTAGCTTCATTCATTAGGCACCTTTTCGTAGCTTCATTCATTAGGCACCTTTTCGTAGCTTCATTCATTAGGCACCTTTTCCTAGCTTCATTCATTAGGCACCTTTTCGTAGCTTCATTCATTAGGCACCTTTTCGTAGCTTCATTCATTAGGCACCTTTTCGTAGCTTCATTCATTAGGCACCTTTTCGTAGCTTCATTCATTAAGTATTTTTCTGCAGCTTCATTCATTAGGTATCTTTCTGAAGCTTCATTGATTAGTTATCTTTCTGTAGCTTCATTCATTAGGTATCTTTATGAAGCTTCATTCATTAGGCACCTTTCTGTAGCTTCATTAGGTACCTTTAGTAACCTAAATTATTATTATAATCATGGGGGAGCGCTAAACCCATAGGATTATACAGCGCATGAGGGGGATGGAAGGCATTCAGGCTCAATTCAGGGAACCGGAGCAGAGATCCAATTCCCTAGATCAAGAGCCCCTCACCAGCGTCAAGGATAGTAACCTAAATTATTATTATTATTATAATCAAATAGAAGCGCTAAACCACAGGGGTTATACAGCATAGTAACCTAAAGCACTTACGGATCCCAATGGAAACATGCTGCAACGCTTGGCTATCTCATGTTATTAAGCAGAATCCTAATCAAAAGATTATTATTATTAGTATCATCCAATTAAGCGCTAAACCTGGACATCCAGCTTTGCCCTTATCAGATGAAGATTCAAACCTGGATGGATGCTCATCATCATACTACTTAAATCTCAGCTATCAGCAACACTGGGCTGTTAAAACAGACTGGTGCTAATTCTGCTCACCAGGTCTAGAGTAGGAATTGGGGTCTGCTGGACTGAGACGAGACATTGTCATGTTTTGAAGGAGAAAACTGGTGAGAGTCGTGTCAGTGTCGGCCGCCTCAGAGCACAAGGTAAACACGTCGCTTACACTCCGGCAGCCAGCCAGCTACACACCACCCACCATTTTATCTCTGCTTAGAATGGACCAAATTTTTATATGGGGGCCTAATAATAATAATAATAATAATAATAATAATAATAATAATAATAATAATAATAATAATAATAATAATAATAATAATAATAATATCTTTATTTACTACAAGTACATGTACATGGTATACAGGCCTAGCTGACATCAGTGACATACTACTATATAGAAAGTCCCTTGTTATGCTGAGCATTTCGGGCAGATTAGGTCAGTGTCCCAGGATGCGACCCACACCAGTCGACTAACACCCAGGTACCCATTTTACTGATGGGGAACATAGACAACAGGTGTAAAGAAACACGCCCAATGTTTCTACCCTGGCTGGGAATCGAACCCAGGCCCTCGCCGTGTGAAGCGAGAGCTTTAGCCACCAGACCACCAGAGCTCCTTAATAATAATAAGTTTATTTGGGTACAGGTACGTACACATAAATACAGTTACATAAATTATCATACATAGAAGCATATGTGTAGATTACCCAGGATAAACCAAAAGGCCAGACAAAGTCACTTATTTCCATTGGGGCCCTTGTAATATTAATAATAATAATAATAATAATAATAATAATAATAATAATAATAATCTTTATTTCTACAAGTACATGTACAAGGTATACAGACCACAGCTGACATCAATGACATACTACTATATAGAAAGCCACTTGTTATGCTGAGCATTTCTGGCAAATTAGGTCAGTTTTGTCCCAGGATGCCACCCACACTAGTCGACTAACACCCAGGTACCCATTTTACTGATGGGTGAACATGGACAATCGGTATAAGGAAACACGTCCGATGTTTCCACCCCTTCGCCGGGAATCGAACCCGGACCCTCACCGTGTGAATCGAAAGCTTTGCCTACGAGGTCACGATCCACCTGGTGCTTAGCATTATTTTATTTTACTTCTCTGACTGTATTTCATGAAGTTATAAACCCTTATGGGTCATTCAGGGCGGTGATTGTTGGAGTTCAGCCATTAACTGCTTGACAAAGCTCCTGGTGAGCGAAACGTTGCCACAATGAAATGTCATATTAGTTGAACTTGTGTCCTTTTACCTAAAACATTTTTCTAACATGTTAAAAGCAACGTGATCACATATACTACTATGTTAAAAGCAGCATGATCACATATGCTATGTTAAAAACAGCGTGATCACATATGCTATGTTAAAAACAGCGTGATCACATATACTACTATGTTAAAAGCAACATGATCACATATGCTATGCTAAAAGCAGCGTGATCACATACTCCACAAATACAAGAGTTATAGTAATTGCTGAATGTGATGCTGTGGTGTTAATCTGGAGAAAATATCTGCCTGGGAAATTTGTAAAGTTCAGTTATTAATTGCCCTGGATGGAAAAACTGGGTTTAGACGCTTAAACTATCACATTAGAAGCAAGGTTATGACTAACAAACAAGATATGTTTACTAAGTTTTCGTGGCGGCCGTCTTGGATTTGTGTATAGTCTGCAGAATTTCCAGTGCTGCCATGGTGGAATTAATGGTAATCTGTGCCAGATACTCCAAATTCTACTATGGTGGCA
This sequence comes from Cherax destructor, assembly GCA_009830355.1. Lineage (NCBI taxonomy): Eukaryota > Metazoa > Arthropoda > Malacostraca > Decapoda > Parastacidae > Cherax > Cherax destructor. Next base: position 549,027 of record WNWK01000254.1, on the reverse strand, counting down.
TTCATGGTATCCTGTATAAGGTACTGCAAAGCCTACTATGGTGGTATTCATAAAAAAATACCATGGGGGTATTCACGGTAACCTGTATAAGGTACTTCAAAGTCTACCATGGTGACATTTATGGTATCCTGTACCAGTCACTATAAATTCTATCATGGTGGCACTCAGGGTATCCTGTATCAGGCATTCCAAAGTCTACCATGGTGGCATTCATGGTATCCCATACCAGGCACTACAAAGGTTCATAAATTTGCCCCAAAAAATAGCAGCAATGGACAATCAAAAAATCCACAATCACAGAAGAACAATCACAGTGGTTCCCTGACAATTACAACAGACCAGACTCAACGTTGCAGAGAGACACTGGTGTAAGACACTGAGCAAAGATGGCACTCGTTAGGGACCCCAAACTGGCTAACCATAGACCGCAGTAGCTGCTATAGCTCAACATTAATGCAACGCAACACACACTTGAGCAATGTACTACACACCTCTCCACTCACCTCACCTAATTGCAAGTGCTTCATGTTAGTTGAGCTTATATGTATAACTTAACTCATCTAACACATGCACGATAAGTACATTGTAATAATAATAATAACAATCATGGTTGATAAATGTACTAACCTTTATGTGGTTGCAGAGGTCGATTTACAGCTCTTGGCCTCGTATTTATAGGGGGACTAAAATTAATTCTAGGAATTAAGAAAATTGCGTGCTTAAAAAATATTAAGTCTGCTATGAAGCAAAAGTTGTCACAGTTGTTGTTGACCGATGACTCGGTGTTGTTGACCGATGACTCGGTGTTGTTGACCGATGACTCGGTGTTGTTGACCGATGACTCGGTGTTGTTGACCGATGACTCGGTGTTGTTGACCGATGACTCGGTGTTGTTGACCGATGACTCGGTGTTGTTGAGAGATTCAGAGAAGAATCATTAGAAGATGGCGGAGGAATTTGGGAGGTGGGGTGTAATAAATGAAGTTGAAATCGTTAGATTTTTGGCCGCAGGAGTACATGGATAACCAAATGGCCTAGAAATAAGGTCATAAATTAATGAATGAATAACTTACGACTGAAGTTATTTTTCAGTTATAAGAATATATAAGACACGTGATCAGTATTTCTTGTATGACAGTGTCCACCGTTGAAGACACTGCAAGACTCCAAGCAGACATAAACCAAATCTTTAAATGGGCTGCAGAAAACAATATGAAGTTCAATGATGAGAAATTTCAATTACTCAGATACGGAAAACGTGAGGAAATTAAAATCTCATCGGAGTACAAAACTAATTCCAACCACACAATAGAGCGAAAAACTAATGTCAAAGACCTGGGAGTGATCATGTCAGAGGATCTCACCTTCAAGGACCATAACACCGTAGCAATCGCATCTGCTAGAAAAATGACAGGATGGATAATGAGAACCTTCAAAACCAGGGATGCAAAGCCCATGTTGACACTTTACAAATTGCTTGTTCTATCTAGGCTGGAATATTGCTGCACACTAACTGCACCTTTCAAGGCAGGTGAAATTGCTGACCTTGAAAATGTGCAGAGAACCTTCCGGCACATAACTGCGATAAACCACCTCAATTACTGGGAACGCTGGAAGTTTCTAAACCTGTACTCCCTAGAACGCAGGCGGGAGAGATACATTGTTATATACACGTGGAAAATTCTCGAGGGATTAGTACCAAACTTGCACACAAAAATCACTCCCTACGAAAGCAAAAGACTCGGCAGGCGATGTAACATCCCCCCAATGAAAAGCAGGGGTGCCACTAGCACGTTGAAGGACAACACAATAAGTGTCAGGGGCCCAAGATTGTTCAACTGCCTCCCAGCATACATAAGGGGGATTACCAACAAACCCCTGGCTGTCTTCAAGCAGGCACTGGACAGGCACCTAAAGTCGGTACCTGACCAGCCAGGCTGTGTTTCGTACGTTGGACTGCGTGCGGCCAGCAGTAACAGCCTGGTTGATCAGGCTCTGGTCCAACATGAGGCCTGGTCACAGACCGGGCCGCGGGGGCGTTGACCCCTGGAATTCTCTCCAGGTAAACTCCAGGTATACCAATAAGATACCCTGACATATCTAGGCTTGTGCACTGTCTATATCAATATTTCTCAATAACTGAACAACTGAACACATACTGCAGTATTTAAGAGACCATAAGGCTGGCTACATACTTCTCATTTAGTCTGATAATTGTCTTCGTATATACAAAACTGCCAAAAGTACTTGTAACCAAGCCTAGGGTTGGCCAGTACTTGTAACCAAGCCTAGGGTTGACCAATACTTGTAACCAAGCCTAGGGTTGGCCAGTACTTGTAACCAAGCCTAGGGTTGACCAGTACTTGTAACCAAGCCTAGGGTTGGCCAGTACTTGTAACCAAGCCTAGGGTTGACCAGTACTTGTAACCAAGCCTAGGGTTGACCAGTACTTGTAACCAAGCCTAGGGTTGGCCAGTACTTGTAACCAAGCCTAGGGTTGGCCAGTACTTGTAACCAAGCCTAGGTTGGCCAGTACTTGTAACCAAGCCTAGGGTTGACCAGTACTTGTAACCAAGCCTAGGGTTGACCAGTACTTGTAACCAAGCCTAGGGTTGACCAGTACTTGTAACCAAGCCTAGGGTTGACCAGTACTTGTAACCAAGCCTAGGGTTGGCCAGTACTTGTAACCAAGCCTAGGGTTGGCCAGTACTTGTAACCAAGCCTAGGGTTGACCAGTACTTGTAACCAAGCCTAGGGTTGACCAGTACTTGTAACCAAGCCTAGGGTTGGCCAGTACTTGTAACCAAGCCTAGGGTTGGCCAGTACTTGTAACCAAGCCTAGGGTTGGCCAGTACTTGTAACCAAGCCTAGGGTTGGCCAGTACTTGTAACCAAGCCTAGGGTTGGCCAGTGCAACATCCCTCAGATTGATCTGCATTACAAGTTTCTCCAAAAGCGAGTAAAGTGGCCAAAATAAATAGAAAAATAGGAAATAGAAGATTGGAATCAAAAGTGAAAGGAATGAGTATGAAGTGAGATAAGATAAGATTTCGTTCGGATTTTTAACCCTGGAGGGTTAGCCACCCAGGATAACCCAAGAAAGGCAGTGCGTCATCAATATTGTCTCACAGGATGGCACCCACACCAGTCCACTAACACCCAGGTACCTACTTGCTAGGTGAACAGGACAAGAGGTGTAAGGAAATACGTCGAAATGTTTTCACACCGCCGCGAATCGAACCCGGACACTCAGCCAGGCCACAGGGTCACCACCCAGGCCACGGGATCACCAGCCAAGCCACAGGGTCACCAGCCAGACCACAGGGTCACCAACCAGGCCAAAGGGTCACCAACTAGGCCACAGGGTCACCAGCCAGGCCACGGGGTCACATATAAACAGATACTTGATATTGAATGTATAATGAGATGGATCTTCGAAGGATAATGCAAATCATTATAGACGAGAAAAAAAGATTCTGTAGGTGTATTGAGGAGGATGAGTTTAGGGAAAGAAAATTCACAGAAACATTTTAAAAAGGTCAGTGAATTGGAGGTAACCTTCCTGTCGTCAGATCAAACCAGACCGTCTCCCATTCCCCAGGCCCTAATAATTTCTACGGGTATAGCTCTTCCCCGTAAATATAATGATAATAATCATGCAGATATGCAATGTATGCAAAAATAGAGCATAATTTAGTAGTATTGATGTTTTTGTATGGGTGTGAGGCATGGTCTTTGAATGTTACAGCTAGGAGGTAAATGTAAATAACTCTTTTTACCTTATTCCTAGTATATATCCTATAAAGTGTAATAACATATATCTCCTACAGTGTATAATATTATGGTATTAAAAGGACCCCAATGGAAATAAGTCACTCTGACTTTTTTTTGGGTTATCCTAGGTTCTCTACACATATGCTGCTATGTATGATAATCTATGTAACTGTATTTGTGTATACCTGAATAAACTTACTAACTTGTCATGATTGTGACCAGGTCTACATGGAGTTCATTACCTTTGTAACTTGTTCAGCTATCAAAACTTTGGGGCCCAGTCCCTGGACCCATTATGTACCTCTGCAATCTTTTGACTACCACCCACAGGATGGGTATGGGGTGCATAGTAAAGATATTAAGCTAAACTAGGATTATGTATGGTGTAAATATTATGCAGGGAATAAGCAAGGAAAATATTAAGGAACACTAATAGCTATTAGGTCATTCAGTGTTCTTGATTAAGTAAGAATGTCCAGTGTGTGTTAACTAGTGAGCAACACAAGGGTTACTCCACACTACTGTTACTAATTACCATCCATATCAGTACGTTCGAGGAAGCCGCCAGCCTCTGTGGTTTGTTGTGTGGTCTGTAGCACACCAGTCTTCCCCTGGCCTTGAGGGAGCTCCCACAGGACGAGAAAGGTAGAGCTCACTTCGTTTGTATATATATATCTGAGCCTCCTCACTTCAGAACATCAGTCTCTTCGACGCTCGCAAACATGACACTCAAGGTTCGAGTTATACTATCATATTCTCTCTGTGATACAGGAGTAGTTTAAATAGCGGTCTCAAAATGAACGAAGAGAAGATGGGGCTTCCATCACTCCCTGCGCTAATAACCCACATGACTATAGCACAAGATATAGCGTATTATTATGTCAGATATGTGTGTCTGGTGACGTTTCAATAATGAACGGTGGACTGTTAGGTTATACAACTGAAAGGATGGTAAATTATATATAATCCAAGTTATATATTTGCAGATTGTTTTCTTCACTGGCCTCCTGGTGGCCGTGTTGGCCCTCCCGTCTGAGCTGCCTGGCTCCTCCGTGTCCCAGGTCAGTACAACCACTGCACTACAGCACAACTTTAGGCTATACAGCAGTACGGGATTGTACTCACTGACGGAGTAGCAATTATATATTTAGAATAAAACCTCAGACTGAGATAACATGGCGAAACTAGCAACTACTGTGAAAAACTTAAGGATTTAATCGGATAAAGGTGATTTAAACCTCCTAATATGGAACCTCCCTTCAGGGGCGACAATTTTTACTAGACATCAAAGAGAATTGCGTGTGAAATACAAGCGTCAATTTGCATTCCACACAGATTTTAAGACAGTAGGCACAAATTGCTATACCACCCTTGCACAATAACGTCGTTTTTTTTATTAATAATTTCAAGAATGTTTTTTTTTTCTTAATCAATCGATTTACCATAAATATAACGAAATTTGTTCCCGCCTTCAGGCTCCGGCGAACTACGAGTTCCAGTACGCTGTAATGGACGACTCCTCCGGCAACAACTTCGGCCAGCAGGAACACCGTGACGGAGATTTCACTCAGGGCTCCTACCACCTGAGGCTTCCTGACGGCCGCCTCCTGAAGGTGTCCTACACTGTTTCTCGGGACTCTGGCTACGTGGCTCAAGTCACCTACGAGGGCGAAGCTCGTTACCCAGCGAGCTAGGCCCTCCAGTCCACCCAACAATCTGGATCATTCATTACAGCAGAGACACCACCACTCAGTGGGTACTGGAAGGTCCAGATCGGACCGAAACGTTGTCATAAGACTCTTCTGTGTTCGGGTTATTTGTATATGTTAACCACCACTTGTTATTACTTGTTATCGCAACGAAATAATGAAGCCAGCCATTGAGGATTAAAATGTATTCTAAGAGTATATTCTAAGAGTATATAAAATGAGATATACACCCTTCAAATTATATATATTGGAAAGGTTATAATTTTAACCTTAATTTTTAAAGGGATGGACGGGTAAGCCAGCGGAAGGCTTCGGTCAGATGACCTTCTCTCCGTGTCTTCTAAACTACCTCTTCTGATGCTGGTGAAAGTCTCTTGATCCAGGGAACTGAATTTGCCAATCACTTAAAAACTGATTATGTCTCAGCTCTCTCCTTCCCCAAGTCCTGACTCCTACGGGTTTAGCGCTTCCCCGTAAATATAATGTGCCTTAATGGTAATGATGAATAAGACACTTATGCAACACTTGGGTAACTTTATTGCCGCAACATTTCGCCCGCACATAAGGCTTCTTCAGTTGAGCACATTACGACACTCAAGACACCCAGGTGTTACACATGTGTTGGAATAAATGGCTTAGAAAACCGACAAGTTGATAAATGAGACACATGTGTAAGATTTGGGTATCTTTATTCTGGAAACGTTTCGCCCGCCAGTGGCTTCTTCAGTCCAGTGCAGAGAACGGTGGAAGATGAGCAGTAGTTTGAGGTAATCAGTCCCTCAGTCTGGAGTCCATGTGTTCAATCCAGTAAATAAGCAGAATATAAACCCCATATCTGCGAGTTTGCTGCACTTTTATCAAGATTTATGGACTGAACTCACCGACTCCATGCTGAGGGACTGATTACCTCAAACTCCTCCTCATCTTTCTCTGCATTGGACTGAAGAAGCCACGGGCGACACGCTTCCAGAATAAAGATATCCAAATGCTCCACAAGTATTTCATTTATCCACATGTGTCTTATTATATCAGGGCGTCGATACTGCGTATCATTAATACCAGTGAGGGACTCGCGGGTGTGGGTCGTGTAGTAGAACTGTGATAAACTATACCACGGCGGGGCTTGAAGCCGTACGTTACCCGTGGTATGGTTTGTTTACAATAGTGTCACTACGATTTCTTGAGTCAGAACTGTGATAAACTTTACATTCAGTGTTTGTTACTTCGTATCTTCCTCAGTATGAATAATAAATTCTGATTACAACGATTAATATTTTAATATTTGTCCTCCTCACTGGGTACTGATGGATGAAGATTAATTCTAGAAGTATCTAGGGTTAATATAAGAATTTAATTTCTGGTATGGACTAGAATTAGGTAAGATTATAATTCAACACCACACCAGGAAAATGGCATCCTCGGCCACTTGCTTCTGATGACTAAGGATTCCACTTTCCACTGCATGTCGTGAATAATTAATCTCATTCACGCAGTGTGTACCACCCAGCACCTATCTGTGCATTGTTGCATTCCCACTAAGACTTCTCTCAGAGGGACTGATTACCTCAAACTCCTCCTGTTCTTCACCTTTCTCCTTTGTATGGACTGATGAAGCCACTGTGTGGCGAAACGTTTCCTCAATAAAGATACCCAAGTGTTTGTAGATGAATGGTTCAGAGAACCGACAAGTTATAAATTAGACACATATACAACACTTGGGTATCTTTATTGAGGAAACGTTTCGCCACACAGTGGCTTCATCAGTCCTATACAAAGTAGAAAGGTGTAAGGAGAGAAGGAGTTTGAGGTAATCAGTCCCTCGGCCTTGAGTCGATGTGTTCAGACCATCAATCTTGTAGAAAGTGTTGCATATGTCGGTTCTCTGAACCATTCTTCTACATCCTCCTCTCCTTACACCTTTCTGCTTTGTATTGGACTGATGAAGCCACTGTGTGGCGAAACGTTTCTTCAATAAAGATTCCCATATGTTGCATAAGTGTCTCAATTCTTCACTTCTCTCAGACTTCAGGTGTTCAACACACCTATAGAGAATCTCTTGAGTCGCTCTGGCACTCGGGTCGCAGCCCGAGTGCCAGGAATGGCTCAAATGAAGCAGACCTTTAGCTAGAACACCGGCCCTGACACCACTTGACCCGAAGACTTGCTGTATCCCAGCTACAGGGCGTCCCGATGATTGTAGCTAACTCACCACGCCCCTGTCATAAGGCTGTAAACGGTACATTACTTGCACAATCTTCGACGCTCCTTCGGGAGCCACTGCCGGGTCACCACATGGAGAAGACCCGGGCCAGGACCCGTCCTGGCAAACTTACCTGACCCTGCATTCCCACCGCCAACAGCATATATATGTTGTACATGAATGGTATCTTTGACTGTGCTTCTGACCCTTCAAGACTACGGTGCTCATTACCAACTCCAAGGCTGAGGGACTCATTACCTCGCCTTTTGTTTATAGTTCTACAGTTTTCACATTATGTCCTTCAATTGTATTGATAAAGCCACTGGATGGAGAAACGTCTACAAATAAAGATACCCAGATGTTGGAAATAAATGGTATAAAATACCGACACAATGGAAAAATAAATACATAAGCTTATGTTTATGTTTCCATACCCAGATGTTGCACATGTGTCTAATTCTTCAGCATATATGTATTAACAGGTGTATATATCTCAACGTATATGTGCCGAGAGTTTACTTCAACCCTAATTTTAGGGATTAAATTGTGGTGAACATGTTACAAGCAGCCTTAATGACCCTCGTATAGTCAACACCCTATAAACCCCATTAACAAATCAACCACTCTGTCATAGGTAACGTGTAGATCAATATAGTTAGATTCCCATACAGGGAGAGACACAGTGAGTCTCGTTACACCTCAAAAATAAAAAACTTAATGCCGATAATCGATAAACAGCGGAGTGAAACGTGCCAATACAGATTTCACTCCATTGTCTTTGCGCCTACTACTCCTGTTCACGTAGAAGTGATTAAGTATTGCTACAGGAGCGGAACTCCTGTTTGAGGAGTCTCGTCAGTTTTTAATTTCCGGTAACAGTAATAGTGGAAATAAATGGTATAAAATACCGACACAATGGAAATATAAACACTTAAGCAGTATAATGTGATCCTTTATTGACAACGTTTCGCCCACGCAGTGGCTAGTCACAAACATATCTGATTGAGACTTGATAAAGCCCACTGCGTGGGCAAAACGTTGTCAATAAAGGATCACATTATACTGCTTAAGTGTTTATTTTTCCAACAGTAATAGGTACCTGAGGGTGGTCCTCTGCTGTGGGTCGCGTCCAGGAAGTGCTGTATTACACAAATAATCCGTACATAAAGTGTCGGACCGAAACGTCGTCGTAAGTTTCTCTCTCCTATGTGCGGGTTATTTGTGTATTGTTCCAGTCACGGTATTGGCGTTTTTACTCTTTGCTGGTAGTACCTTCGATAGACCAGGCTTTGAAATGAGTTGCGTCCAGAAAGTGTTGGTATACCTTCGATAGGACCAGACTTTCAAATAAGCAGGTAAACAGAGCTGTCAGTGACAACTCTGTTTATCTCCAGTAACTCATCATACGAGGAGGAAAGTCAGAAGAAAAAGGGGTATACTGTGTCACTGTCCTTGGCTGTGGTGGTGGTGACTGGAATTAATAATACAAGGTAGGAGAACGGACTAATTAATTCAGCTGTGTAAAAACGTTAGGGAGATATGCTTTCACTTTCGGCATCTCTCGTTTTGAACTTAAACAATTAATAACCTGTAACCAGCAGCTATTTCACCTAGAAATAACTTAACCAAGAAGAGGAAAAATACAAAACATTGATATGGTGCATGTAGTGGTATTTCTTTAGTCTCACTTCTATACTTTTGATAGAAGACAAGTGGCGAGACGAATTCCATGGGAAAAAAACGAGAATGACTGAAAGAAAATTCAGCATCTCATCCACTGACGAGAATCTGAATCCATATATATTAATAACAACACTGCACTAGCCAAGGACTCGAACCCATGTTGTACTGGCCCGCCTATGGTGAGCGATAACCGCATGACGCTTTAACCACAGGCCACCAAATCCTACATAGGATGCGACTCACACCAGTCGACTAACACCCAGGTACCCATTTTACTGATGGGTGAACATAGACAACCGGTGTAAAGAAACATGCCCAATATTTCTACCCTCGTTGGGAATCAAACGCAGACACTCGCCGTGTGAAGCGAGAGCTTTAGCCACCAAGCCACGGGGCACCGTGGCCTGCACAGCTTGTATCATGCAGGTCTTTATAATTAGAACATAAATTTTAGAACGATATATTGTCTAAGGCAAGTGATTAACACACAAATATGGAGTTCAGTAAGTTTAGCAGCGAAGCCTAGTACAGTTTACATATTCGAAAGATAATATGTACGCCAAGTAAACATTACGATCTTTCAAAGATTTTCGAGAATTCTTTAACATGATCAACATTGATGAAAACACGAAGCCTATTCAGAGAATCTGTAAATACCTTTGTAACTTGTCATGATTGTGACCAGATCTACCTGGAGTTCATTACCTTTGTAACTTGTGAGTTCATTACCTTTGTAACTTGTGAGTTCATTACCTTTGTAACTTGTGAGTTCATTACCTTTGTAACTTGTGAGTTCATTACCTTTGTAACTTGCTCAGCTATCAAAACTTTCGGGTCCAGTCCTTGGACCCATTATGTACCTCTGTAATCTTTTGACTACCGCCCACAGGATGGGTATGGGGTACATAATAAAGATATCAAACTAAAACTAACTATTCAGAGAATAAATATCAGAGGTGCCTAGTTTTAAGAATACTTTCTCAGATTTTTTCAACTGTCGTCCACAGAATACATAGGAGGAGCACATCAAACAAATGTATGTAAACTATTCTTTATTTTTGGAATTGCATTACAATTTTTGTTTTGAAAAATATATATGAGAAAATAAATTATAAAACAGAGTATTAAGTATTCAGTTGCAAATTGGAGGAGCTATAAAGTACCGTATACGGTTTATGGATTGGAGGGCCGTAGATGGGCTGGGGTGTAGGAGCACAGTAAGTAGGTAGGCTGGGGGGAAGGAGCACTGTAAGTAGTTAGGGTGAAGGAGCATTGTAAGTAGGCTGGGGTGAAGGAGCACTGTAAGTAGGTTGGGGTGTAGGGGCACTGTAATTAGGTTGGGGGGTAGGGGCACTGTAAGTAGGCTGGGGTGTAGGAGCTCTGTAAGTAGGCTGGGGTGTAGGAGCACTGTAAGTAGGCTGGGGTGATGGATCTCTATAAATAGGCTGGGGTGTAGGAACACTGTAAGTAGGCTGGGGTGTAGGAGCTCTATAAGTAGGCTGGGGTGATGGAGCACCGTAGGTAGGCTGAGGTGCTTGGTACTGGGCTTCCCCCTCGTAGGTAACTTCAGCAATGAAGCCAGAGTCGCCGTTGACAGTATAGGCCACATTCTGACGACGACCGTCGGGAAGTAACACGTAGTAGGATCCCTGGGTGTCGTAGCCATCGCGGGATTCTTGGTGACCGAAGTCGTTACCAGAGTACTGGTCATTTACGGCCCAGTCGAAGTCATATTTAGGAGGAGCCTGATGAAGAATAGCATGTGAGTAGCTTCCCTTAATACAATATATTTTTTAATCGTAAATACTAAAATATTTGTTTATTAGATTTATGAGAAATATTCGACATGGCTCTATAGGTTAGTTGAAATTTAACTTTGATATTATTCTAAACAACTCACCACTGGAGCTGGAGTGCCATAGATGGGAGCAGGAGCAGGGGCGTTATAGGTGGGTGCTGGGGATGGGGCGCTGTAGGTGGGTACAGGGGATGGGGCACTGTAAGTGGGTACAGGGCTTGGAGCATTATAAGTGGAAGGTGGGGGTCCAAAGGAGGGTCGTTTTTCGGGCCGAGCGAGGGTAACGGCCACAAGGACAGCCAATATATAAACCTGACAAAAAACAAATGCGATTTACAGAACGGTGATGTATATACTATGTCTAGCCTTGAGGCATATACACTTTAATTATGATGCATACTCACTGTTTTATCGTTAAACATTAACATTAAATTAAAGCTTAACTTTTCATTTTTTTCTGATCACCGAGACTTTGATTAAGTTGCTGCTGGAAAACTTACCTTAAGAGCCATAGTGAATCAGCGACGACTGGAAGGAACTGAGGACTGGCATCGGACACTTGTGTTATATAGTGCCAGAGTGACCCTGGGGCACAGTGTGCCATGTGACGTCACGAGGTTCCAGGAGAATGGAAGGCTTCCGAATCTTCCTTGCTGCCTCTTCTGTATTTTGAGTTTACTGACCAGCTTCCTATGTGAGGTATTTCTGCTCCAGAGTGTAAGGATGTAAGTTATGTTTAGGTATGTTAGTGAATCAAAACAAAGTTTCGTTCAAGGAAAATAAAACTGTCGTTGGAAATAAGTTATTTCAAAAATTTACAAATTTTAGAGATATAAATAGGTTATAAATATGTTACTCCTCATCATCCACTGCTTTATGAACGTCATGTATCATGTCATGTATCATGTATCATGTCATATCATGTATCATGTCATGTCATGTATCATGTCATGTATCATGAGGGGCCTGAATCTGCACTCTCTAGAAAGGCGTAGAATTCGGGGGATATGACTGAGGTGTATAAATGGAAAACAGGAATAAATAAAGGGCATGTAAATAGCGTACTAAAAATATCTAGCCAAGACAGGACTCGCAGCAATGGTTTTAAGTTGGAAAAAATCAGATTCAGGAAGAATATAGGAAAGCATTGGTTTGGTAATAGAGTTGTCGATGAGTGGAACAAACTCCCGAGTACCGTCATAGAAGCTAAGACGTTTTCTAGTTTTAAAAATAGGTTAGATAAATATATGAGTGGATATGGGTGGATGTGAGTTGGACCTGACTAGCTTGTGCTAGTAGGTCAGATGCTATACTCCTTCCTTAAGTGAATGTGACGTGACCTGACTAGGTTGGGTCATTGGCTTAAGCCGGTAGGAGACATGAACCTGCTTCGCATGGGCCAGTAGGCCTGCTGCAGTGTTCCTTCTTTCTTATGTTCTTGTGTTCTTATCTTCGCGTATCAAGTCTTTTTTATCCTCGCATTATCTTTCATGTTTGCTTCTATCATAATATTTTTTTTTCAATCGTTGTTATTTATCATTTATATTGTCTTCTGATGCTCATTTGATTACAGTATTTTGATTTAGCAATGTCTCTTTCATAGCACATTAAATATGTTGATCCTCATATTTTAAACTTATGCAAATACCATTATATATTCACACTAATGTATAAAAAAACTACATATGCAGTAGAATGTATTAAAGAACGAGACTCGTCACACACGTTTCAAATGAATATATGTATATATACATACAGGTACGAACCCTGTAGTGAACGTAGATATAATGTTATCTCTGTGTTCACTACAGGATTTGTACCTGCAAACTTGGCATCAGAGTACACAGTGCTTTGGAAAATAAACACATAAACAGTATAATGTGATTATTGACAACGTTTTGCCCACACAGTGGGTTTTATCAAGTCACAAACAGATGTCAGTAAAGGATCTCATTATAGTGCTTGTGTTTATTTTTCCATTGTGTCGGTATTTTATACTATTTATTTCCATCTACACAGTACTTTATTCAGAACGCCGGACTCCCCATCGGGAGTCAAGGCTAACGATATGTACAAGAATGGTATACAATACCGACAGTCGTGGAGCACGACTTCGATGCTCTTTAGATAAGATAAGATAAGATTTCTTCGGATTTTTAACCCCGGAGGGTTAGCCACCCAGGATAACCCAAGAAAGTCATCGAGGACTGTCTGTCTTATTTCCATTGGGGTCCTTAATCTTGTCCCCCAGGATGCGACCCACACCAGTCGACTAACACCCCAGGTACCTATTTGCTGCTAGGTGAACATGACAACAGGTGTAAGGAAACACGTCGAAATGTTTCCACCGCCGGGAATCGAACCCGGGCCCTCCGTATGTGAAGCGAGAGCTCTAGCCACCAGACCACCGGGCCACCTCTCAACACCAACTCCAAGGCTGGGGACTGATTACCTCATCTTTTGTATATAGGTCTACTCTCTTCAAATTTTGTCCTAGAATCTGTATTGATAAAGCCACTGGATGGCGAAACGTCTACAATAAAGATACCCAGATGTTGCACTTGTTTCTTAGCTTCAACAAGGCTAACAATAGCAGAAGACAGATAAGAGGAATTCCATTTGTAAAAACAAAAATGACTAATAGAAAATTCGGCATCTCATCCACTGACGAGATTTTCAACGGTGTCATCATATTAAGACTAATAACTGAGATACTGAAGTTTGCATTAACAAAACTATATAGAAGTGTATTATCTTTGAAGATATACGGCAGTATGTCAGACTGGTTTTTCTCCGAGAAACCATAAACTATCAACTTTCTCGGGCCTGGTAATCATCCACGACTCAGGACCTAACATTATTTTGCACTTTTTAATAGATATAGTGATAGTACTGAAAAATATATTTTAATTTTATCACAAACACACGGGACCTGGAGCTATGACTCGACACTTGCAACCACAATTAGGTGAGGTGAGAACACACACACACAGTTGCGCTGCTCATCAAAAACCAGTGGAGATCTGAGGAATAGGAAGGAGGGGACAGAGGGAAAGGGACTACATAGTAGGAACACTTCGGACTGGGGGTCCCAAGGTGGTGAGTGCAGTGATGTACAACCCACCACAGAATAGCAGGAGGACAAGACAATAATATGATGAAAGCAACAGAGAAATGGTTGATACACTAGCTGAGGTGGCCATATTGGCCCACATGGGTAGGGCAAAGTTACTAGTGGGTGATTTCAATCATAAGGAGATTGACTGGGAAAACCTGGAGCCACATTGGGGCCCAGAAACTTGGAGGGCTAAGATGATGGAGGTGGTACTGGAAAACCTCATGCATCAACACGTTAGGGACACTACCAGAAAGAGAGGAGAGGATGAACTAGTAAGACTGGACCTCATATTCACCTTGATTAGTTCAAACATCGAGTACATCACATATGAAAGGCTTCTCAGAGCTAGTGATTATGTGGTCCTGGGCTTCGAATACATAGTAGAGTTACAAGCGGAGAGGAAAGGAGGACGAATAAGATGGGAAAAGCGAAACTACAAAAGAGGGGACTACATGGACATGAGAAATTTCCTGCATGAGGTTCAGTGGGAAAGATAACTAGTGAGAAAATCAGTAAATGGAACGATGGAACACGTGACAACAAAATGCAATGAGGCAGAGGAGAGGTTCGTACCCAAGGGCAACAGAAACAAGGGAAGACCAGAACAAGGCCTTGGTTTGCCCAAAACTATATAGACTGCCAACAAGTAGTCTACATAGCAATGAAACCACGAAACAAGTGGTTTTGAATCATTTATCAAACGGCAGCAGGCCAGGGTTCGACCCCACGACACATTGTTTTTTCGTGATTTCATTGCTATATAGACTGCTTGTGGAGGCTAGTATTCAAATAGGAGGAGGCTGAAATTAATCCTTGAGCATACCACTGCCACGTGTGTCCTCGGATCACGAAAACACCTAGCTCTGCTGGGTGCATGACCTTTGTATTATCGATGACTGAGTGGATAAGATGATATGTACATTGTTTTGTCTTTTGAGGCGGGACAATGTGTCGTGGGTCGAACCCTGGCCTGCCGCAGTTTGGTAATATATATATATATATATATATATATATATATATATATATATATATATATATATATATATATATATTGATCTCTGGCCGACGGAGACTCGACTACGAACCTTGTGAAGAACGCAGTGCTTACCGACCGTACACACTGGACATACTGGCATCCAGCTCACGTAGACGTTGATCCGGAGCCAGCTTTCAGGCAGGTGGCTTACAGCTTCATTCATCCCTGCATGCATCGACAACTAGAGATTTTACATGCTAGGAATTCAGAGCAGGCGAAATATTCACGGCCAGCGATCAGTGTTTGTGAATATTTCGCCTGCTCTTGCGAATTCCTAGATTGTAAAATCTCTAGTTGTGTCGATCATGCGGGATGAGATAAGCTGTAAGCCACCTGCCTGAAAGCTGGCTGCCTGGATCAACGTTAGCGTGACTGGTGCCAAGGTAGTCCAGTGGTGGTCGGTAAAGCCTGCGTTCCTGTCACAAGGTTCGTAGGGTCGAGTTCCGTCGGCCAGAGATCAGTGTTTGTGAATATTTCGCCTGCTCTTGCGAATTCCTAGCATATATATATATATATATATATATATATATTGATGAGGGGGACACGAGCCAAATATGCAGCAAGCATTTCCTCTCTGGATGGCCAAGCTGAGTCGCTGGAACATGAAAACGGCCGCTTCGGGTCCCTCGTGGTGTCGATGATTTTGGAACCCAGTTCTTTAAGGAAACGTGTGGCGTTTTTTCCCCATGATCCCAAGGTCGCTGATCCCACTATAATAATAATAATAATAATAATAATAATAATAATAATAATAATAATAATAATAATAATATCTTTATTTACTACAAGTACATGTACAAGGTATATACAGGCCTAGCTGACATCAATGACATACTACTATATAGAAATCCGCTTGTTATGCAGAACATTTCGGACAAATTAGGTCAGTTTTGTCCCAGGATGCGACCCACACCAGTCGACTAACACCCAGGTACCCATTTTACTGATGGGCGAGCATAGACAACCGGTGTAAGGAAACACGTCCGATGTTTCCACCCCTTTGCCGGGAATCGAACCCGGACCCTCACTATGTGAAGCGAGAGCTTTTGTCACCAGGCCACGGGGCACCGTGACAAATTGATGCTGTTGGCTTATGTCCCTGTACTTGCCGATCTTGTACTGCGCCCTGTGATCAGCAAGTCCTCCCTGTCGCCCAACACTGTGATGGATGAAGGTGTCAGCCAGTGTCGACACGCAGATATAGTTCCATGCTAAGAGCTTGCCATTCTTCCAAGGATAGATGGTGATCCCATCGGGGCAGTTTGCTGGGTTTGAATATTGTTGGCTGCTAGTGATCGTGGCTCTCTCTCGGCTGGGCATCCAGCTGTAGCAAGGCTACTCTTTGTGGTGTCATTGATTTCATTGTGTCTTGTGTGCCAGTCCTTGGTTTTGGAGCAGTTAAGACCATGTAGACTACATATGTTGACTTGCGCATCACTGCAAATGCGAAGCGGAGGCTTATTCCCACTGCCGAAATGGGAACTGTTTGGAGGAAGTCCCAAAGCTTGGAGACTGAAACTCTCCCTGTTTAATGTTACAGTCCTAAGCATGTTGGCAAGCACCTTTTCGGCAATGGGGCCATCCCAATTTGACTGTTTGTAGGCCAGTGTTGCACTTGGTTTTGGTGCTGGAGTAGCGAGAGTCTCTCATTCGGTGATGGCACTGGTGTAGCTAGGGTCCTGTATTCCTGGTGAGTCACTGAGGTTGTCCGGAAGAATTTATTTTATTAACTCGCTTGACGCTGTGGAAGAGGATAGGAAAGCTGGTAGGGCAATCTGGGAGGATTTGCGTACTCCCAGCCCTCAAGCCTGACTGGAAGTGAGGCTTGCAACCACTGTCCATCTTCGAGGGAAAGATTCAATACACTCTCTAGCATGGTCTTGAGGAAAGAGTCATATTCCTTGAGTTTCGGACTGCTGAAGGCTGGGGAGCATCTGAGGAAGTAGGTAAGTTTTGGGATGGACAGGCACCTGGTGAGTAGGTTGAAGGCATCATGTGTATCAATGTAATTCAGTCTGCCTTCCATCGTTCTAAGGTCTGAGATATTTTTTCTAGAATCAGATCGATGGCATTGGGCCCGAGAGGAGCACCAAGGAGAGTGGTGTTGGCTGGATCAATGGCTCATGCTCCTCGTAAAACAGCACTAATATCCTCAACGATCTGTGGATTGGTAGAAAGTATTTCGCGTTTGGTGGGGTTTAAAGATAGGCCCTGGCTCTCTCCCATGTCTTTAATTTTTCTGATGTCCTCTTGGAGAGGTTCTGCAGTGCCAGCTAGGGTGCCATCATCCAAGAACCAGATATTGAGCTCACTGGAGAGTGCTTCTGTGACGTGACTTCTTTGATGACCAGACAGAAGAGAAAAGGGGCGAGGGGGTGGCCCTGTTGCACACCCTCACATGATTCAATTTCATGGTCCCCAAACAATAGTTTAGAGGTCACACTATAACGAGATTGTATGAAGGGAAGGAAAGTGTCTATATATCCCAGACCTTCATAGTAGGACTTGGATAGGAGCCAGATAGGAAGATCCTGTCACTTGACGTTATGAAGTTAATGAATAAAATGTCTCAAAGAAAATTTTTTTGAGATGTGATTTCATTGAAAAGTGAATAAGATAGGACTTTTCTATAGCAAAACTCACTTTATAACAAATTCTGTTAAATTACAAGTCACTGCTACCAGGACAGAGACTGAACCTGTGAGGACGAGAGCAGTTAGAGAGGTCATTATATCTGGAACATAAATTTTAAAACGACATATCCTCTAAGGCAAGTGATTAACAGACAGCTAGTTTAGGTAGCTGTGAAGTGTAGCACAGCTTACAAATTCGAAAGGTTATAATACGTACTCCAAGTAAACAGTATGATCTTTCAGAGATTTTCCAGAATTCTTTAATATGATCAACATTGTTGATAACACAAATTACCTGTAATCCTTAACCAAGCATTATAAAGCCTGTTCAGAACATAAATATCAGAAGTGACCAGTTTAATTAAAGAAAACTGTCTCAGCTTTCAACTGCCGTCCATAGAATACATAGGAGGAGCACAATAATTTGTACATGAAAAAACGTATGCAAGTTTTTGTTTATTTTTCGAATTGCATTACAATTTTTGTTTTGAAAAGTATAAATCAAGTAAATAAATTACAAGGCAGAGTATTAAGCATTTAGATGTAAATTGGAGCATAAGTATAACAGGCGAGAGGAGAGTTATGGAGCACCATATATGGACTGAGGAATTGGTGGTCCGTAGATTGGCTGGGGTGTAGGAGCAATGTAAGTAGGCTGGGGTGTAGGAGCACTGTAAGTAGGCTGGGGTGTAGGAGCACTGTAAGTAGGCTGGGGTGATGGAGCTCTATAAATAGGCTGGGGTGTAGGAGCACTGTAAGTAGGCTGGGGTGTAGGAGCTCTATAAGTAGGCTGGGGTGATGGAGCACCGTAGGTAGGCTGAGGTGCTTGGTACTGGGCTTCCCCCTCGTAGGTAACTTCAGCAATGAAGCCAGAGTCGCCGTTGACAGTATAGGCCACATTCTGACGACGACCGTCGGGAAGCAACACGTAGTAGGATCCCTGGGTGTCGTAGCCATCGCGGGATTCTTGGTGACCGAAGTCGTTACCAGAGTACTGGTCATTTACGGCCCAGTCGAAGTCATATTTAGGAGGAGCCTGATGAAGAATAGCATATGAGTAGCTTCCCTTAATACAATATATTTTTTAATCGTAAATACTAAAGTAAATATTTGTTTATTAGATTTATGAGAAATATTCGACATGGCTCTATAGGTTAGTTGAAATTTAACTTTGATATTATTGTAAACAACTCACCACTGGAGCTGGAGTGCCATAGATGGGAGCAGGAGCAGGGGCGTTATAGGTGGGTGCAGGGGATGGGGCGCTGTAGGTGGGTACAGGGGATGGGGCACTGTAGGTGGGTACAGGGCTTGGAGCATTATAAGTGGAAGGTGGGGGTCCAAAGGAGGGTCGTTTGTCGGGCCGAGCGAGGGTAACGGCCACAAGGACAGCCAATATATAAACCTGAAAAAAAATGTGAAATACTGAACGATGATGTATATACAATGTCTAACCTTGAGGCATATAAACTTGTTAGCTTTGATGGATACACACTGTTTTATCGTAAAGCGTTCACACTAAGTTAAAGCCTAACTTTATAACTTTTTTTCTGATCACCGAAACGTTGATTAAGTTGCTGCTGGAAAACTTACCTTAAGAGCCATAGTGAATCAGCGACGACTGGAAGGAACTGAGGACTGGCATCGGACACTGGTGTTATATAGTGCCAGAGTGGCCCTGGGGCACAGCGTGCCATGTGACGTCACAAGGTTGCAGGAGAATGGAAGGCTTCCGAATCTTCCTTTGGCAAGTTCACCTTGCTGCCTCTTCTGTATTTTGAGTTTACTGACCAGCTTCCTATGTGAGGTATTTCTGCTCCAGAGTGTAAGGATGTAAGTTATGTTTAGGTATGTTAGTGAATCAAAACAAAGTTTCGTTCAAGGAAAATAAAACTGTCGTTGGAAATAAGTTATTTCAAAAATTTATAAATACAATGTATGATCTGTATCTTCCCAGAAACTATAATTATTTTAGTGATATAAAAAAGTTATAAATATGTTTCTCCTCCTCCTCCTCTGCTTTATTAATTTCTTATCTTCGCCTATCATGTCTTTTTATCCTCGCATTATCTTACATGTTTGCTTCTATCATAATACATTCTTTTAACCAATCATTGATATTTGTCATATATACTCCTGTTTGATTCTCATGTGATTACAATATTTTGATTTATCACTGTCTCTTATAAATTATTTATATATGATTATCCTCATATTTAAAAAAACTCATGCAAATACCATTATATACCCACACAATATAAAAATGCTACATAGACAATAGAATGCATTCAAGAATGAGATTCACACACTTCATCTGAGGTTTTATATTATTGAATATATATATATTTATTTATAAAGTTAGGGTAAGATATAAACAACTATTGGGAGAAGAACGGGCTAGTGAGAGTATAGACAATGAGGCTGAAGAAGTATTGGCTAGATTTAAAAACTGTAGTGCTTGAGTGTTGAGTAGAAGTGTGTGGTATAGGAAAGTGGATGCTGGAGGGCAGAGCTATTGGTGGAATGATGAGGTAAAGAGAGTAGAGAGAAAAGTTAGCATATGAGAGGTTTTTAATGTAGAAGTAATACAAGGAAGGAGGGGTATATGGAGATAAAAAGTGATGTTAAGAAAGTGGTGAAGGATTCTAAAAGGCGAGAAAATGAGAGTGGTGAGATTCTATCAACAAATTTTGCTGAGAAGAAAAAGTTTTGGAGTGAGATTAATAAGTTAAGAAAGCCTAGGGAGTGAATGGATTTGATAGCTAAAAATAGGAGAGGAGAGTTATTAGATGGAGAGTTGGAGGTATCGGGAAGATGAAGGGGATATTTTGAGAAACTTTTATATGTTGATGAAGATAAGGAAAGCTGTGATTTCATGCATTGGTCAGGGAGGTATAACATCTTTTAGGAGCGAGGAAGAGACAGTTGTGAGTGTGGGGAGGTGCGTAAGGCAGTGGGTAGAATGAAAGGGGGTAAAGCGGCTGGGATTGATGGGATAAAAACAGAAATATTAAAAGCAGGTGGGAATATAGTCTTGGAATGGTTGGTGCTTTTATTTAATAAATATATGGAAGAGGGGAAGGTACCTAAGATTGGCAGAGAATGTAAAAATTATTGGGAATAAATCTGTTGAGTATACCTGGTAAAGTGTATGGTAGAGTTATTATTGAGAGAATTTGCAGTAAGATGGAGAGCATAGATAAACAAGCAGGCTTTAGGAAGGATAGGAGGTGGGTGGTTAAGCCGCTGGTTAAGTGGTTAAGGTGATGTGAACATTGTTCTGTCTCTTGAGGCGGGAGAATGCGTCACAGGATCTAATTCTAGCTGGCTGCAGTTTGGTAAATGATTCAATACCACGTGTTTCGTGGTTTCATTACTATATAAACTGCTTGTGGAGGCTGGTATTCAAACGGGAGGTGGTTGAAATTAGCCTTGAGCTTACCATTACTACGAGTGTCCTTGGATCATGAACAACACCTAGCTCTGCTGGGTGCATGATTTTTGTAGGATCGCTGGTAAAGTGGTTAAGGCGATGTGAACATTGTTCTGTCTCTTGATGAGGGAGAATGTGTCGCAGGATCTATTCCTGGCTGGCTGCAGTTTGGTAAATGATATATATCTACATAAATAAAAATGTAAATATTCGTTTGTTCAAAATCTTAAATCTCCGAAAGTTCTTCACCGATTCCTTTGAAATTTTGACACAACGTTGCATTCGAATACGCGCGTGTTTTTATATAGATGTCACACCTGTGTCAGGTAAAAACATGTTTTCTTTTTAAAAACAGCGCCATCTGCTGGACGTAAAAGCAACACATGCTATACTAAATATTTTACGATTCCATTTCAATGTTTCCAATTTACGATCCATTTACGATTTCCAGATTTCCAATATTTCCGATTGCATTGTTAAATTGAATTTTCATAGATTTCGATTTATTTTCATTTTGATTTAATTATTTCGTGTGACATTACGTTATTATTGAGCTGTGTTGCTTAACATAGCGTTCATTTCGTGAGTATAGTTTATTTTTATTTTTTTCATATCGTTTTTTAACTGCTTTTCTTATTTTTCAGTGCAATCGATCTGCTTTAGTTCATCCATTTGAGAATGCATTAATATATTGCTTGCAGGAGATTTCAGGCAAACATTACCTGTAATTCCTCGATCGACACCAGCGGACGAAATAAATGCTTGCCTGAAATACTCTACTTTATGGCCACAAGTAAAGACATTAAAATTAACTACAAATATGCGTGTCCAGCTGCAAAACGATTGATCAGCTGAGATATTCTCACATCGATTGCTGGAAATTGGGAACAGGAAGGTGCTGGTTGATTTGACCTCAGCCGAATTTCATTGCCTCAAAAGAAGAATTGGTTGAAAAAGTATTGGCTGAGTGAACGAGTTATTCTTGCGGCCAAGAACAAAGACGTCTACGAACTTAATATTATTCAGTCTAACATTCAAAGCGAGGCAGTCACATACAAGTCCGTCGACACTGTTGTGGAAGCAGATGAAGCGGTTAATTATCCAACAGAATTTTTGAATTCACTCGATCTGCCAGGGATGCCACCACACGTACTGCAATTGAAAATCGGCGTGCCAATTATCATGTTGCGAAATATCAACCAGCCAAAGCTTTGCAATGGCATGCGGCTTGCAGTAAAAAAATTAATGATCAACGTCGTAGAAGAAAAATCTTGACAGGACCTTTCAAAGGTGAAGATATCCTCATTCCTCACATTCCTATGATTCCAATGGATATGCCATTTCAATTTAAGAGATTACAATTCCCAATTCGATTGGCGTTTGCAGTCACCATCAACAAAGTTCAGGGCCAATCTTTAGAATTGTGCGGTTTAGATCTAGACACGGATTGCTTCTCACATGGACAATTATATGTTGCGTGTTCTAGAGTCGGCAAACCAGACAATCTCTATATCTGCACAGACAATGGAACAACAAAAAATATTGTATACCCACAAGCATTGTGAAATTAAACATATTAGAAACGTGCACTTTTCTTTTCTTTCTCTTCCATTTAACCAGACTGAGCCACAGCAACGCGTGGCCGGGTACAGCTAGTTTATATATATATATATATATGTATATATATATATATATATATATATATATATATATATATATATATATATATATATATATATATACCTGAAGAGGGTTCCGGGATCAACGCTCCGCGGCCCGGTCTGTGACCAGGCCTCATGGTGGATCAGGGCCTGATCAACCAGGCTGTTACTGTTGGCCGCACGCAAACCGACATACGAGCCACAGCCCGGCTGGTCAGGTTCTGACTTTAGGTGCTTGTCCAGACCTATATAGTAGGACTTGGATAGGAGACAGACAGGAAGATGCCGTCACTTGACGTCATGAAGTTAATGAATAAAATGTCTCAAGGACGATTTTTTTTGAGATATGATTTCATTAAAAAGTGAATAATATAGGACATTTAAAGAGTAAAACTCACTTTATAACAAATTCTGTTAAATTACAAGTCACTGCTACCAGGACAGAGACTGAACCTGTGAGGACGAGAGCAGTTAGAGACAACTGGTATTATCTTTTATCATGCAGGTCATTATAACTATAACATAAATTTCAGAACGACATATCCTCTAAGGCAAGTGATTACCACACAGCTGTGCCACACAGCTAGTTTAGGTAGCTGTGAAGTGTAGCACAGCTTACAAATGCGAAAGATGATAATATGTACTCCAAGTAAACATTGTGTTATCAACATTGTTGATAACACAAATTACCAGAAATATTTCCCAAACATCCAAAAGCCTATTCAGAGACGACCAGTTTAAAGAAAACTATCTTGTTGAAAATGGTATAAAATGGCGTCAAGTTGAAGATTAAGACACAGCTGAACTCTTCTCCCGGCTGAGGGACTCACCACTTTAATTTTTTTTCCCAACGTTGATGGACTGATTACATTATCTTTATTTCACTACTACACCTGCTCCTCTGTATTTGACTGAAGAAGCCTACCGTGTAGACGAAACGTTTCATCAATAATGATATTCAACTGGTACACATGTGTATTAATCCTCTAAAATGTGTTTCGGATCTTTCAACTACCGTCATAAAATAGGAAGAGCACAAAAATGCTGGTATATTAAATAAATGTATGTAAGTTTTTTGTTTATTTTTGGAATTGCATTACAAATTTTGTTTTGAAAAGTATAAATCAAGTAAATAAATTACAAGGTAGAGTATTAAGTATTCAGTTGCAAATTGGAGAGGGAAGTTATGGAGCGCCATATACGGACTGAGGAACTGGTGGTCCGTAGATTGGCTGGGGTGTAGGAGCACTGTAAGTAGGCTGGGGTGTAGGAGCACTGTAAGTAGGCTGGGGTGTAGGAGCACTGTAAGTAGGCTGGGGTGTAGGAGCACTGTAAGTAGGCTGGGGTGTAGGAGCCCTCTATGAAGTAGGCTGGGGTGATGGAGCACCGTAGGTAGGCTGAGGTGCTTGGTACTGGGCTTCCCCCTCGTAGGTAACTTCAGCAATGAAGCCAGAGTCGCCGTTGACAGTATAGGCCACATTCTGACGACGACCGTCGGAAGTACACGTAGTAGGATCCCTGGGTGTCGTAGCCATCGCGGGATTCTTGGTGACCGAAGTCGTTACCAGAGTACTGGTCATTTACGGCCCAGTCGAAGTCATATTTAGGAGGAGCCTGATGAAGAATAGCATTGAGTAGCTTCCTTAATACAATATTTTTTAATCGTAAATACTAAAGTAAATATTTGTTTATTAGATTTATGAGAAATATTCGACATGGCTCTATAGGTTAGTTGAAATTTAACTTTGATATTATTGTAAACAACTCACCACTGGAGCTGGAGTGCCATAGATGGGAGCAGGAGCAGGAGCGTTATAGGTGGGTGCAGGGGATGGGGCGCTGTAGGTGGGTACAGGGCTTGGAGCATTATAAGTGGAAGGTGGGGGTCCAAAGGAGGGTCGTTTGTCGGGCCGAGCGAGGGTAACGGCCACAAGGACAGCCAATACACAAGCCTAGGAGGAAAAAAATATTTAAGCATAAAGTCTAGTTGAAACTCCTCATCTTCCCCAAATCATGCTTAATTTTTGAAACTCGTCCTCAAGTGTCTAATTCATCATCTTAGTTTCGTAATATCCAGTAGACGAACTTTAAGCAGTAATAAATGCCCACCACCTTTAGCCCATCCTCTAGAAGCTGGGTCAAAGTGGCTCAACCTGATCAGTTTGCACCAATACTGATTATTAGTTAGATGGTGCTTAGTGTACTGTATGAGTTATGTATTGTTTTCATGAATAAAATGATATTTTCTAGTAAGGAAAAAGTGAAGCTTTTAGGAAATGAAAAGATAGGGAGAAGTGACCATGCAGTTGTTACTATAATTTTCGAAAGATTTAAGGTAGAAGTAATGGCAATATACGATCCCCAACTCACACTGAGGTAGGAGCACGTAGAGAACAAGTGGCTAATTATATCTTCTGTAGAGGAATTGATAAATAGAACCCACAGTGACAAAGCAAAATTACTACTCATTGGAGACTTTATTTACAAGGAAATACAATGGGAGAAATGGAACCTGCC
The DNA here is from genome assembly GCA_009830355.1 of Cherax destructor. Lineage (NCBI taxonomy): Eukaryota > Metazoa > Arthropoda > Malacostraca > Decapoda > Parastacidae > Cherax > Cherax destructor. Next base: position 523,466 of record WNWK01000254.1, on the reverse strand, counting down.
TGAGGGACCTGACTTTTAGAGGTCCAGCTTAATTAGTGCTAGAGAACTACATCAGTGCTGAGAAGTGTTATATAATGAGAGTAAACACCTGAGATTACCAGGTCACAAGTAGACCAGGTCACAAGTAGCCCAGGTCACAAGTAGACAAGCGCAGATCACAAGAACAGTCAAACGTGTGATTATTTAGCCTCAACTCCAGAAAGTGCAAGATTATGAAATTCGAAGAAGACCCAGACACTGAAAAGATACTTAGGACAGAGAAGGTTACAAACCTAAAATCGATAAAAGATCCAGGAGTAAACGCAACACAAAATGGACTCCTCAGCCTCAAACCAAACGTTCTAAATTTCAACATCGTCTGGGCTTACCCAGACACAACGCCGCCAGACAAATTGTAGCCGTTTCTTTATAAAATAAAAATTGATGCTAGGAATTGCGCAAAAAAAATGAAGTCTAAAATGAGAATAGGTTATGTACATCATCAGAAAGAATATCAGCTGAAAAAACTTTCTTGGCAGCCTATGTGCGATGAGTAAACTTAGAAATGGCAGTCAGGTATCTCAAAAAAAGTCCTGCAAGACAATATACAACGTATATTGTCTTGTAATCAGTCCCTCAATCTGAGGGACTGATTACCTCAAACTCCTTCTGATCTTCACTGTTCCTTTTTGTATTGGACTGATAAAGCCACTGTGTGGCGAAACGTTTCAACAATAAAGATACACAAGTGTTGCACATGTGTCTAATTTATCAAGATACTCTGAGTATTCCATTACCCAGAATACTGTTCCACAGTTCAGGATCGAACACAAGATGGCAAACAAGCAGATTTAAATTTACGACAAATGAGTCAGAAAAAATATTTAGGAAGTGGAACGATCTGGATTAGGAAGTAATGAAGCAGATTTCGTACAAAGTTTTAAGAATGGGTATGACAGAGCCTACAAGTCCATTCGTGAGTACTTGAGAGGCAAAAATAGGTGAGTGAATATATCTGGTGATTGCCTTCCATTTTGCAGGTGCAATATGGCTCTTGTGGGTTTAACGCTTCGTGAAAAGTGATAATTCTGGTGACATACCTTGAGAGCCATAGTGAAGCAGCGGCGACGGGAAGCAAGTGAGGACTGGCACTGGGCACTGGTGTTATATAGTGCCAGAGTGACCCCGGGGCCCCGCCCTCAGTATGACGTCACGAGGTCACAGGGGAAGGAGAGGCATCTGGAACTTCTTCTGGCAGGGTGATTCTTCCCCTGCATGGAGTGGCTTCTGCAACTTCCCCCTGGCAGGGTAATTCTTCCCCTGCATGAAGTGGCTTCTGGAACTTCCTCTGGCAGGGTGATTTTTCCCTCTGCATGAAGGGGCTTCTGGAATTTCCCTTGGCAGGGTGATTCTTCCCCTGCATGAGGTAAAACTCAAATTTTAAGTCTGATGAATATTGGTAATTTAGTAGATTTTCTCTCGTATCACAATTTCAGTGAATAAAACCCACAAAGATCTTCAGAAGAATTGGCGTCGTTAGCAAAAACCCATCACATTACAAAAGGAACTCAACCCAACATAGTGTAAAGTATCTTTTGCACTTTATTTGTATATAGTGAACGCACGGAGGTATGAATAGGATATTTAAGCAAGAGAGAACACGAAACAATGGAAACAGAGTTGAAGATGTATGGAACACTCAGCCAAATACATAAATATTGACATTATTATTAAGATGGTAGAGTTAATTATTGCTTTAAGTTATACTAAGAATATTATTATTATGATTTATTTTCGCTGTTAAAGATGGCGGAAATTGTATTTTGGCATTATATTGAGCGTTGATCTTCATAAATTAGACATAAGAACATAAGAAAGAAGGGACACTGCAGCAGGCCTACTGGCCCATGCGAGGCAGGTCCAAGTCACCCACCGGCCCAAGGCTAGTCAGGGCAGGTCACACCCACTTAAGGAAGGAGCACGGCATCAGACCCATCAACACAAGCTAGTCAGGTCCAACTCACACCCACTAATGTATTTATCTAACCTATTTTTAAAAGCACACAACGTTTTAGCTTCTACGACTTTACTCGGGAGTTTGTTCCACTAATCCACAACTCTATTGCCAAACCAGTGCTTTCCTATATCCTTCCTGAATCTGAATTTTTCCAGCTTAAAACCACTCGGTTTGAGAACTATGTTATGACCCACACAAACTATATTGTCAACATATTCTTGTCTTTCTGAGAGCCACCGCACGTTACAGTATGTGGGATGTGGGAAGGTATGATACCATTGGTTAAGATGTGGATTAAGAGGTTGTTATCGTTAGCGACAGACTGCAAAAGCTGGTATGGGTTAAGCTGTAGATTGGGAGAACTGTTATGGTTAGGGATGTAAACTGGAAGGCTGGAATGGGTTGTGATATAGGTCTTAATAGCGCATCTGTTCTATGACGTAGATATGTGACCTGATTTCTCGGTGAAGGACATCCGTAAATGTACTGGAATATACCAAGACACATTATACACGACACGACACGGCATACTAGGTCTGGCTGGTCGGGAAGACAGCAAGGTCAGGGCCAGCAATCATTAATAACTGATTAAAAACCTGAGCGCGAAGACCTTGCTGACCAAGAAGTCTTCTGAAACGGTACACGGCCAGAAAGAGTTAGTTTGGGAGAGTGTGTAAAGGTAGAAAGTCGAAAGTGAATATAGATAAGAGTAAGGTGATGAGGGTATCAAACGATTTAAATAAAGAAAAATTGGATATCACATTAGAGAGAGGGATTATGGAAGAAGTAAATGTTTTCAGATATTTGGGAGTTGACGTGTCAGCGGATGGGTTTATGAAGGATGAGGTTAACCATAGAATTGATGAAGGAAAAAAGGTGAGTGGTGCGTTGAGGTATCTGTGGAGACAAAAAACGTTATCCATGGAGGCAAAGAAGGGAATGTACGAAAGTATAGTGGTACCAACACTCTTATATGGGTGTGAAGCATGGGTTGCAAGTGCTGCAGCGAGGAGGCGGCTGGAGGCAGTGGAGATGTCCTGTCTAAGGGCAATGTGTGGTGTAAATATTATGCAGAAAATTCGGAATGTGGAAATTAGGAGAAGGTGTGGAGTTACTAAAAGTATTTGTCAGAGGGCTGAAGAGGGGTTGTTGAGGTGGTTTGGTCATTTAGAGAGAATGGATCAAAGTAGAATGACTTGGAGAGCGTATAAATCTGTAGGGGAAGGAAGGCGGGGTAGGGGTCGTCCTAGAAAAGGTTGGAGGGAAGGGGTAAAGGAGGTATTGTGGGCGAGGGCTTGGACTTCCAGCAAGCATGTGTGAGCGTGTTAGATAGGAGTGAATGGAGACGAATGGTTTTGGGACATGACGATCTGTTGGAGTGTGAGCAGGGTAACATTGTGTGAAGGGATTCAGGAAACCAGTTAATTGATTTAGTTGGACTTGAGTCCTGGAAATGGGAAGTACAATGCCTGCACTTTAAAGGAGGGGTCTGGGATAGTGACAGCTGGGAGGGACAATTCTCAGCTGTCGTATCTGAGCTCCTCTGCAAAGACAGTGATTATGTATGTGTGTGGTGATAGTGTTGAATGATGATGAAAGTATTTTCTTTTGGGGATTTTCTTTCTTTTTTGGTCACCCTGCCTCGGTGGGAGACGGCCGACTTGTTGAAAAAAAAAAAAAAATATATATATATATATATATATATATATATATATATATATATATATATATATATATATATATAATAGGTTAAAGCTAGATAAATGAACACATGTGGAATAAAAGATTTCTTCGTTATTCATCCACTGAGAGGGTAAATAGCAGCCAACACGGGATACATACACCGAGTGGTGTATATTTCTTAGTTTGTATACACCGAGAGTTCGACTAAATTCCCAATTTAGGGAGTAAAATATTCTTAACTGGTGGTGAACAGGTTACAAGAAGCCTTAATGACCCTCGTGTAGCCGAAAGGCTTTAAAAACCCCAATTAACTAATCAACCACGAGACAAGACGATGGGTTTCTACCTGTAGTGGTATCAAAACCTCATCCTAGAGAACAGTATTGTGTAGTGTTTCTTTGTTATTTCAGTGGGGTGGAGCACCTGGCTGGGTGGGTAAGCTAAACCACTGAACGGTTCATTACGTGTTTAAAACCCTTTTCAAATAACACTGTGTTGTTTCCTGGCGAATAAATCACCGGCTATGAGGAGCCCTGGAAGTTTGTATTGTGTCTCTTGGAGAGATTCTGGAAGAGGAAGGGCAAATAAGAATAGAAAAGTAGAAGAACAATGGGACTATGGATAGGTAGAGAGTGGGAGGAAATAAGAATAGTGGGAGGGAACGGGGAGAAGGGGAGGCGCTGAAGGTGAAGGGGAAGCAAGTGGATGACACCTTACCAACACGTTCACCTTGGAATCTGCTCCCATTCTGCACACCAGGTGGTCGCTCCTGCCCACCCTCGGCCCTCCTATTACCATCTCCTACCCGCCCTCCACCATCTGCCCACCCTCGGCCCTCCTATTACCATCTCCTACCCGCCCTCCACCATCTGCCCACCCTCTGCCCTCCTATTACCATCTCCTACCCGCCCTCCACCATCTGCCCACTCTCGGCCCTCCTATTACCATCTCCTACCCGCCCTCCACCATCTGCCCACCCTCTGCCCTCCTATCACCATCTCTTGCCCGCCCTCCACCATCTCCTGCTCTTCTCTGACTTTTTTTCATTTTTCCTCATTTATCTAATGTGTAGAGCTTTTCTTGAAGTTGGTATTATTATTATTATTGTTATTATTATTATTATTATTATTATTATTATTATTATTATTATTATTATTATTATTATTATTATTATTATTATTATATTATTATTATTATTATTATTATTATTATTATTATTATTATTATTATTATTATTATTATTATCATCATCATCATCACACTCATCATCAATCACTCCTAAATTGTCTTTTCAGAAGCACAAAGACTTCACAAATCAATTTATTCATCAAAATTCATCATCTTCTTCCACCGCTCATAATTCAGGCACTGTACTTCCCACTTCCTGACTTTTAAATCTGACTCGCCAGTTTCCCTGAATTCTTTCACAGATATTTCCACACTCACGCTAACAGCGCGTCAATTCTCAAGAACTTCTTGTATCCACTAACTTCAAAATAACATGATGACACCTGCCTGCTTTATGCTTAAGCCTCCTACCTCTCACCTTCCTCTCTTCACCGTGGATTTATACACCTTGGCTAACCTGCCTTGTTCAGTCTCTTGTATCCTGATCAACATTGTTTCTACCTCTGCTTGAGTTCACAACACAGTCTTTTAATTTCTTTATTCCATATTCTCTGCACAATATTTACATTAAACAGATCTCAATAACATTTTCGCTGACTTTAATCTCCTCGTCCTCCTCGCTGCAACGTTTAAAGAACATGCCTCACACCCACATAAGTGTTGGCATCACTATACTCTTCAAGGAAAAAGTCTTATGCTGGTGAAAGGTTCCTGATAAAAAAACTGGACACATTCTCCTTCGCTGGATCGAATAGGACTTTCTCCAGTAACCATTTCTTCCATGTGCTGTGTAACTCCTTCAGGTTTACTGTTCCCCATGAAGGCAGTAATGATAATATGTATTTCTTTTTGGCTCCATTGATAAGCTTCTCTTCACAGATGCCTCAAAACTTCATCTATCTTTTTCTCCCTCGTCTATTCTATGATTTCACACGCTTGTCTGCTGACACTCTCCAGAAATATCTAAGACATTCAGTTCCTTCATTCTCCTTCCCTCCAATCTGACGTCTTGACTTCCAAATACAATGTCGGTAGGAAAGAACAACTGTGACATTTCTACAGAGTCAGCTTTCAAAGTCGCACCACCAGTCTTAGAGGGACGCCACCGTCTTGTCGCACCACCAGTCTTAGAGGGACACCACCGTCTTGTCGCACCACCAGTCTTAGAGGGACACCACCGTCTTGTCGCACCACCAGTCTTAGAGGGACGCCACCGTCTTGTCGCAGCACCAGTCTTAGAGGGACGCCACCGTCTTGTCTCATGAGAGCGAAACAGAAGCTTGTAAAATATTTTGCACTCTTGCAGGACTGGGCACAAACACATACTGGTGAGAGTACTGAGGAATAGACTCAGGTGTGGAAGATTTTATTTTGACGATGTGTCTCTTTGTAGAGCGTTATTATTTTACCTTTTATCGGGCGAGTACTAGACAGCTATTACCTAAAGACGTTTATTTTCAGGTGCCATAGTGGAACGCTCGGCCCTTCTGACTGTCCATTGTCTACTGATCAATGGGAAGGCTTCTAGGAGTGGCCTCAACTATGACATAACCGGTTGATCTGGCATCCCATTGGCCGGAAACACCAGAGGTCACCAAGGACGGTGTTGTGGTGCCCCATTTTCCAGTTTTCCAGTTTTCACCATGCCACTATGTCAACAAGTTTCTGAATTCGTTTTCATTGCAGAGTTGAATGTTTGGACAGTTTTTTTTTATGCAAATGAAGTACACGAAACATATATATAAGTGACTGCTGCATCAATGAACTTTCCAATAAATTAAAAAATAAGTTGAAGTTAATAATTATACGTTTTTATATTATTTTTGAAACGTGTTTAAGCACGATGGTAACTGGTTCTTACTGGGTTTTTTCTGTACATTATTTTTGAATAATAAAATTTTCATAAGAAAATCAGTCTTTTATTAACATTTTGATCTATTAATCTTTGAGATTATTTTTTTACGATTGTCGGACAGGTGTCAGTTTCCTAGTACTTTATTTTTTTGGGGGACTTTTACATTCAAAATAATTCAATAAAAGAATAAAAATAAGAAAAGGTCTTATAATTAGATTAGATTAGATTAGATTTTTTTTTGCAATGATTTCAATGCTTACCCGGTAAAGAGACGTCATGTTTCACTCCATGGAGTGCTTTATAAAGTGTTTCACTGTGTAGAGCTTTACTAAGTGATATAAAACTACAGAGCTTTATCAATTAATGTCTCACTGTGTGAAGCTTTTTCAACTGATATCTCACTGTGTAGAACTTTAACAGGTCACTAATTTGATAAAAATCTAGGCAGAGCTCGATGTGCGCTTGTACCTCATCTCTCACTCTGGCAGACTTGTTTACCTCTTCTGTCTCGTGAACTTGCAAGAGAATACGTCTCAGAAGCTTTCACTTACACTCACTATACGCTTATAACTGTAGTCTTCCTCCGGGCCTCTTCGTAGTTCCTTTTCGTGTAACGGTCCCTCTTCACGTGAAGGCCTGGACCGAGAGAGGACCTCGGAAGCGATTATAAATTCAGAAAGGGCCATGTGAAAGTGTGGATAGGGAATCAATGTCGAAGGTATTGCCAGTGTATGGAATAGGTATTTGGCGAAATAGTTTTGAACATTAAGCTCCCCTGCCCCTGAATTCAGGGTATTATCCAGGAGAGGTACACTATAGGAAAGTGGAAGGAAGAGGCAGGGAGCCCACGAAGAGGTTTAAAAAGACCGTAGAGTCAGATTTGATTGTTGTAAAGTCTGGGTAAGACTGCCGTGGAGCGACGCTGGTCTTAGCGAGTTTGATGTGACTTCATCCCGTAGGTCTTAGACGTGAATGTGTGATGTCACCATCGTTGTTGAGTGTTTATAGATGGGATTTGTAAAAAAAATGTGCTGATGAGAGGTGTAGGGACATCACCATTGTGTGTAGATAGATATAGTGACATCACACATTCTTGTGTTAATGAGAAGTGTAGTGACATCACATCATTGTGTTGAGAGGTACAGTGACATCACACATCCTTGTCTAAATTCCATTAATTGAAAATTAGTCTCCTCTCCTGCACACCTAAAGCTGGTGCTGCTGAAAAGTTTTTGATCCAACGACCTAGAGCTACCATCCACACGGATCAAACCTGATTACCTTCCATTTCTCAGACGCTCTACGACCGTCATTTATGTACCACGTCCTAAGCAATATATTGAATATATTGAAATACACTGAATATATATGAATTCAGTATATTTCAATATATTCAATATATACTTAGATAAAGGTAAGGAGCTGTTTATCGTATATACGGATCGAGAGAAGGCATATGGTAGGGTGGGTAGAAAAATAAGGGCAAATATTGCAGACATATGGAACAGATAATGTATTAAGAACAATAAAGAAGTTAATGCTAGGGTGTTGAGGGAGCTGTGGGTCTGCAAGATGAGCAATATGATACGAAGTGGGAAGTGTCACAGTTGCTTTTTACTGATGACACAGTTATCTTGTAAGATATTCTGAAGTGAACTTGCGAAGGCTGATGGAGGAGTTTAGGTGAGTTTGTATAAGAAGAGAATTAGAAGTGAACACAGAAAAGAGCAACGTAACGAGTGTAACAAAAGTTTAGGTACTGAAAAACTGGGTATGAGATTGGAAGGAGGGAATGTGAAGGAAGTGAATGTATTTAAATATTTAAGAGTGGACGTATCAGCAGAAAATACATGAAGATAAAAGAGCATTGTACCAGAGTACAGTATAGTGGTACTAACTATTTGATTTGGGTGTGAGATATGGGTTTTAAACATTGCAGCAAGGCGAAGGGTGGAGGTGGTTAAGAATACCATATTTGATAGCAGTGTGTGGTGTGAATATTTTACAAGGAATCTGTAGAGAGGAAATTAGAAGTGTGTGATTACGAAATAAATTCAGTGGGAAGAGGAGACCAGTGGTTTTAAAGATTTGATGTGTTGTTAGAGTGCGATCAAGGTAGCATTTTTTGAAGGGATTCAGAGGAAAGCTGTTAGCCAAACTTGAGTCCTGGAGGTGGAGGTACAGGGCCTGTACTCTGAAGAAGGGGTGGTGATGTTGTTGTCAAGAGTCATCAGAACTGTGATGTCTGTGCACTTCTGGTAGGACTTGTGCTGTATGACACGTACAGGTTTAACACCTGTATGATTAGTTGGTTGGTTATTGGGGTTTACTGCCTATCGACCAGAATAGTGTCATTAAGGCTGGAAGGTTAACCTTTTCACCACCAGACAAGAACACTCCAAGTTTTAAAATTGACATTACATTAAACTCTCCCCATACAGAAGCCAAGAGAAATACGCCTCTCGGTATATATCCTGTTTTTTAAAGACTTTAATAATAAAAATATTAAAAATATTTAATCATTAGTAATAGGAAAAATAAATGAGTCAAAACAAAATATTAAATTGAGAACACGTAGGAAAAGCAAAATGAAAAAAAATCGATAGAAAATATAAAGACAAAGATGAGAAGAAATTGGAAATAACGAAGAGTGATCGAGGGAAAAATCTGACCAGGAAAATAAGTGATTTTTTGTCATGAATTTCTGGATAAAAAAACAACAACAGAAAACAATCTGATCATAAAGTATATAGAAAATGGCTCTCGAAATCGTAATAACACGATGGTAAACAAACAACTGTACGGGTGGGGTTAGAATCCATGGGGAGTGAGTCGTTAAACTTCAGGCCAGTGCGTAACCCACTGGGCCAGCTGGATGCAATAAGATTCAGTGTGTAACCCACTGGGCCAGATGGCTACAATAAGATTCAGTGCGTAACCCACTGGGCCAGCTGGCTACAATAAGATTCATATAACTATGTATGTGTATAAATATACCTAGTTGGATAAACCTTATTGTAGCCAGCTGGTCCAGTGGTTTACGCACTGGCCTGGAGTTGACGTTCAATAACACCTGCTCATCTCATTCACTAGGTGCTCAATAACACCTGCTCATCTCATTCACTAGGTGCTCAATAACACCTGCTCATCTCATTCACTAGGTGCTCAATAACACCTGCTCATCTCATTCACTAGGTGCTCAATAACACCTGCTCATCTCATTCACTAGGTGCTCAATAACACCTGCTCATCTCAGTCACTAGGCGCTCAATAACACCTGCTCATCTCAGTCACTAGGCACTCAATAACACCTGCTCATCCCAGTCACTAGGCGCTCAATAAAACCTGCTCATCTCAGTCACTAGGCACTCAATAACACCTGCTCATATCATTCACCAGGCGCTCAATAACACCTGCTCATATCATTCACTAGGCGCTCAATAACTCCTGCTCATATCATTCACTAGGCGCTCAATAACACCTGCTCATATCATTCACTAGGTGCTCAATAACACCTGCTCATCTTATTCACTAGGTGCTCAATAACACCTGCTCATCTCAGTCACTAGGTGCTCAATAACACCTGCTCATCTCAGTCACTAGGTGCTCAATAACACCTGCTCATCTCAGTCACTGGGCGCTCAATAACACCTGCTCATCTTATTCACTAGGTGCTCAATAACACCTGCTCATCTCAGTCACTAGGCGCTCAATAACACCTGCTCATCTCAGTCACTGGGCGCTCAATAACACCTGCTCATCTTATTCACTAGGTGCTCAATAACACCTGCTCATCTCAGTCACTAGGCGCTCAATAACACCTGCTCATGTACTAACAAGAAAACAATATCACAGAGCTTAAATATTTGAGCATATTTCTAAAACTATCTACTTATTATTGAATATTTTGTTGTTGTTGATTATTGATTTCGAAGAAAACTTTGAAGAATTCCAGGAATGACTTTTATTAAACAAAAAATGAATCAGATAGTCTTTAGAGTTGTCAGTAAGACAAAAAATGCATCGACATTTAGTAAGACTGAAAACCTAATAAAAACGCCAAAAGTAAATTAAATAGTAGTAGTAGTAGTAGTAGTAGTAGAAGTCGTAGTAGCAGTAGTAGTAATAGGTGTTTCGTCGGTATTGTCCCGGCCCTGGTCTTGTCCAGTTGGTGACCCAGTCAAAAAAAAAAACTTTAAAAACTCTGTAAGTTTCAGAAAGACGAAAGAAGACAAACAATGATTCACTGAAGAATACTAAAACAAAAGCCTGGAAAATGTTTAGATGGTTAAGAAACAACAGGAAGATCTAGGTAATGTCAGGACGAGCGGGAAACACACTCTGGAAGAACAGCAAAAATCAATAGAGCTCAAGAAGTGGTCAGTAAATTTCAAGAAGGTTCAGAGAGTATTTGTGAGACACAGAAATACTAATAATGATTGTTTAAGAAGATTCAGGGAATTGCTGTACCTCTCACGAAGGCTCAAAAATGCTGAAGATGTTGTAAGTAGACTCTTGAAGAGACTCGACAAGTTAAGGGAGACTTTGAAGAAGTACTAGGAGACTGAAAAGAAAGCCTGAAAATCCTTGAATACTCAAGAAAGCTTGATGATTCAGGAGACATGAAGTCTTCAAGAAACTAAGGATGTCCGTAAACTATAACAGATAAATAACAATTGAAGAAAATATTGAAGAATATGAGGAAGGACAACGAAATACAGGAATAAATAAAGCTGAGAAAAGCTCAAGAAAGATCTTAAAAATTTCAATTCTGCGAGACTTGAGGAGACTCCAGAAAGATCAAGGAATGAAAAGGAGAATCCATGAAAAAAGTCCTCATCTTCCTTCTCTTTTTTCCCCTCTCTCTTTCCCTCCCTCTCTCCCTTCCTCCCTACCAGAAAACAATGATTACACGCACGACTGACCCAGATGACCAAGGTTTTTAAGGTGTGTGTTTGTGTGTGTGATTACCTAATTGTAATGCTGTTGGTTGACCTCGCCTGTGCCTATCATAACTGTCTTGTTCTGGTACAATCTTGTTTAAGTTGTGTGTACTAACTTATATGCTGTTGCAGAGGTCGAGTTTCAGCTCTTGGCCCCGCCTCTTTCCTGGCAGCTAATGGGTTCGGTCTCTCTTGACGTCGAGAGCCGTATCGTGCCTCTTCTTAAAACTATGTATGGATCCCACAACCACTTTACTGTCCAGGTTTCTTTACTTCTGTGTACTCATCTATATGAGGTTGCAGGGGTCAAATCATAGCTCCTGGCCTCGCCTCTTTGCTGGTTGGTACTAGGTCCACTCTCTCCCTACTCCAAGAGCCTTATCGTACCTCTTCTTAAAGCTATGTATGGATCCTGCCTCCACTACTTCATTCTCTAGATTGTTCCACTTCCTGATAATATTAAGACTGAAGAAAGAAATACTTTCTAACATTCTTTTGTTCCTGTGTCCCATCTGTGTGCGCGCGTGTACTCACCTATTTGTGGTTGCAGGAGACACAGCTCTTGGCCTGTATGTGTGTGTGCGTGTGTACGTACACTCACTTATTTGTACTTAATTATTTGTGGCTGCAGGGGTCGAGTCACAGCTACTGGCACTGCCTCTTTGTTTGTCGATACTAGAGGCACTCTCTCCCAGCTCCATGAGATTTATCATACCTTTGTGTGTGTGTGTGTTTGTGTGTGTGTACTCACCTAGTTGTACTCACCTAGTTGTGGTTGCAGGGGTCGAGTCATAGCTCCTGGCTCCGCCTCTTCACTGGCCGCTACTGGGTCACGCTCCCTGTTCCATGAGCTTTATCATACCTCTCCTTAAAGCTATGTATGGAACCTGCCTCCAATACATCGCTTCCTAAACTATTCCACTTCCCGACCACTCTGTGACTGAAGAAATACTTCCTAACATCTCTGTGATTCATCTGAGTCTTCAACTTCCAACTGTGTCCCCTTGTTGCTGTGTCCCATCTCTGGAACATTCTGTCTCTGTCCACTTTGTCAATTCCTCTCAGTATCTTATATGTTGTTATCATGTCCCCCCTATCTCTCGTGTCCTCCAGTGTCGTCAGGTCGATGTGTGTGTGTGTATGAGTGTGTGTGTACTCACCTAGTTGTACTCACCTAGTTGTGGTTGCAGGGGTCGAGACATAGCTCCTGGCCCCGCCTCTTCACTGGCCGCTACTGGGTCACTCTCCCTGCGCCATGAGCTTTATCATACCTCTTCTTAAAGCTGTGTATGGAACCTGCCTCCACTACATCGCTTCCCAAGCTATTCCACTTCCCGACTACTCTGTGACTGAAGAAATACTTCCTAACATACCTGTGATTCGTCTGAGTCTTCAACTTCCAACTGTGTCCCCTTGTTGCTGTGTCCCATCTTTGGAACATTCTGTCTCTGTCAACCTTGTCAATTCCTCTCAGTATTTTATATGTCGTTATCATGTGTCCCCTATCTCTCCTGTGTGTGTGTGTATGTGTGTGTGTGTGTGTGTGTGTGTGTGTGTGTGTATACAGAAGTAGGGGAAGAATACCCCCTACAAATAGTAGTGGTCTCAGAACGGAAGTTCCCTATCACGTTCATCCACTACCACCCTCACCCACCCACCCATCAACCCATCCCCAACCATCCCCAACCTGACCTCTGTGTACTGGAAGTGGTGATGGTTGTTGCGTGGTGGGTGTGGTTCGTATGGTTGATAATTGCAGTGGTGAGGTGGTGTGTGAGTGATGGGTGTGGTGAGTGGCTGGTAAGTGACGGGGTGTAGTGGGTTAATAGGTGGGTGGGTAGGTGGGTAGGTAGTGGGTAGATAGGTGGGTAGGTGGGTAGGTAGGTGGGTAGGTGGGTAGGTGGGTAGGTAGGTGGGTAGGTGGGTAGGTAGGTAGGTGGGTAGGTGATGTAGGTAGCCGTCATGATGGTGGTGACGGTGGTGGTGGTGTCAGTGGTGGTGTCAGTGGTAGAAGTGTCAGTGGTAGTAGTGTCAGTGGTAGTAGTGTCAGTGGTAGTAGTGTCAGTGGTAGTGGTGTCAGTGGTAGTAGTGTCAGTGGTAGTGGTGTCAGTGGTAGTAGTGTCAGTGGTAGTAGTGTCAGTGGTAGTATTGTCAGTGGTAATGGTGTCAGTGGTAGTAGTGTCAGTGGTAGTGGTGTGATTGGAAGTAGTGTCAGTGTTAGTAGTGTCAGTGGTAGTAGTGTCAGTGGTAGTGGTGTCATTGGTAGTAGTGGCAGTGGTAGTAGTGTCAGTGGTAGTAGTGTCAGTGGTAGTAGTGTCAGTGGTAGTAGTGTCAGTGGTAGTAGTGTCAGTGGTAGTAGTGTCAGTGGTAGTAGTGTCAGTGGTAGTGGTGTCATTGGTAGTAGTGTCAGTGGTAGTAGTGTCAGTGGTAGTAGTGTCAGTGGTAGTAGTGGCAGTGGTAGTAGTGTCAGTGGTAGTAGTGTCAGTGGTAGTAGTGTCAGTGGTAGTGGTGTCATTGGTAGTAGTGGCAGTGGTAGTAGTGTCAGTGGTAGTAGTGTCAGTGGTAGTGGTAGTAGTGTCAGTGTTAGTAGTGTCAGTGGTAGTAGTGTCAGTGCTAGTAGTGTCAGTGCTAGTAGTGGTGTCAGTGGTAGTAGTGGCAGTGGTAGTAGTGTCAGTGGTAGTAGTGTCAGTGGTAGTGGTAGTAGTGTCAGTGTTAGTAGTGTCAGTGGTAGTGGTGTCAGTGGTAGTAGTGTCAGTGGTAGTGGTGTCATTGGTAGTAGTGTCAGTGGTAGTGGTGTCAGTGGTAGTAGTAGTAGTGTCAGTGGTAGTAGTGTCAGTGGTAGTGGTGTCAGTGGTAGTAGTAGTAGTGTCAGTGATAGTAGTGTCAGTGGTAGTAGTAGTAGTGTTAGTGCTAGCAGTGTCAGTGGTAGTAGTGTCAGTGGTAGTGGTGTCATTGGTAGTAGTGTCAGTGGTAGTAGTGTCAGTGGTAGTAGTGTCAGTGGTAGTGGTGTCATTGGTAGTAGTGTCAGTGGTAGTAGTGTCAGTGGTAGTAGTGTCAGTGGTAGTAGTGTCAGTGGTAGTAGTGTCAGTGGTAGTAGTGTCAGTGGTAGTGGTGTCATTGGTAGTAGTGTCAGTGGTAGTAGTGTCAGTGGTAGTGGTGTCATTGGTAGTAGTGTCAGTGGTAGTAGTGTCAGTGGTAGTGGTGTCATTGGTAGTAGGTCAGTGTAGTAGTGTCAGTGGTAGTAGTGTCAGTGGTAGTGGTGTCATTGGTAGTGGTGTCATTGGTAGAGTGTCAGTGGTAGTGGTGTCATTGGTAGTGGTGTCATTGGTAGCAGTGTCAGTGGTAGTGGTGTCAGTGGTAGTAGGTAGTAGTGTCAGTGGTAGTAGTGTCAGTGGTAGTGGTGTCAGTGGTAGTAGTAGTAGTGTTAGTGCTAGCAGTGTCAGTGGTAGTGGTGTCAGTGGTAGTGGTAGTAGTAGTGTCAGTGGTAGTAGTGTCAGTGGTAGTAGTGTCAGTGGTAGTGGTGTCAGTGGTAGTGGTAGTAGTAGTGCAGGTCCACCACTGTTCAGTGGTGTCCACCACTGTTTCAGTTGTGGCAGACAAGTTCGTCGACTTAAAACTTTGAACTGTACCAGCTGTCATGTCCAGCTGTCAGTCAGCTGTCAGCAGTTTCGGTGGGTAGATTGTTCCCTAGATTTATTCCTCTCTTGTAGTAGACTGAATTAATGGTAGACAGTACCGTAGATTTATTTATCTCTGGGGAAGACACCATTGGTGGGTAGACTATTTTATATTATATTTCTCTAAGAGAGAGAAAATAGTTTATTCTGTCTTACTCTACAGTTTTGGGAGCATGAAATGTTTGTATAGTGTGTGTGTGTGTGTGTGTGTGTGTGTGTGTGTGTGTGTGTGTGTGTGTTACTCACTATTGTACTCACCTAATTGTGGTTGCAGGTCGAGACTCAGCTCCTGGCCCCGCCTCTTCGCTGTCCGCTACTGGGTCTCTGCTCTCCCTGCTCCATGAGCTTTATCATACCTCGTCTTAAAACTGTGTATGGTTCCTGCCTCCACTATATCTTTCTCTAGACTATTCCACTTCCTGACTACTCTGTGGCTGAAGAAATGCTTCCTAACATCCCTTTGACTCATGTGAGTCTTCAGCTTCCAGTTGTGTCTCCTTGTTTCTGTGTTCCCTCTCTAGAACATCCTGTCACTGTCTACCTTGTCGATTCCCCGCAGTATTTTGTATGTCGTTATCATGTCTCCTCTGACCCTTCTTTCCTCCAGTGTTGTTAGTCCTATTTCCCTCAACCTTTCTTCATAGGACAGACCCCTGAGTTGTGGAACTAACCTTGTCGCAAACCTTTGCACTTTCTCTAGTTTCTTTACGTGCTTAACCAGGTGTGGGTTCCAGACTGGTGCTGCATATTCTAGTATGGGCCTGACGTACACGGTGTACAGTGTCTTGAACGATTCCTTGTTAAGGTAACGGAATGCTAATCTTAGGTTTGCCAGTCGCCCATATGCTGCCGCAGTTATCTGGCTGATGTGTGCCTCCGGAGACGTGCTTGGCGTTATACTCACCCCAAGGTCTTTCTCCTTTGCCGAGGTTTGTAGCCTTTATCCGCCTAGCCTGTACTTTGTCAGCGGTGTGTGTGTGTGTGTGTGTGTGTGTGTGCGTTTGTATAGTGTGTTTGTGTGTGTATCTACATAAACAAGTGACTAGGGATTTACGTTATTCAACTAAAAATTATAAATCCTAATTAACCCTGTCATGCCTTGATTAAGTAAATGTGAGTCCTGTAGCCTTCAGCCTGTCCTGGTTAGTGAACTGACTCTACATCCTGTTCTGGTTAGTGAACTGACTCTACATCCTGTCCTGGTTAGTGAACTGACTCTACATCCTGTCCTGGTTAGTGAACTGACTCTACAGCCTGTCCTGGTTAGTGAACTGACTCTACAGCCTGTCCTGGTTAGTGAACTGACTCTACAGCCTGTCCTGGTTAGTGAACTGACTCTACATCCTGTTCTGGTTAGTGAACTGACTCTACAGCCTGTCCTGGTTAGTGAACTGACTCTACAGCCTGTCCTGGTTAGTGAACTGACTCTACAGCCTGTCCTGGTTAGTGAACTGACTCTACAGTCTGTCCTGGTTAGTGAACTGACTCTACTGCCTGTCCTGGTTAGTGAACTGACTCTACAGCCTGTCCTGGTTAGTGAACTGACTCTACAGCCTGTTCTGGTTAGTGAACTGACTCTACAGCCTGTCCTGGTTAGTGAACTGACTCTTCAGCCTGTCCTGGTTAGTGAATTGACACTCTCTTTTTTTCTTCTCTGTTCTTGATTCCTTGACTCGTACACTACAGTTCTTAATCTAGAAAGATAATTCGTAGTTTGGAGAGTAGGATGAGATGCGAAGTTGCTAAAAGTATTATCCAGAGAAGTGAGGAGGGTTTTTAAAGTGATTTGGTCCTTTAGAGAGGATAGAGCAAAATAGGATGACTTGGAGGGCGGGAAACTCTGAATCCCAACAATGAGGGTCAGTCAGACTCCTCACGCTCAAGTGTGTGGTAATACTTTCAAGAGAAGTGATGCTTCCAGATTCTGTTCCAGTTCCAGGTCACGCTTGGCTGCCAGGTCAGGGTTCACAACCAGGTCAATGAGGGGACCCCACCAGCCCCATAAAGCACCATACTCCCCACCCCTCCCCTAGCTTTTCTCCTTTCTCCACGCCTGAGCTAATATGGTAGACATAACTAAAGACCTGTCATATTGGGACTCGCCATGGTGCAATGGTGGGTTTCTTCATCAGAAAAATACTGAAATGGCACGACCTAGGTTATCAGGTGAGTTGTTATAGATCTATTAGCTTAGAATCTATTATGGTTTCCGTAGCTTTATATTTGTCATGGTTTCAATAGTTTTAGATCTACCGTGGTTAAGTAGTTTTAGATCTATCATGGTTCTGTCGTGCTGTATAGGTAAAACTGGTCAATTATCAAGAACTCATTTAAATTTAAGTCCTTTCTAAAATTAATGATTTTGTACCAAAAGAACTTTAAGAAACTTACCTAACCAAAATTATAACAAGCGCAATTGAATTTAGCCTAATCCAACTACATATATTTTATATAAGTTTACAATAATTTAATAATAAACAAAGACAATGAAACACATTTTTTTCGTTAAGTTCAGAATAATTTTTGCGAATTATTGCATACACAAATTTTCGCTTGCCTTATTCGGCAAGATGTCCGTTGCTATTTAAGCCGAAATAGCAAGTTTTACTTATTCAGCACGACAGTTCCAATAACTTTGGATCTATCATGGTTTCCGAAGCTTTGAATCTATCGTGGTTTCCGAAGCTTTGAATCTATCGTGGTTTCCGAAGCTTTGAATCTATCGTGGTTTCTGAAGCTTTGAATCTATCGTGGTTTCCGAAGCTTTGGATCTATCACGGTTCCCATAGCTTAGGCGCTATCATGCTTCCCATAGCTTAAGATATATGACTTTCATAACTTTATTATAATTCCCATGTCTTAAGATCTACCATGGTCCCCATGGCTTCAAATCTGCCATGGATCCCATACCCTGTACACAACTAAATGAAGCTGCCGAGAAATTTTCTAGTGTATTCTTCACAACAAGTGAAATGCATACAGAACTTCGGGAATGAGGCCGGGGCACTATTTAGGTTAGGTTAGGTTAGGTTAGGTTAAGTAAGGTTAGGTTAGGTTAGGTTAGGTTAGGTTAGGTTAGGTTAAGTAAGGTTAGGTTAGGTTAGGTTAGGTTAGGTAAGGTTAGGTTAGGTTAGGTTAGGTTAGATTAGGTAAGGTTAGGTTAGGTAAGGTTGGTAAGGTTAGGTAAGGTCAGGTAAGGTTGGGTAAGGTTAGGTTAGGTTTGTCCGGAAACAGGACAAGTGTTTCTTAACGCGAGTCTTAGACATATGAGCCGCAGCTGCAGCATTAGGTCATCTGACTGAGGCCTTCTACTGGCTTACCCCTCCACCCCTTTAAAAATTCTGGTTATGATTATAATTTGTTAAAAGATAGGAACTGTTTGCTGGTTACAATCTAACTCTATTTCAAGAATCACTCGATGATTCGACCACTTTAGAAACAAAAACAGTCGATGAATAAAGAACAAAAAGATACAATACCGACTGGAACAATTGATGATTCAATCAACTGTGATACGGCAGAATTTATTGGATTAGCGGGAATGCGGGATAAGGACAGTAAGGAGGATTTTTTTCAATTTTACTTCTGAGGCGATAAAAGAGAGTACGATCCTTTATAATAGAGTTAAAATTTGTGAAGAATTGTATTCAGCTTCAAGCATCTGCTTAGGTAGGCAATATGTGTGTCTTAAGAGGGTGACTAAATATCGTTTCAATGTGGCAAAGCCAGTCAGGTAAGGGACTGATTAAGGCAACTTAAACAGTGTAAAATCTAACATAGTTACGTGTACCACGTTCAGTGGCCGCCCGTTTTCTGTTCGCGTGCCTGGACATTTTTATTGACTTTATCTTACAATGTAAAATAAGATATTTATAATATAAATAACAAAAAAGGCACAATACCGTGACTGGAACAATACACACACAACCCGCTATGTAGATGACATCTTTGCTCTTTGGCCTCATGACTTAAGTCTCTTCCACCTTTTCTTGATGCTCTTAATAATCTTGCCCCTTCCATTAAGTTTAAAGCTGATTGGGAATCTAATTCTTTGCTTCCTTTCCTTGATGTTCATGTCCACCGTTCAGTTACAGGTTTTGCCTTCTCCGTGTACCGCAAGCCTATGCACAGTGGCATGTACATTCATTACTTCTCTTATCATGCCTCCTCTGTCAAGAAAGTGTTCTTATCTCCCTCTTTCTCCGTGCTCTCCGCATCTGTGATCCCCCAGTTTCTTGAAGCAGAAATTTCCCTCTTCATAATTCTTTTTCCCGCCTGGGCTACCCTTCCCATTTCATAGACTCTGCTTTCTCTCGTGCTAAACGGACTTTCTTCTCTCTAAACCCTCTACTCCTGAGAACTCTCCAGTCCTCTGCCTTCCCTACATCTCTGGTCTCTCTAATCTCAGCAACTCTCTCCGTTCCTTAGACATCAAACTTACCTTTCGCCAAACTAACACTCTTCGCACTAATCTAGTTCATACCTCCCCTACCTCCACAGATTCTCCTGGTGTCTACTCTATTTCTTGCTCCTCCTGTCCTCTTCAGTACTTCGGAGAAACTGGCCGATCTCTTTCTGACAGACTCAGGGAGCACAAAAATAGTGTTAGGCTTGCCGACACTAATAATGCTCTTTTCTGTCATGTCAGAGATCACAGTCATCCCATTGATTGGTCTTCTGCTAAAACTGTCTACCCTACGTCTAACTTTCATAGTCGCCGCCTGGTTGAATCCTCCCTTATACACAACTTTCCCTGTATGAATCTTAGCCCTGGCTTTGTCTCTGTTGATGCTTTCCTCTCTCATTACATTGTTAAATGCTTTAACTTCAGAACACCCGTGACTTAACCTGATTCCTTCCCTGTCTTATCTTCCCCCTTCTCCTTTTTTCTCCTTGGGTTTTCCTTTCTTTCTGTTCTTTCTTTTGCCTTGTATTTTCCTTCATTTTTTCGCTTTTCTTCCCTCTCGTACCCCCCTTGCGGGCCGCTAGCCTCATAGCAGTGCTCCTTCCCATATGACTGTCTACTCTACTACCTTTACTACTACCTTTACTACTACCACTACTACCACTACTCCTACATTTCCCCACTCTCTTGTACCCTCCCCTGTCTGCCTGCCTATAAATACCCTTCCTCTGTCTCTGTGTGTTAGTGTGACTTTGTAAATGGTCCAAGTCGGGCCGAAACGTCGTCGTAAGCTCCTCTCTTTTATATGTGCGGGTTGTGTGTGTATATTTATAATATCTTATATTCACATTTTTCGTTGATGTATGTTACAATTAGTTATTTCTTATGGGTAGTGGACAACCTAACATAACGAAAAGATTTGCTGCAAACCGTATGCAAGAAATCCACATAGATTTTTATGGGAGTCTATAGAATATGTTGGAGTTTTCCTTTAATTTCTTTGACTCTACGAGGCTTCGACGAGGAAAAGTATTGATAACTCTACTTGGATCTTGGAGACCTTGGGAAGGACGGTATGACGATCACCCCTCACAAAGTAGTGTGACCTGAGGTGGTCAGTCCCTCAACCTTGGAGTTGGTGAAGATCACCGTAGTCTTGAAGACTACGGTGCTCTTCACCATGGCTGAATGGCTGATTACCTCGTCGTTTGTATATAGTTCTAATGTCTTCCCATTATGTAATGGAATTTGTATTGATAAAGCCAGTAATGGAAAAGATTATAGTGTGAATGCTGTGATGATGGTTAGAGTTGCACAAGCGATGCTTCCAGCTTCGTCAGACGCGACCTACGGCCTCAGGAGCTCCTCAAGCACCAGGAATAGAATAAATATCTCAGCAGGAGTTTCACTGAGGTGAGAAGTATTCCTCTGAGGACGTCGACGATCTCCCCTTCCCCAACGTTCAACGCTTACCACGCATAATAACCAATTAGAAACAGCACTTTTGTGGTCTGGGGAGTGTTACAAGCAAAATCCGAGACTTTTTATGGTTAAAACGATCACGTAATGTGGTTTTTTTTCAAGCACGGCCTCTAACACATGCCCGGCAGCGCTCGGGCCGTTTTTTTCAGCTCAAGGTTAGACTGTCGTCGGACTGTCGTTGATAAGTTTTCTCAAATAACGGGTTGGAAAAGGATGACCATGGGAACGACCGCTATTAGAGAGTTCAGTGGAGTGAAGCTTGTAGTCATCCCTGGTGAGGGAGAGCGCTGCTTCTAGTCAGGTGTGGTTAAACACTCTTACTGACAGGTGTGGTTCCACACGCCTCCCTGTCAGGTGTAACAACACACAATGTCTTCGCCCTTTCTCAAGAGGATCATCAGAACGAAGAGCGACGCTCCCAGGGGCATCAGATGCTCTGGGCGGGTGTGTGGCCTCTTAGATCATCTTGTCTTCTTTTCCTTTTGCATGACGTCAAACGAACTGTTGAACTAAATTAAAAAAGAACGTATTAGGTAACTCAGCGAGGGTGTTCATCTCCAGCAGCTAGAGGTTCAACTTCAGCAACTAGGGGTTCACAACTTACCGTACTAGTTAATGGAACTTGCTCCTAGTTCTTGATTTAGCGGCTGCTTGCTCATTTTACTAAGTTGTGATCTGTTTCCCGTGACTGGAACAATACACAAATAACTCGCACACAGGAGACCGAAACTTATGAAGACGTTTCGGTCCGTCTTGGACCATTAATTGGTCATAAACTGGCTCTTATTTTGTTGGCTACTGGTTGGTTAACTACGGTTGAAGTCTATCGACTACTGAAAGGGTCATTATGGCTGCATGTCACATGTACACGACCAGTCAAGAATACTTTAATGCCTAAAATATGGACTAAGGTCAACTCTCTGCATAAATACACAAAGAGAGATTCACCTTACGGCATATATTCCATTGTTGTTAGTGACTTTCCTGCTCTCTCTGCTGCGTTCGTTATAACATTATCATATAGTGGGAGAGAGTAGGGTATTTATTGGGGTGGATAGTGGAGAGGTGTTTGTGTTAACTGGTTGGAAGGGTTGGGTATCAGGAAGTAGCGTAACCAGGATTTCAATCTGGAAGGGAAGAGGGGAATCGTAAACCAGGATTTTCAATCTAGAAGGGAAGGGTAAAAGCCTAAACCAGCAGTATTGGTGGCTTAAAAAATCGTAAAATGTTGAAGAAATGGAAGAAATCGTCTTTAAGAACACATGATTTTCATTATGTGAAATTTCCTTAGCTAATGAGCGTTCGTGATAACTGGTCAATACAGAGAAAAATAGACATTAACTGAAAAAAAGTATTTAGTCCCCTTAGATCCCCCATGGTTGAGCCAACGATCTCAGGATTGTTGGAGATGAGGACGGGGTATGAGGCTGAAACAGGTATAGGTGGTGCGCTTTTTGTGGATAGAAAAGGGTGGTGGTACTCTGTGGGAGGCTATGGTAGGATGAGGGAAGAGGGGCATAGGAGGGAAGGAGGGTTGAGGAAGGAGGTAGATTGTTGTGCGAGTGTGGATTTGGGTCGTGGGTATGAGTGTGTAGGTGAGGTTTATATATGGAAGCCCAGCTGAACGGCATGTGTGGCCAGTGGGACTGAAGTAGTTGTAACAGCAGTAATAGTAGTTGTAACAGCAGTAGTAGTAGTTGTAGTAGTAGTAGTTGTAGCAGCAGTAGCAGTAGTTGCAGTTATAACAGCAGTAGCAGTAGTTGTAACAGCAGTAGTTGCAGTTATAACAGCAGTGTTTTACCTGGTTATAAGTGGACAGAAGACAACCCGTACACTGTGGAAAACAATGCTTGTTTACAGTTCTAGTTTTGGATATTTATTAAAGAAAACGTTTCGCCCCGAGTGTCGTCATCAATCCTTCATCAGTTTACGACTCATGAAGCTACTCCATTAACAAATATCCAGACTGTACACAAGTGTCCTTTTTCCACAGTATTTTACTTACATTGGGAGGGAGGGAGGTGATGGGAGGGAGGTGATGGGAGGGAGGTGATGGGAGGGAGGTTCAGCCCTGTGTATAACCCCATAGGAAGTATTTATGTATTTATAGTATCAATAAAAATATTTTTTGTCACGGATAATACTTAATAATAGGGGAGGAAGCTGAGCAAAGCTCTGACCTCTGGAACACAATTGTCCTCAAAGATTTGTTAAGTTATACCATGAATTAAGGAAAGATCCTGGACTTCACCTTACGAAGAAGACAAAGCAAATGCGATAGTAATTATGGACAAGGTAGATTATAGAGGAAATGCATCGGTGATTTCAACGCAGACTTACGTAAGAAACCTAATTTACACACTTGAGAATTAAATTAGAGCTGACATAAAAAGTCGAAGTCTCTCTCTCTCTCTCTCTCTCTCTCTCTCTCTCTCTCTCTCTCTCTCTCTCTCTCTCTCTCTCTCAACACTACAAATAGTATTTCCCCTCACAAAGGGTTTTTTTCAAGCTGGAAGCAGGATGACATGAGTGACCTACTGAGCCAGAAAAGGTTTTGTAATGCATTTTTTTTCCATTTTCTTTGAGGTGGGTTGTCCCCTGGGTATAGTAAATACTTGCAATGGCGTTGCATGTGATCTGGTGTTTGTACTTACCTATTTGTAGCTCAAGGAGGTGAGTTTTGCTCGTGGTGCCCTGAAATTTACACACAGAGAACAGGCCAAGTGTCTTATCTAAGAGTGCCTTTGACAAAATGTGTATGTGTGATATATATGGTTGTTGTAGAGTTTACTTTTTGCTAAGCAGACGAAACATATCGTCACTGTATATTTCTAGGTGTTGCTCATATGTTTTACTTATCAGAAGTTGAGGTGTTTAGCTTTCAGTAATAACAAGGGCAAAGTACAAGCATATTTTTCATTCGTTGATGCCGTCCAAATCTACCATGCTGTTGATGACAGCATGGTGCCAGTTGAACTTCAAGGCACTGTTGCAGCTGATATACTGCTATTTGAAAGGCAAGGTAAATGGCACCAAAACAGCCACCGAAGGTTCTAATAGTACAGGCTGATCATTGATTTTTATCAGAACGACTAATCCTGATTTCCCAATCAAGCCGAACTCTTTCGGGATCTTCAGAGCTGCAAAGCAACGAATGATCCAACATAAGAGTCTCACTACTTAAAGCAAACATGTTTCTCTTCAGTAGGATGTACTGTGATAGGAGGACCTGGACACTCTCTTCCCCCGTGAAGCATATTCATTATCCCCGTCGATGGCCAATGGGAGGAAAAAGATGTAATACCTTGTATAGTCGTATATCATTCACTGACTCAAGAAAGAAGCAGAAACTATGACAGATAGGTTGGTAGAACAGTCTATGGCATATGACTGTGTGGTACAAGATGGTAGACGGCTTATTTACCTCTTGGTTTCCAAGGAGTACGCACCTTTGGGGGATTTACTCAAAGGTGCTTCTTCATACATCTTCAATCACTGAGAAAGGAGCCACAGCTTGACGTCACTTGGGACATATACAGAGAACTGGCCATCGAGGATGTGACTCGGGACGACAGTTTTCACAGCTTTATGTACCTTCATCGCTCTCACGTTAGACTCTCTTTACAACAGTAATGTTTGGGATGATGATGGCTGGGTGTGCTTTTGCCACCCATCCAGATCGTAAAGCGAGGTTCCCAATACATAGTGGGTGCTGCTTGGTACAAGTGAAGTAGGCTTTGTTCATGACGTATACTCTGGTTGTCGCCAGGCAAGTGAAAGCATGAATTCCTAGACATATAATGAATTTGCGCTGTATCTTAATGTACTTCTATGTATATATTTAGATATACAGTGTCATCTAAATTTTCTCCCTTCAGTCATCTTTCTCTCTTATATACATAATTTTTGTTGTCCCACTCTGCCATGATAGAGACATCTTCATAAAAGTTCAATTTTTTCCTTCGTATGGAAGAGAACGTAGTGAGAGATGGTAATTCCAAAGTAAAATTAACTCCAGTACCACTAGAAAGAAACCTTAGAAGCTGTCGTAGCTGCTGGTCTTTTAATGGAATACTTGACGATATCCTTATTGTCCTACTGAAGTCTCCCAGCCCAGACTGACAGATCTCAACACATTGATGACGTACCAATTTTTCCAAACAAAATGAGATTACGAATAATAAAAAGGCACAACACCCTGACTGGAACAATACACAAATAACCCTCACATTAGGAGAGAGAAGCTTTACGACTACTATATTTACTGGCTCCCTAACTCTTTGTGTTAGTGAGCTTGTAAATGGTCCAAGTTGAACCGTAATTTCTTTGTAAGCTCTCTCTCCCTCCATTATGTGGGTTATTGGCGTAAAATATTACAGCTCTTAACAGGTTTTTGCCACAGTGAATACATGACTGTGGCCTCCGTCAAATACATGACTGTGGCCTCCGTCACGGCCGCTGTGGCCACTGTTTGCCTTTACATGAAGCTGAGAGAGAAAAACAGACAAGCACACATCACCATTACATTTTTCCAAATCTTTCCCAATCACTGACCTTTATCAAATACCAAGTCATTGTTTGAAAGTCTAAAAAAAAGAGGAAGAAAATGCAAGAAAAACTGAAATAAGATCATTGTAATTGCTACTGAGAATTATATTATATATGACGTAGGAGATTATAATTTGCATATTAAAAATCGAAAACTTATTGTACTACGTATATATATATATATATATATATATATATATATATATATATATATATATATATTGCCGATTAGGTAAAACTTCGATTTTGGCTTAAATAGCAACACGCTCTTCTTGCCATATAAGACAAGTGAAAATTTGTGTATGCAATAATTTCGCAAAAATCATTCTGAACCTAACGAAAAAAATATATTTCATTGTGTTTGTTTATTATTTAATTAATGTTAACGTATCTAAAATATATTTAGTTGGGTTAGGATAAATTAAATTGTGCTGTTGTATTAAGGTTAGATAGGTTTTCAAAGTTTCTCTTGGTACAAAATTATAAATTCTTACATTAACATAAATTAAAAAATATATCTTTAAACGTATAAGACAAATTTTTAGAAAGGACTTAATTTTAAATGAGTTCTTGCTAATTGACCAGTTTACCTAATCGGCAACGACATATATATATATATATATATATAATATATATATATATAATATATAATCACTAATACACAGGAATCAACAAGACCCATCAAAGAAGGTGCCATAATGCTGGTGAAGGGCTCTTGATCCAAGAAACTGCAGCTATCATCCCCTTCCTCGGATCAATGCAGATTTCCTTCCCCTTCCCACAGGCAATATGACCATTTCTACATGAACGATTCCCGTGAATAATAATAATAATAATAATAATAATAATAATAATAATAATAATAATAATAATGATAATAATAATAATAACAATAATAATAATAATAATAATAATAATAATAATAATAATAATAATAATAATAATAATAATAATAATAATTATAATAATAATAATAATAATAATGCACAAGATACAGAAATATGAATGCAAAATTATCATCCATGAATGATCCACTGAATCAACAATTATCACGTGCTATAACATGCGATTATCATGAATTAAGAAGATACAGTTGTTTTCCAAAAGATAACTCAATTATCATGTAATAGAATGTGCAATTATCATGTGTGAGAACACGCAATTATCATGTGTGAGAACACGCAATTATCATGTGTGAGAACACGCAATTATCATGTGTGAGAACACGCAATTATCATGTGTGAGAACACGCAATTATCATGTGTGAGAACACGCAATTATCGTATACAACAATACGCAATTATAGCATACAATAAAACCCAATTATCGTATGCAATAATATATACAATTATTACATATAATAACATGCAATTATCATGAACAAGAACACGCAATTATTACGCATAAGAATGCAAAAATTATAATTTTCAAATGATTAATTATGCATAATATTCAGCAATGCAAATGCACCAATAATCATTTAGGAGAACCACCAATAATCATTTAGGAGTTCCAGTGTGTGCAATAGTACAGCAATATAGGCAGTGTGTGCAACATTACAGCAATATAGGCAG
Organism: Cherax destructor; assembly: GCA_009830355.1. Classification (NCBI taxonomy): domain Eukaryota; kingdom Metazoa; phylum Arthropoda; class Malacostraca; order Decapoda; family Parastacidae; genus Cherax; species Cherax destructor. Next base: position 496,175 of record WNWK01000254.1, on the reverse strand, counting down.
TGTGTGCAACAGTACAGCAATATAGGCAGTGTGTGCAACAGTACAGCAATATAGGCAGTGTGTGCAATTGTACAGAAATGCAGTTATCTCAGTAACCAGATTGCTGTGCTACAGTATGGCAATATAGGCAGTGTGTGCAAATACAGTAAAATATAGGATTTCAAATAAAAATAATAGCAGTGTGTTGCAACAGTACAGCAATATAGACAGTGTGCAACAGTACAGCAATATAGGCAGTGTGTGCAACAGCACAGCAATATAGACAGTGTGCAACAGCACAGCAATATAGGCAGTGTGTGCAACAGCACAACAATATAGACAGTGTGCAACAGTACAGCAATATAGGCAGTGTGTGCAACAGTACAGCAATATAGACAGTGTGCAACAGTACAGCAATATAGGCAGTGTGTGCAACAGTACAGCAATATAGCAGTGTGCAACATGTACAGCAAATATGGCAGTGATGCAACGTACAGCAATATAGCATAGTGTGCAACATGACAGCAATATAGGCAGTGTTGCAACAGCACAGCAATATAGACAGTGTGCAACAGTACAGCAATATAGGCAGTGTTGCAAGAACCAGCAATATAGCAGTGTGCAACAGTACAGCAATATAGGCAGTGTGTGCAACAGTACAGCAATATAGACAGTGTGCAACAGACAGCAGTATAGGCAATGTGTGCAACAGTACAGCAATATAGGCAGTGTGCAACAGTACAGCAATATAGGCAGTGTGTGCAACAGTACAGCAATATAGGCAGTGTGCAACAGTACAGCAATATAGGCAGTGTGTGCAACAGTACAGCAATATAGGCAGTGTGCAACAGTACAGCAATATAGGCAGTGTGTGCAACAGTACAGCAATATAGGCAGTGTGTGCAACAGTACAGCAATATAGGCAGTGTGCAACAGTACAGCAATATAGGCAGTGTGCAACTGTACAGCAATATAGACAGTGTGCAACAGTACAGCAATATAGACAGTGTGCAACAGTACAGCAATATAGGCAGTGTGTGCAACAGTACAGCAATATAGGCAGTGTGTGCAACAGTACAGCAATATAGACAGTGTGCAACAGTACAGCAATATAGACAGTGTGCAACAGTACAGCAATATAGGCAGTGTGTGCAACAGTACAGCAATATAGGCAGTGTGCAACAGTACAGCAATATAGGCAGTGTGTGCAACAGTACAGCAATATAGGCAGTGTGTGCAACAGTACAGCAATATAGACAGTGTGCAACAGTACAGCAATATAGCAGTGTGTGCAACAGTACAGCAATATAGGCAGTGTGCAACAGTACAGCAATATAGGCAGTGTGCAATTGTACAGCAATATAGGCAGTGTGCAACAGTACAGCAATATAGACAGTGTGCAACAGTACAGCAATATAGACAGTGTGCAACAGTACAGCAATATAGGCAGTGTGCAACAGTACAGCAATATAGACAGTGTGCAACAGTACAGCAATATAGGCAGTGTGCAACAGAATGTGACAGCAATATAGACAGTGTGCAACAGTACAGCAATATGAGGTGAATGCAACAGTCAGCAATATAGTGTGTGCAACAGTACAGCAATATAGACAGTGTGCAACAGTACAGCAATATAGAGTGTGCAACAGTACAGCAATATAGACAGTGTGCAACAGTACAGCAATATAGAGTGTGCAACAGTACAGCAATATAGACAGTGTGCAACAGTACACAATATAGACAGTGTGCAACAGTACAGCAATATAGACAGAGAGAGCAATAGTGAGCTTGCTCACTGTCGTTGGTTTATAAACGAGAGAACACAGTATGTGTAATCAGTCCAGTAAGTAGGTATACCGTCAAGTCATTTGGTAGTCAACCATCACTCTGTGGTAGACGCGTATCAACTGGCAACCATTCGCAGTGCAGTTGTGGGGCCCTGACACACTACACAGCCAGTTGTGGGGCCATGTCAAACTACACAGCCAGTTGTGGGGCCCTGACACACTACACAGTCAGTTGTGGGGCCCTGACACACTACACAGCCAGTTGTGGGGCCCTGACACACTACACAGCCAGTTGTGGGGCCCTGACAAACTACACAGCCAGTTGTGGGGCCCTGACACACTACACAGCCAGTTGTGGGGCCTTGACACACTACACAGCCAGTTGTGGGGCCCTGACACACTACACAGCCAGTTGTGGGGCCCTGACAAACTACACAGCAGCCAGTTGTGGGGCCCTGACACACTGCACAGCCAGTTGTGGGGCCCTGACACACTACACAGCCAGTTGTGGGGCCTGACAAACTACACAGCCAGTTGTGGGGCCCTGACAAACTACACAGCCAGTTGTGGGGCCCTGACACACTACACAGCCACTGCATGCTGGCTGGGATGGTCAGGGGAAGTGCAGGAAGTGAATGAGGGATTCACACCAAATCAACGTGACGTACTTGTTGCAAGCCAGACATGAATCCTGCAATGCATATATTAATATGTGTGTTAAGTACATGAAAGCCCTTGGGTTTTATTTCCTATTTTCACTGTAGTATTTTTTTTGTTCATTGAATTATAAATACACAGTTGCCATTTTTTTAAATTCTTAATCATGTACTACTAACTGGTTAGTAGTTAGGTTACTAGAACTTATTTTAACTATAGTTCTGAAGCATAGTGGAGTGAACAAATGAAGGATGGGAGTGTTATTGTGAAGGATGGGAGTGTTATTGTGAAAGATGGGAGTGTTATTGTGAAGGATGGGTGTTATTGTGAAGGATGGGTGTTATTGTGAAGGATGGGAGTGTTATTGTGAAGGATGAGAGTGTTATTGTGAAGGATGGGAGTGTTATTGTGAAGGATGGAGTGTTATTGTGAAGGATGGGAATGTTATTGTGAAGGATTAGAATGTTATTGTGAAGGATGGGAGTGTTATTGTGAAGGATGGGAGTGTTATTGTGAAGGATGGGACTGTTATTAGAGGAGAGTGTTATTGAGGAGGGGAGTGTTGTTGAAAAACACGGTAGTGTTATTGAAAAAACGGGAGTGTTATTGAAAAAAACAGGAGTGTTATTGAAAAAGAACTGTAGTGTTATATGTGGTCAGTGTACCTGCAGGGCTGAGGTTTGTTCACTTGTAACTCTGGTGTTACTTCCTGTGTAACCCACAGTCCACAACGTTCAGGATAACAGCCATACAAATGAGTCTTGATGTCTGGACAAACGGGCGCCGTCAGGCAAAGGAAATTTTTCCCATGTCTACGAACACAGACTTCAAAACTCAGACAAGAAGTAACGTGGAAGACTGATGAAGACTGACGATGCCATAAATAAAGTCAAGAACCATTTGTCTTCAGTTTAGTTAGAAGAAATCAAGGAGGTGTAAGCAGCACCTCAACAGATTCACTTGTTTTCTTTAGTCCCTGTTTTAAGGACTAGTGTGTTCTTTAAGAACAATGATAACACCAACCCATCACAACCCTGATACACTGCTTTAAGGAATGATCTTGTTGTATTGTAATAACAGTAATAAACATTTAAAAGGAAAGAAGTAGAGTTAGGACTTTTATTACTACTACCTATCTGGAGGGTATTCCGGGGATCAACGCCCCCGCGTCCCAGTCCATGACCAGGCCTCCTGGTGGATCAGGGCCTTATCAATGAGGCTGTTACTGCTGGCCGCATGTAGTCCAACGTAGAACCACAGCCTGGCTGATCTGGCACTGACTTTAGGTATCTGTCCAGCTCCCTCTTGAAGACAACCAGGAGTCTGTTGGTAATTCTACTACTTCTACTACTACTACTACTGCTACTACTACTACTGCTATACTAATACTACTTCTACTATTACTGGTACTATTACTACTACTATTGCTACTGCTACTACAACTACCACCATTATTAATACCACCAATATTGCTATATCTAGGTTAGATTAAGTTTTCCCAGTATTCGTCTTCTTCAAGAGGCTGCCATCGGCAGTCCAAGAATTAGCCTAAAGGTCTCAGCGCCACGGCAACCAAAAAAAAAAAAAACATTGTGGGATTTAAGTTGCGTCACAGCCAGTCTTGGCCAGGAGGTCTATGTGGTTTTAGGCTGCCAACTGCATCATTACAGTAATGTTATACAATACCGACAAGCTGATGGCTGTAATTATTGTAATGATACTTGTTCAATATAGCAACATCAAGGAATCTTGGCACAGAGGACAAATCTATTGCCAGCTACTCATGTGTAACTTATGGGCGTGAACAACTTCCTTACAAGAGTCGGTCCCTCCAACTAGTGACTCTGCGTGTAAACAAAGTCTTGTTTAGCCCTGGTGCCATGAGTTTCTACAAACCAGGAAAATCACATGTGTCTCTCGGACAGATATACATTAAAATTCAACTAGATTTCAATGAAAGAGGTATTGAAGTTAACAGCATGGGTGCACCTCTCCCCTGGCTCCAGCGTGTAGGTCACCACCCTCATGCATCTGCCTCGAGATGAAATGGTTATAATCATAATTTTTTTTTAAAGGGGAGGACCCGTAAGCCAGCGGAAAGTCTGATGACCAAACGCTCCAGATGTGGGTCATCATATAACTAAGACCCGCGTCAGGAAACACTTGTCCTGTTTCCTGACGAACCTTACCTAACCTAACCTAGTTTCTGTTTCAGATAGAACAAGGTTAAGGGACTGAACTCATGTAAAGGGGTTCAGTTGTACATGTGTCTTATTCATCAGCACCAGGTGTTCCACATGTGTCTTATTCATCAGCACCAGGTGTTCCACATGTGTCTTATTCATCAGCACCAGGTGTTCCACATGTGTCTTATTCATCATCAGGCACCTGCTGTGTCTGCTCGAATCGGACATTTTCATAGTGGTTCCTCAGTCTTTTCTTAAATGACTACGTATATTACTTTTGCGTTTACATCACAAGTCAGTCTATCCCACGAAAAAAAGGTAGCTTTTAACTACGTTAGTGTTGCCCCTTCTGCCTCTCAGTTTCATTCCATTTTTTAAAATAGTTTGTAATGGCTGTGTAAAATTTAGTATCTTTAAATATTTAGTATATGTAATCTGTCCTCATTATTATAATTAATTAATTAAGAGAATTTCTTAATGAAGGTCTGAGCAGTGTTGCTCCTCCCTGCACCCTCTCCTGGCCGCTTAATTTACTTACGTAATTTAAGGACCACATTGTACAGTGTATGTCGGGTAAGGTGGAATGAGAGATTCAGCGTGTGTCATTATGATTTCTGGGTATGTGCACTCGAAATTTTTGAGGAGAGAAAGAGAGAGAGAGAGAGAGAGAGAGAGAGAGAGAGAGAGAGAGAGAGAGAGAGAGAGAGAACCGACTCTAGTGTCCACAAACATTCTGAATAGATCAGAACGTAACAAACTACACATTAACACCCTGTCTCCTTTCATTACAGTATTTATTGGTTCATTATCTGGTTTTTTAATATTCCTACTGTCAATGATGGTCAGTAAACAAAAGTTTTTAGTTATTTTAGGGTAGGAATGAGGAGACAGTGTTGCCAAACACTGTCACGGCAGACACTGTATACTTGCGGTCAGTGTAGCCACATCAGAGAAGCTTTGATACAAAATTGCATTGAAACCACATGTAAGGGACCACTGGAATGTAGAAGTGAGGGATGGGTTGGTGGAGGAAGGGTGGGTGTTGGTGTGAGGTAGGGGAAGGAGAGGTGCAGCCTGGGATGGTGGTAGTTCAGGGAAGGGGGTAGTGTTGGTGGTGGTGCAGGAAGGGGTGGTGGTGGTGATCCAGGAAGGTGGTGGTGGTGCAGGAAGGGTGGTAGTGGTGGTGCAGGAAGGGTAGTGGTGTGTGACGGAAGGATGATGGTGGTGGTGGTGCAGGAAGGATGATGGTGGTGGTGGTGCAGGAAGGGTGGTGGTGGTGGTGGTGCAGGAAGGGATGATGGTGGTGGTGGTGCAGGAAGGGATGATGGTGGTGGTGGTGCAGGAAGGGGTGGTGGTGTGCAGGAAGGGTGTGGTGGTGCAGGAAGGGGTGGTGGTGGTAGTGGTAGTGATGAAGGAAGGGGTAGGGGTGGTAGTGGTGCAGCAAGGGGTGGTGGTGCAGGAAGGGGTGATGATGCAGGAAGGGGTGGTGGTGCAGGAAGGGGTGGTGGTCATGGTAATGGTGCAGGAAGGGGTGGAGGTGGTGGTGGTAGTGGTGCAGGAAGGGGTGGTGGTAGTGGTGCAGGAAGGGGTAGTGGTGGTTGTGGTGCAGGAAGGAATGATGGTGGTTGTGGTGCAGGAAGGGGTAGTGGTGGTGGTGGTGCATGCTGGGCCTCACAAACAGTAAACACAGGAAGTCTGGTAAATACTCAATAATCTCAGACAATTGCTCTTCCTTTCTTCTCGTTCCACCAATATTTTGCATAACATTTACATCTTATAACCTTCCACTTACATTCACTTTACTGCTCTTTGCCTTATTTTCTGTTTTTCACTTGTTTTGAATCCTCTCGTCTCTCATTTCTAATTTTCAAGAGAAAAGTATAAGAGATTTTTTTTTTATCTCCTCAGTCATGAATGTTTTTGGATCATGACTAAAAATTTCCTTTAATTAATAAAAGAAAAGGACGGATGTTTTATAAATGAGACAATTGTGCAATATTTTGGGTTTCTTTATTCTGGAAACGTTTCGCCCGCCAGTGGAGTCTTCAGTCCATTGCAGAGAACGGTCTGAGATGAGGAGTCTGAGGTGATCAGTCCCTCAGCCTGGAGATGATGTGTTTAAGTCCATCAATCTTGACTGATGGAGAAGAAAATATATGTTAAAAATATTGAATGTAGACAGGACAAAGAAGAAAATAGGCGATTATTTATTAGCAAATTTTGCCTAGTTTAACAGTACTGTGAAGAGAATTCGGAGAATACAAATTAAAAGGAGATGTGAGGTGACCAGGGTGTTTCAGAGGGCTGAGAAGAGGTTGTTGAGGTGGCTTGGCCATGGAGGGACGGTGGACAGGGATAGATTGGCAGAGGGTGTATAAACCTGGGATGGAAGATGGGTGGGGATGGGGACGTCCAGGAACGGTTGGAGGAAGAGTGTAAAAGAGGTTTTGAGTTTTAGGGGCTTGAGCATCCAACAGGCTTGTGTAAGCATAGGAGTGAATGGAGACAAGTGTTTTTAATGCTGTTGGAGTGTGAGCAAGGTAACTTTTATGAAGGGATTCCGGGAAAACCTGTGAAACCCGACTTACGTCCTGGAGGCTTGAAGGGCGGCGCCTGCACTCTAAAGATGTGGTGACGACGTTGCAGTTTTGAAAGCAATCCGACTGTAATGTCAGCACACTTCTGGAAAGACGGAGATTGAGTGAATGATGGTGAATGAGTTTTCTTCTTCGGGTTACCCTGCCTGACATACATTACCTACCTCACATGGACTATCAGCTTTTAATTTTATTTTAGTTAAAAGGAAAGTGCTGTGACAGTAACAGTATGCCAACATTACCCGTCCCTTGAGTCCTACGTCTAGTCACGGTGGAAGGTAGACACAAATGCAGTATAATGTGACCCTTTATTGACTACGTTCCGCCCACATAGTGGGCTTTATAAAGTCACAAGTTAATAAAGGATCGTATTATATTCCATCTGTGTCTACTTTTCTATCGAATCGGTATTTTATATCGTTTGTCACCACGTAGTCACCATGTAGTCACCATGTAGTCACCATGTAGTCACCATGTAGTCACCATGTAGTCACCATGTAGTCACCATGTAGTCACCATGTGAAATTGACTCCCATGAAGGTTTTCAGCAAGATGACAGCGTCGCCCCCCTCCATCTCTGTTCTGGCCCAGGAGTTGGCCAGTGAGCTCAACACCCGCTTCCTTGATGATGGCACTCTGGCCCAGGAGCTGGCCAGTGAGCTCAACACCCGCTTCCTTGATGATGGCACTCTGGCCCAGGAGCTGGCCAGTGAGCTCAACACCTGCTTCCTTGATGATGGCACTCTGGCCCAGGAGCTGGCCAGTGAGCTCAACACCTGCTTCCTTGATGATGGCACTCTGGCCCAGGAGCTGGCCAGTGAGCTCAACACCTGCTTCCTTGATGATGGCACTCTGGCCCAGGAGCTGGCCAGTGAGCTCAACACCCGCTTCCTTGATGATGGCACTCTGGCCCAGGAGCTGGCCAGTGAGCTCAACACCCGCTTCCTTGATGATGGCACTCTGGCCCAGGAGCTGGCCAGTGAGCTCAACACCCGCTTCCTTGATAATGGCACTCTGGCCCAGGAGCTGGCCAGTGAGCTCAACACCCGCTTCCTTGATGATGGCACTCTGGCCCAGGAGCTGGCCAGTGAGCTCAACACCTGCTTCCTTGATGATGGCACTCTGGCCCAGGAGCTGGCCAGTGAGCTCAACACCTGCTTCCTTGATGATGGCACTCTGGCCCAGGAGCTGGCCAGTGAGCTCAACACCCGCTTCCTTGATGATGGCACTCTGGCCCAGGAGCTGGCCAGTGAGCTCAACACCCGCTTCCTTGATGATGGCACTCTGGCCCAGGAGCTGGCCAGTGAGCTCAACACCCGCTTCCTTGATGATGGCACTCTGGCCCAGGAGCTGGCCAGTGAGCTCAACACCCGCTTCTTTGATGATGGCACTCTGGCACAGGAGCTGGCCAGTGAGCTCAACACCGGCTTCTTTGATGATGGCACTCTGGCACAGGAGCTGGCCAGTGAGCTCAACACCCGCTTCCTTGATGATGGCACCAGTGTCGCTATTAGAAAACATCAGAAGTGTCCCAAATCACGAAGAAAATCTAGGCGTCTCCCAATCCTCTCCGAATGAGAACCTTTGTTTCCCAGCAGAGGCACCATCAAGTAAGTGTCATCTGTCATCCAAGTGGCAGCCGTAATGCAAGTGGCAGCCGTAATGCAAGTGGCAGCCGTAATGCAAGTGGCAACCGTAATGCAAGTGGCAGCCGTAATGCAAGTGGCAGCCGTAATGCAAGTGGCAGCCGTTATGGAAGGAGTGCAAGTCATTATTCCCACTGACACCTGCTCTCCTCGGCATTGCACTTCTGTCTAATATATATATATATATATATATATATATATATATATATATATATATATATATATATATATATATATATAGGTAGTAGGTTGGTAGACAGCAACCGCCCAGGAGGTACTACCGTCCTGCCAAGTGAGTGTAAAACGAAAGCCTGTATTTGTTTTACATGATGGTAGGATTGCTGGTGTCTTTTTCTGTCTCATAAACATGCACGATTTCAGGTATGTCTTGTTACTTCTACTTACACTTAGGTCACACTACACATTCATGTACAAGCATATGTATATACACACACCCCTCTGGGTTTTCTTCTATTTTCTTACTAGTTCTTGTTCTTATTTCCTCTTATCTCCATGGGGAAGTGGAACAGAATTCTTCCTCCGTAAGCCATGCGTGTCGTAAGAGGCGACTAAAATGCCGGGTGCAAGGGCTAGTAACCCCTTCTCCTGTATATATTACTAAATGTAAAAGGAGAAACTTTCGTTTTTCTTTTGGGCCACCCTGCTTCGGTGGGAAACGGCCGACGTGTTCAAAGAAAGAATATATATATATATATATATATATATATATATATATATATATATATATATATATATATATACACTCACACACACACACACACACACACACACACACACACACACATATACACACACGCACACATCAACCAGATAACTGCGGCAGCATATGGGCGACTGGCAAACCTAAGATTAGCGTTCCGTTACCTTAACAAGGAATCGTTCAAGACACTTTACACCGTGTACGTCAGGCCCATACTAGAATATGCAGCACCAGTCTGGAACCCACACCTGGTCAAGCACGTCAAGAAACTAGAGAAAGTGCAAAGGTTTGCGACAAGGTTAGTTCCACAACTCAGGGGTCTGTCCTATGAAGAAAGGTTGAGGGAAATAGGACTAACAACACTGGAGGAAAGAAGGGTCAGAGGAGACATGATAACGACATACAAAATACTGCGGGGAATCGACAAGGTAGATAGTGACAGGATGTTCCAGAGAGGGAACACAGAAACAAGGAGACACAACTGGAAGCTGAAGACTCAGATGAGTCAAAGGGATGTTAGGAAGCATTTCTTCAGCCACAGAGTAGTCAGGAAGTGGAATAGTCTAGAGAAAGATATAGTGGAGGCGGGAACCATACACAGTTTTAAGACAAGCTATGATAAAGCTCATGGAGCAGGGAGAGCAGAGACCCAGTAGCGGACAGCGAAGAGGCGGGGCCAGGAACTGAGTCTCGACCCCTGCAACCACAATTAGGTGAGTACATACACACACATATACACACACTCACACACACATACACACACTCACACACACATACACACACACACACACACACACAATAACCTTGAAGCACAATAAGCAGACTGTGGTCAACATTAAAGGCTGACCACATACTTGCTCAAGGAATGTGAAAGCAACACTGATTTAACCACCATTCAGATGCAATAAATGTGGTTGTCTTGCAATATGCTGATCCGTAACCATATTACAAGGAAGAGGCAGGGAAGAAGAGGAGGAGGAGGGGAGGAGGAGGAAGAAGGAGAAGAAGAAGAAGAAGGAGGGGGAGAAACCTCTTGTTCTTTATTTCAATAAACGAGGGTAACCCCACAGTGTGGGGCTTCACTGTCCTAGTTACATTGTGACTAAGTAAGCTAAGTATCCTTGTTTCGTATGACTGTTATATTATGGCACATAATATAGATATATATACGTGGTCTGTATAAGAGTCTCTCATCCTCTCTAGGCTGCAATGTTACTCTATACTAACGGCCACCTTCAAGACAGACCATGTTACTAAACTGGAGAATGTACAGAGAAGCTTCACTGCTTGTGTAACCTTAGTCAAGCACCGGAATTACTAGGAGTGCTTAACGTTCCTAGGAGTGTTTAAAGCCCCTAGGAGTACTTAAAGTTCCTAGGAGTGCTTAACGTTCCTAGGAGTGTTTAAAGTCCCTAGGAGTACTTAAAGTTCCTAGGAGTGCTTAAAATTCCTAGGAGTGCTTAAAGTTCCTAGGAGTGCTTAACGTTCCTAGGAGTGTTTAAAGCCCTAGGAGTCTTTAAAGTTCCTAGGAGTGTCTAATGTCTCTAGAGGTGCTTAATGTCTCTAGGAGTGCTTAAAGTCCCTAGGAGTGCTTAAAATCCCTAGGAGTGCTTAAAGTCCCTAGGAGTGCTTAAAATTCCTAAGAGTGCTTAGAGTCCCTAGGAGTGCTTAGAGTCCCTAGGATTGCTTAAAGTCCCTAGGAGTACTTAATGTACTAGATGTCTTCAGGAAGGAACCTGAGAATTTCTTGAAGTCAGTACTTGATCAGCAAACCATACCAGGTGGTTCGAACCCGCGGCCAGAGAGTCTCAAAACTCCAGACCATCGCGTAAGCCAGTGGCTTACGCGATGGTCTGGAGTTTTGAGACTCTCTGACCGCGGGTTCGAACCCCACCCGTAGTATGGTTTGTTTGCAATAGTGTCATTACGATTTCGTGAGTCATCTTGATCAGCGGAGTTGTGGAGGCAAATGTTGAAGTGAAGTGTAGCAGGTGTAAACAGCCTGGTCGAGGGGACCAGGAATCAGGAGGCCTAGTTCGAGACCCCCAGAAACGACTACAGGCAACTTACAGGTAATTATAAACTATGTATCCGTGTCATATCTGACCACACAGGATGGGATGTATACATGAGGCTATGTATACGAGTCTCTCCGAGACTTCCAATTCTCCTATTAAGGGTTACACACAAGTTCTCAGCATAAATACACAAGGAGAGATACTATACACATTTCGCGTATATCTCCCGTAATTTACCTGTGACCGGTTTTGAGAGCTTTCCTGTTACTGCAGCTTGGCCCTGGGCCAGGCCTCTATGCTGAGTGTCTGATCAGCCAAGCTGTTGGTGTTGGCCAGCCGCTGGCCCATACATCCTTCACAGCCTGTTTGATCTGGCACTTTGGTTCGTCAGGAAACATGACAAGTGTTTCCTGACTCTGGTCTTAGTCATATGATGACCCGGAGCTGGAGCTTTTGGTCATCTGACCGAGGCCTTCCGCTGGCTTACCGGTCCACTCCTTTAAAAATTATGGTTATGATTATAACCACTTTTAATAGTGATTTATCTGGCACTTAGCGAAGGTAAGTGACGCGGTTTCCTCTTAAAAACGTCTATACTTGTTCCTGCAATGTTTATGATATCTGCTGGGAGATCCAAGGATGTTGACACAATGTTCTCGTATTGTGTCCACGGCGCTCTTACTTTTACATTTCCTCCTATATGTGATATTGATGGCGGGCTACTCAGGTGGCGTGTTAAAGTATCGTGGGTTCGATTCCCGGCCAGTCGCAAGTTCAAGTCACACCCGGTCCAAGCTAGTGTGACTTGAACTTGCCTAGCATGGGCCAGTAGGCCTTCTGCAGTGCTCCTTTTTGTTTCTTCACTGCAGTATGTTGTTATGGTAATGTGTAGATTTAGAACCTGGCCCTCAAGTACCTTATACTTGGAGGGTGTTCCGGGGGTCGATGTCCCCGTGACCCGGTCCATGACCAGGCTTCGTGGTGGGTCAGGGCCTGATCAACCAGGCTGTTAATGCTGGTATGCACGTAATCCAACGTACGAACCACAGCCCGGCTGATCAGGTACTGACTTTAGACCGTCCGTGTATATGTTATCAAGCATCTCTCTCCATTAGGTAAGTATTTAGGTACAGGTACACATAAGTACGATTATCATGCATAGTAACATATGTGTAAATTAACTAGGATGACTCAAAAAGGTCAAAGTGTCTTATTTCCATTATGGTCCTTACTTTGAGGCGTTCCCAGTAGTTTTAATGCAGGAACGACTTACCAGTAAGAGCGGTTTATATGCAGTAGCGGTTTAGACGTAAAATGTTTAAATGATGTACGGTTTAATACCATAATTATAGCAATCATAGGACTTCGCAGATGTTTTGTTAAAACTTTTGTAGTGACCAGTTCTTGCTAGGGGGAGGCGGTGACGTCACTGACGGCTGACCAATCTCAGCTTGGTGAGGAATTGTCGTCACACACGGCTGACCAATCCTAGCCCGGCTAGACAGTGACGTCACTCATGTACAAAGCATCACTCCATAGTCCGCAGTACCACCCAAGACTTAAAGGGAGAAGGTTGTCGCTGCCGTCTTCGCTTCTCAATCACTGAGCACATTCTGAAGAGCCAAGACCTTTATGTTGTTTTCCATAAGTTCTGTAATTTGAGGGCAAAAGCATGGGAGAGGATAAAGGTTGCGTGGAGAGTATTTAAAACAAAAATGGATTCATCAGCAGTGTGTCAGCCTGAGCTGGCAGACTTCAGCAGTGTCAGCCTGAGCTGGGAGACTTCAGTAGTGTCAGCCTGAGCTGGGAGACTTCAGTAGTGTCAGCCTGAGCTGGGAGACTTCAGTAGTGTCAGCCTGAGCTGGGAGACTTCAGTAGTGTCAGCCTGAGCTGAGAGACTTCAGTAGTGTCAGCCTGAGCTGAAAGACTTCAGTAGTGTCAGCCTGAGCTGAGAGACTTCAGTAGTGTCAGCCTGAGCTGAGAGACTTCAGTAGTGTCAGCCTGAGCTGAGAGACTTCAGTAGTGTCAGCCTGAGCTGAGAGACTTCAGTAGTGTCAGTCTGAGCTGGGAGACTTCAGTAGTGTCAGCCTGAGCTGGGAGACTTCAGCAGTGTCAGCCTGAGCTGAGAGACTTCAGTAGTGTCAGCCTGAGCTGAGAGACTTCAGTAGGGTGATGAGGATATCGTCAAGTACTTCAATAGGCTGACAGAAACGGTTAAGAGTTCAACATGCTTCGAAGGCCCGGGAGCTGGAGCTTATCACTAGCACAGATACAATCCTGAAATCAGTGTATCATGTCCTGATACATGAAACCAAATTTCTGAGTGTTAGGCACATCAACGGGGCCCAGAGCTTTAGGTCAACTGTCTCACGAAGCCAGTCAATAATCCACGTGAATGTAAATGAATCCACCAGGTCAAGGAACGTAATTAAATCCACCAGGTTTGGAAACGCAAATAAATCCATCAGGTCTGGGAACGTAAATAAGCCCCAGCAACCCCATATAGGTCAGCAGACACAAGGTAACTGGGGCACACACTGCCAGTGAGAGATTAACTTTTCCCCGAGATCCAGCATATAATTATTGAAGGTGTTTACATCAACCTTCAGTCAAGAGTTTCATTCGGTTTTATCTAAATCAAGGCAGTGGGCTGTCTAACTTTGCTTTTCCCACAGCCAGATCGTGAGAGGTGCCTCTTTACCTCGGTGTGTGCTGGCTTGTGATCAGGCTCAGGGACTGATTACCTCAAACTCCTCATCTCCCACCGTTCTCTGCAATGGACTGAAGAAGCCACTGGCGGGCAAAACGTTTCCAGAATAAAGATACCCAAATGTTGCACAAGTGTTTTATTTATCCACTTGTCTTTTTTTTTTAAACCATTTATTCACATCATCAAAAAACTTTGCAAGTAAATGTACTTTCAGCATAGGTCACTAGGTCACTCACTAGGTCACTCAGTTTTAAAGATTTCTGTGAATATAATAATAACCAGGCCACGGGGCACCGTGGCCTGGTGGCTAAAGCTCTCGCTTTACACGGCGGAGTCTGGGTTCGATTTCCAGCGAGGGTAGAAACATTGGGCGTATTTCTTTACACCGGTTGTCTATGTTCACCCATCAGTAAAATGGGTACCTGGGTGTTAGTGGACTGGTGTGGGTCGCATCCTGTACATGTACTTGTAGTAAATATATTATTATATTATTATTATTATTATTATTATTATTATTATTATTATTATTATTATTATTATTATTGTTGGAACGATAGAGGAGTTTGAGATATAACAAGAGAAGCTTACAATTATTGTCAGGTCAAAAATTGTAAAGAACTCATGATACTTTATAAGAAGTTAGTTGAGGTCACTAGCAATCATAATCTGCTGATAATTGCGTGGCAGTATTATAAATGAGTTTGTTTTGTCAATCACTAAGTTGCTTGTTTGTGCACACTGCCAGTGAGGTCTGTATGCACGGCGGTTAATACTACCACAACCATCCAGATCTTAACATTTACGCATTACTATAAAAACATCATTTCTAGGTGATCAGGAACTACAACATTAGTGAGCTGGGTATGAATAATTTTGCACCAGCATACTGGAGCACAATTTTTTCCTGACCCTACAGAATCGAATCGAAGGAATACAGGTTCGATCCCAATGGAGTGAGGGAGGAAGACGAGACAGACGAAGAATAACGCTGGAGAGGAGTCTTCTTCTTCTTATAATAATAATAATAATAATAATTTATTTAGACATGATACAATGTTAAACTACATAGGTATAAATGAGGTGTACATGCCAAAAGCCCCTAATATGCTGAGCATTGTGGGTATTCTTAAGATTAATTAACAGTAGAATACATGGTAAAAAATTATGGTTGATAATTTACAAAATAAGTATAGTTGTGTATCTAAGTTGTAAAATTTGAATATAAGTTGAACATAATAATTTCTTAATTGCAGCAATGCAATTAATTGAATGAGATTAAACAAATTAAAACAATTAGTTGTATTGCAATTACAGTTTATATGGTCATTATATAAGTTACACAGAGTACAAGAGAGTGAATTATTTTATTTGTTAATGTTATAGAAACAGCTCAGTATGCATTATTTATAACAGGTTTTTACATTTAAGTGATTAGTCAACTTTATTTGATATTGTGCACTTAGGTTTGGGCGAGAAGGTGTTTTTTAGCAGCGTTTTGAATTGAGGTACAGGCAGGGTTTCTTTGGCAATCACAGGTAATGAATTCCAAATTTTCGGGCCTTTTATATGCATTGAGTTTTTGCATAGTGTTAGATGGACACGGGGAACATCGAGGAGTGATCTGTGTCTAGTGTTATGGTCATGTGTCCTGTTAAAGTTGGTAGTCGTAGAAATAGAGCCAGAGCTTAACCCAGTAGCTAAGGCGATCGTAGGACAGACTTAAGAAACAGGAATAACAGGATTAGTTGTGTTGGTCTTGTGGAAGTTGGATGTCAGCAGACTTGACAAGCTGGCAGCAGGAGAGGGCAGGCAGGGAAGAACATCAGAGGGCAGCATACTGGTGTTGTTATTAGACGAGATTAGGATGGAAGGTTTGTAGGAGATCCATTCTCTTGAAGTTGCTTCTGGAGAGGTGGTAAAGATTTGTCGTGTTTCCAAAGGTGAAACGAAGAGGCTTGAGAATTCCAGAACTTGGGTGAGAGTGAAGAGATGAGGTTGTTCACAAGAGAACTTGACAGTACCTGCACCGAGGCCTTTGTAGAGTTCAGTGCAGGTCATGGTGTCGGTATTTGATGGTACAGTGTAAAATGTAAGATTTTCCCAAGTTGGTGTGGTAGAGTGTCATCTTCAGACATGTTTTCTTAGATGGTATCTGGCTGGGGTGACTGAGGTCAGCAGGATCTGAGGTGTCTGGTGGTGTAGCATGTGGGAGGCAGGTCGAGAGCTGGGGTGGTGTGAAGGTGCAGGAACAGCTCCTTGGGCAGTAGGAGACAGGTTGGCAGTAGTAGTGAAGTTGATGTTTGGAAGAATTTTGATGGTGGGGAGTCAGGAAAAGCAAAGGCTGGCATATTGTTGAGATGAAAGAGTTCATTTATGGAGACGTTGAAGGTGCCAGGGTTGGCTGCATTGGCTAGATGAGCGTACATCATACAATACAACACCTTTGAAGGAGCCGCGTCAGGAAGTGGAAATAGTGAAGTACTGGGTGGGGATGGTTGTGTTGCTTGTAGGATTTTCTTGGTATCCATCTGCAATTTAGATGCTGATGTGATTTCTGGCTGTTCTTCTCATCTTTTATCTTCTGAGAGAGTACTTCCTTTTGTAGAGGACATTTTGTTGCAAGGGTATGATGAGTACCCTTGCAGTTGAGGCAGGTAGGAGTGGTAATGGTGGTGGAACATTCTGTGAAGTTATGGCCGTCCTTTCCACAGTCTGGTATCAAGTGGTGGTACAAATAGCAGGTCCAGCATGGGAAGAAGACATGAGCAAAACGCTCTGGCTCGATGTGTCTGGGATGGATGTGATAGTAAGAGATGGCTAGGCCATCAGACAGCTCTTTTGTAGCCATATCGATGTCGGAGATTGTGATTTTGATCATAGAGGAGGCTTTTGGGATCTTGGTAATGTTGGCAATCGAGGTCTAAGGATTTTGCTCCTCGATGGACGTCTTCAGTTCAGCATTCAACATGGCTTTTATGATTTTGTCAAGCCACTTGACAAACACAGAACGTTTTGCAAGCAGGAACGGTGAAGAAGAGACAGTGAACTGCCAGGCGTTGAGAGTTTTTACTGATGCGTTGTCCAGGAGTTTTGAAGCCTCATTATCGTCTGTGCAGACAACAATAAAGGATTCTTTCAACGAGTGAATCACTGTAAATTTAACGTGCAAACAGGTCTTTACAGCGACAGCTAGGGCAAGTTTTGTGGAGTCATTGATAACCCCACTTGAAGGCTTGATCATTACACAATGGGGAAGCATCGTGAAAGAGTAGAGGCTCTGGTACTGTATGTAGGTTATAGATTCCCCTCCCTGATGGGGATCGAAGGGATACTTCTTGAGCTAGAGCAACTGTGACTTGCCAGTGGCAAGGTCAGCAGTGGAATGTGCGAGACCCTACCAGTCTCTGCATACCCTTCTGTAGCCAGCACTGTTACTAAAGTTCTCTCACCCATACTGTTTTGTGCATCTAACTACTACTAATACTACTAACTACTACTACTATACTACTACTTACTACTAAAATAATAATAATAATAATAATAATAATATCTGGACTCGTCTCGTCTAAGAATATTTCCAGAAAGGCATCATAACAGAACGACGAGTTGGCAAGACATGTGTGCAACAGTTGGGTTTCTTCATTCCCAAACGTTTCGCCTACACAGTAGGCTTCTTCAGTCAAGGAGGTAGCGGAGACAGAAGAGATGTAAAGACGATGTAATCAGTCCATCACCCTCGAAGACGTAGTTTTGAGGTGGTCAGTCCCTCAGCCTGAGAAGGCTCTGCTCCACAGTCTAGAACAATGTGAAACTGAAGCAATCTTTGACAGTATATGTCTCCATACTGTTGCTTCAGCTTCATGTTGTTCCAGACTATGGAGCAGAACTCTTCTTCAGGCTGAGGGACTGACCACCTCAAATCTACGTCTTCGAGGGTGATGGACTGATTACATCATCTTTACATCTCTACTGCTTCTGCTGCCTCCTCTGTATTCGACTGAAGAAGCCTACTGTGTAGGCAATAGTTTCGGAATAAAGATACCCAACTGTTGCACAAGTTCTTACCAACTTGTCGTCTTGTTTACCTTTATATTCGGAAAGACGAGTGTTCGTGAACATGTATGAGCTCGCAACCAATCAATACATTGATCAATAAAAGCCACTGGAGGGCGAAACGTCTACATTAAACATAAACAACTGTTGCACATGTGTCTAATTCTTGGATAAGCGATTTCTTATTTTGTCAGACGGGATGCTGATAAACTGCCTCGTCATGTTCGCATAAATCTTGACTATGCAGATGCGTAAAGTTGTTGTCCTTGAGACAGGCAGGAAGCTGAAGTCTCTGTGTGGTCTTGTATAAGATACTCTAGAATCACTCGCCGTCGTGACATAGAAGTAACTGTGTAAGTGACGCGTGGGCGTTGGTACTGAATACAAGGTCCTGTAGGTTTCCTCTGATATTCTTTAAAAACAATGTGGTAGTGTCTTCGAGCACCTTTCTCCTGAGACAGATTTAGCGCATTTTTTTTAACTACTACTACTACTACAACAAAAACAACAACTACTGCTGCTACTACTACTACTACTAATAATAATAATAATAATAATCATAAGCGTTTGTCAGTGGTGTGCCTCTATCGGTTGCTAGAGTCTTGAAGCCTGGGAGGTCGATGTTCCGGTCACTGCAGTTCCTGAATGTCTGTTTCTTTCTACGACTCTTCATCGTAGCTTCAAGTTACTGAATGGATTTTACACACTCAGCTACAAAGAACAACTTGAAATGCCAGTTTAATCAATAACGCGAAACAAAGGTCATGAAACTTCAAAGACGTAATTTATGAACCAGCTGAAGAATCATTTTTAAGAAATATGAAGATCAACTACATACTGTACAAGGGCTGTGATCAGTGGAATGCTGACTTTACTTCAGGAACTACCTCAGGTCTATCAGTGGATACTAAACCTTGTAGGTCGTAACACACACACACACGCAGTGATGAAGGCAGGTTAATACATAGTTTTAAGACAGGTGCGATAGATCCCACGAGGCTAGGAGGCAGTGGTTCTGGCAAACGACAAATTGGGAGAGAGAGAGCAGGAGCTAAGACTTGATCCCTGCCAGCACATACAGGTAAGTAGGTAAATACATGATCTATTTCTCCCTCTCTTGTGTCCTTTACCTCTCTCCGTCTTCCCTATCCCATACACCACATCCTCACAACACATACTAATCAGCACATCCTTCACCGCCCTAGTGGATCCCCACATCCATCACCACCTAAGGGATCCCACATTCATCACCACCTGAGGAGATCCCAACATCCATCACCACCTGAGGAGATCCCAACATCTATCACCACCTGAATGGAGGAGGGAGGGCACATCCATCACCACCTGAGGGGCCCCAACATCCATTACCAATGAGGGGCCCCACATCCATCACCACCTGAGGGATCCCGCAGCGACCTCCCTCTCTCAACAAACAACATTTAATCAATTTCTTTTAAATTAAGAACCTTGTTTAGTGATCAAACAATTTGCTCACCTCATGTAGTCAGTCAGCCATTACGTTCACCCACTGTGAAGGTCCAGCCGCCCGCCTGACCTTGCCAGTTTTCAGTTTTATCGACAAAGCTGTTATAAAAAGGAAAAAAAAGGTCCTTTCAGAAGTGACCTAGAATCATGAACCATTTCTCGCAGTCACTCAATTATAATTAATTTTCCGATTAACGTTGACATTTCTTACTCTTTTAGCAATGGGCTTTCCCTGAAGAGACGATTTGAGGTTACAGTATCTCTCATCCATTCTTTTACACAAAATAAAATAAATATGTTTATTCTGTGAATGAAATCAGCACTCGAGGTAATGCATGATGGTATCCAAGGAGATTAGATTTTGCTTTCGAAGCAGCTAGTTCATTGTGTACCCATATCCATCCCGTGGAAGGTAGGTATGAGCTTATATATGCACAAAAGACCTTGAGTTAACAGGAGTACGTCTGGGTTTATAAATACAGTTCACTTATCTGCTGCATGTAAACATTGGATATTTGATTAATATGTTTGGTATCTTATTTTTAATTAATAAGATGCCTTGACATATCACATAGGTTATTGTGCTATCTCTATATTCCCCAATAATGGGACAATTAAGTACATAGTGTTACAGAAAGTGACTATATAAGGGTGACCACATACTTTGCATTTAGTTTGATCATCATCTGTGTGTCTGCCAAACTGCCAGAAGAACTTGTAACCAAACCTAAGCCTGATAAGCAGTAACTGTGTTGCCAAACTGCAAAAATTCAAGCCTAAGCCTTGATACAATAACATCGGTCAATGTGTTCAACTGGAAACTTGCTTCAGTCTGGTGGAAAAACTCCAATTTCCTGAAATGTTTGAAAAACTTAAAAAGGGATGATATGGAGAAACAAATTTTTCGTATCATATACAATATTATATAAAAAAATTCCCTTAAATTATAGTATATAGGGCGAGAGATGGTTCACAGGTGCTGGTGGATCACAGGTGCCGGTGGTTCACAGGTGCTGGTGGTTCACAGGTACTGTTGGTTCACGGGTACTGTTGGTTCACAGGTGCTGGTGGTTCACAGGTACTGGTGGTTCACAGGTACTGTTGGTTCACAGGTTCTGGTTTGGGTTTACAGGTGCTGGTGGTTCACAAGTACTAGGGGGTTCACAGGTGCTGGTGGTTCACAGGTGGTACTGGTGGTTCACAGGTGCTGGTGGTTCACAGGTACTGGTGATTCACAGGTGCTGGTGGTTCACAGGTAATGTTGGTTCACAGGTGCTGGTGGTTCACAGGTACTGGTGGTTCACAAATACTGGTGGTTCACAGGTGCTGGTGGTTCACAGGTACTGGTGGTTCACAAATACTGGTGGTTCACAGGTGCTGGTGGTTCACAGGTACTGGTGGTTCACAGGTGCTGGTGGTTCACAGGTAATGGTGGTTCACAGGTGCTGGTGGTTCACAGGTGCTTGTGGTTCACAGGTGCTGGTGGTTCACAGGTACTGTTGGTTAACAGGTGCTGGTGGTTTACAGGTACTGGTGGTTCACAGGTACTGGTGGTTTACAGGTGTTGGTGGTTCACAGGTGCTGGTGGTTCACAGGTGCTGGTGGTTCACAGGTACTGGTGGTTCACAGGTGCTGGTGGTTCACAGGTACTGGTGGTTCACAGGTGCTGGTGGTTCACAGGTACTGTTGGTTCACAGGTGCTGGTGGTTCACAGGTGCTGGTGGTTCACAGGTACTGGTGGTTCACAGGTACTGTTGGTTAACAGGTGCTGGTGGTTCACAGGTACTGGTGGTTCACAGGTACTGGTGGTTCACAGGTGCTGGTGGTTCACAGGTGCTGGTGGTTCAGAGGCGCTGGTAGTTCACGGGTACTGGTGGTTCACAGGTGCTGGTGGTTCACAGGTACTGTTGGTTCACAGGTACTGTTGGTTCACAGATGCTGGTGGTTCACAGGTACTGGTGTCATAAGTACTGGTGGTTCACAGGTACTGTTGGTTCACAGGTGCTGGTGGTTCACATGTGATGGTTGGTTCACAGGTGCTGGTGGTTCACAGGTACTGGTGGTTCTCAGGTACTGGTGGTTCACAGGTGCTGGTGGTTCACAGGTACTGTTGGTTCACAGGTGCTGGTGGTTCACAGGTGCTGGTGGTTCACAGGTGCTGGTGGTTCATAGGTACTGGTGGTTCACAGGTACTGTTGGTTCACAGGTGCTGGTGGTTCACAGTGCTGGTGGTTCACAGGTACTGTTGATTCACAGGTTCTGGTGGTTCACAGGTGCTGGTGGTTCACAGGTACTGGTGGTTCACAGGTGCTCGTGGTTCATAGGTGCTGGTGGTTCACAGGTACTGGTGGTTTACAGGTACTGGTGGTACACAGGTGCTAATGGTTCACAGGCGCTGGTGGTTCACAGGCGCTAATGGTTCACAGGTACTAATGGTTCACAGGTGCTGGTGGTTCACAGGTGCTGGTGGTTCACAGATGCTGGTAGTTTACAGATGCTGGTGGTTCACAGTTTCTGGTGGTTCACAGATGCTGGTGGTTCACAGATGCTGGTGGTTCACAGGTGCTGGTGGTTCACAGATGCTGGTGGTTCATAGATGCTGGTGGGTCACAGGTGCTGGTGGTTCACAGGTGCTGACTGCGTGAAGTTTGCATCCTCTGTCCCAGGTGTTCATACTCTGCGTCTGGTCTTCTCTTCTGGCCCCTTTTTAAATTTTCATAACCTTGCATTTGCTAGGGCTGAATTCCAGAAGCCATTTTTCCAATCTTGCAGTTCATTATTAGAAGCACAGGTGTAGTCTTGTGGCCTGCACACCTGGTTGTAGCACGATAACCATGGTAGAAATGAAGAACGAGCATAATACAGCACTGAGTAAATATTTCACCAAACAGCAAGCAATTATATGTACAGAAAGGCAATTTTGCAGGCAAGAGAAGTGACAAGAACCGTTTTCGACCAGACTTGGAGGTAAGTCTGAGAATGATGATGCACAAGTGTCCCACATCGCTTCACAATTCTGGCTCCCTTATGACTGGCTGGTTGAACCAGGGTTCTAGCATAACCAGGCCGCTCTGCTCGTTATACTCTTAGCACCTAGTTCACTGGCCGGGAGGCGGGAGGTCATGCCTATATGGGTGTGTGATATACCCAGAATACAATGTAACATACTCTTAGCATACTGCATTAATCCTGGTTCATTTGAAGTCTTTCCCTTGTCCTCGAGTGTGTGTGTGTGTGTGACTGATCAATATGAAGATTAACTTCAGGTTCCTCCCACACCAGCAGTTGTCTTCATAGCTTCACATAACAATGTTTTCCTCTGGCGTTATTGATACCTGATACGCCCCCAGTGTCCGCCAGCACCCCAACTCAAGGTCACGGCTGCACACGCTCTCTTATGAAGTTTTTCTAAGCTTCTACATTATTATTATTATTATTATTATTCCACCGAGGCAGGGTAACCTAAAAAAATATGTCTCTCTTTTTAACTTTAGTAATGTATACAGGAAAAGGGGTTACTAGCCCGTTGCTCCCGGCATTTTAGTCGCCTCTTACGACACGAATGGCTTACGGAGGAAGAATTCTGTTCCATTTCCCCATGGAGATAAGAGAAATAAACAAGAACAAGAACTAGTAAGAAAATTGAAGAAAACCCAGAGGGGTGTGTATATATTTGCTTGTACATGCATGTGTAGTGGGACCTAAGTGTAAGTAGAAGTAGCAAGACATACCTGATATCTTGCATGTTTATGAGACAGCAATCCTACCATCATATTATTATTAAGCTAAGTTCGTAGGAGTCACACAGTGCCCAGGAGAGCGGGAAGCAATCAGGTTGGATCGAGGAAACGGAGAGGTGGATCACGTTAGTTGGATTTAGAGTTTCAAATGGTTGGGTTACCCCCACGACACAGTTGCGTCATCCACACTACACAGTTGCGTCATCCACACTACATAGTTGCGTCATTCACACTATACAGTTGCGTCATCCACACGACACAGTTGGGTCATCATACGGCAAATTTGCGTCATCCACACAGCACAGTTGCGTCATATACACAACACAGTTGCGTCATCCACACAACTCAGTTGCGTCATCCACACAACACAGTTGCGTCATCTACATAACACAGTTCGTCATCCACACATCACAGTTGCGTCATCCACACAACACAGCTGATTGGATGACGTAGGTACGTGAACTGGTACAGGTACGTGGGGGAAACTGGTACAGGTACGTGGGGGAAACTGGTACAGGTACGTGGGGGAAACTGGTACAGGTACGTGGGGGAAACTGGTACAGGTACGTGGGAAACTGGTACAGGTACGTGGGGAAACTGTTACAAATACGTGGGGTAACTGGTACAGGTACGTGGGGGAACTGGTGCAGGTACGTGGAGGAACTGGTACAAGTACATGGAAGAACTGGTACAGGTACGTGGGGAAATTGGTGCAGGTACGTGGGAGGGTCGTGCGTCCTTGACCATCTCGTAACAATCACAGAATATAAGCTATTCTTGGCAAGGAGATTCACTTTCTGCCACCGCTCCCTGTGGTCATGACGAGTGCAGGAACGTGAGAACAATTCACAGTTCAAATTTGTGAATTGTTCCCACGACTATAACTTTTTCCTGCAATTATGAATTGTTCCAACAGTTGTGAATTCTTTTTACATTCCTACAATCACAATTATGAACTGTTCCAGTCACGGATACAGTTCACGAAAGAACAATATTTTAGGTATTTTCATTGAAGGAGGTTCCCTTCAGTTTTTAATTGTGTTGAAGTTACGACCGGCAGACTGTTTAATATTTTACTATTACCTGAAGCATAAAGAACTTTTATCTTTCGAAAGACCTTCTATTTGAGTTTTTAAAAATCACCCTCCACCATAAAGACCCTTTAAAATCTTTTGAAAGACCCCCTATTTTTAAAGATCACTTTTGCTTGTTGAAAGTGGCCAGTCTTTGTCTGGTGTGTCGTCTTTATGTATAAGGAAAATGAAAATGTATCGGGAATATGTTATAACTAACTTTCCCCTAATAACTGGTCAACTGCACTCAGGAAATGGATCTTGAAAATGGACATTTTGTATTGACAAAGAGCTGGAGTCCCCCTCATCATTCGTGTCTTCTTAATTATACATGTAGTTTGGAGGGTTCTTGAGGATACATGTGGCTTGGAGGGTTCTTCTTGAGGATACATATGGCTTGGAGGATTCTTCTTGAGGATACATATGGCTTGGATGGTTCTTATTGAGGATACATGTGGCTTGGAGTGTCCTTCTTGAGGATATGTGTGGCTTGGGGATTCTTGATGATACATGTGGCTTGGAGGGTTCATCTCCTTACGATGACTGAACGAGTTCAACTGTTTTGTTGTTTTGGTTCAGTGAAATCTATTGTCCACCATTCCCTGTATCTGGTGTGATGATAATCTTGTTATAGCTGTTGTTACTTTGTTATTGTTGTGGTTGGGGTTTTAAAGGGCACTGATAGTTTGCGCCGTAAAGAGCCCGAGCTCCCTGTGTTTGGAAGGAACATTGTTCAATCTGTTCGGAAAATAGATGCGTTCCTATTTAGGCTATGTAGAGTCATTCATGAACCCGAAACAGCGCCAGATGCCAATACCTTTCCTGGGAGAGCAGAAAGAGGGAGAAATAATGGCAACGCCGGAAAAGAAGCTGGTGTCGCGAGACGTCGACAAGGTCGCCGATTCCACCAAACCATAACGGGGTGCTGCTTGGCACTTTCTCATTATTCCTCCATCCATCCGTCTCCAGATTCTTCCCTCAGCTTAGCTGGCTGCCAGAGTAGCGCTTCCCTTTCACGATTAGCGGACGGAGCATCGATCCTCCTCCACTTCTTGCGCTTAATGACCCACACGGGTTCATCGCTTAACAAATATTTAATTCTTGTATATCACCCGACTTCAGCATGGATGGCAAGCAACATCTTTTGTGTTATTTCAACAGTTACCAACGTTTCTAATGCGGTTATTTCGACAGCTATTAACAATGTTGCACATCCTTACCACGAAAACCCAAGATCTCGGTACTTGACTCTCGAAATCGTAATAACAGGATTACAAACAAACCACGGTACGGGTGGCTTACCCACCGGCCTAGAGTTTTAGGCCGGGTCATGGACCGGGCCGGGGGGGCGTTAACCCCTGAACACCCTCCAGGTATACTCCAGGTTCAAAATCTACCCGTTCCTTGGGTTATCTAATATTTGAACACTCCTGTTCTATTCAGTATTCTGTTTTCATCTTCCTACGACTCCGTAATCCTCTACTCAACTCTTCTTCCATGTAGCTAAACAGCATCTTTTTTTTCACAGAACTACTGGCACTCCGTTTTATTTGAGTTTCCATAAATTTTAACGGCATACTTGCTATTACATATCTGTTTATTAATTATGTATTGCCTCTCGTACCTCAATATATGATAAGAGATGCGAGCATTGGCGGTTCTGTAAGAGGTAATGAGAGTCGTCCAGGGTGCCGTCTGGTAGCCACAGTGATGTACCACTCTCGCTTTCGTATGTTTTTGTTATTTATAAAGATATAGTGAGTGAGTGTGTGTGTATGTACTCACCTAATTATAGTTGCAGGGGTCGATTCGTAGCTCCTGGTCTCGCCTCTTCACTGGTGGCTACTAGGTCACTCTTCCTGCTCCATGAGCTTTATCATACCTCTTCTTAATGCTATGTATGGATCCTGCCTCCACTACATCATTTCCCAGACTATTCCACTTCCTGACAACTCTGTGACTGAAGAAATACTTCCTAAAATCCCTGTGATTCATCTGAGTCTTCAACTTCCAACTGTGACCCCTTGTTGCTGTGTCCCATCTCTGGAACATCCCGTCTCTGTCCACCTTGTCGATTCCTCTCAGTGTGTGTGTGTGCAGTTTTTAAATCTGTGTCCTTTTCAATCTAGTGTGCAATATATATATATACATTGGTTCCTTACTATTTTTGCCAAATTTATAAATCAGTGGTTCACTGAGCAGTGTTACTGATCAACGTCTCGTTAACTGATCACAGTGTTGTTGATCTGATTGTGATTGCAACATAATTTGCTACCAATCTGAAACAGTGAACAAATTCCAATCATAAATATTGAAACATAACAGATACATCATAGAAAATGAAACCTAGATACAACACAGATAATGAAGCATAGATACGTAGCAGATACCTCATAGATAAAGAAACATGATAAATAATAGATACTGAAACATGATGCATCATAGATGAGGAGCCATAACGTATACATCACAGATACTGAAACATTATAGATACATAATTCGAATTGAGCCATCTGTTATAGATTCTAACACAACCTGACAATTTATCAGTGCGATTCCACATAGTCCCCTAGTAAGGATGCGAAATCTTACAAACAGTCGTCAAACCATGCGATTCAACAGAGGATCCAGTAGTATTTATCTCTAACAATAATTTTATCCCCAACTCATAATCACATTATGGAACACCAACATGTCTCACATAGCCCACTATAAGATTTGCGCCGCTGACAGCACCGGTATATTCTCTCACACATATGTCACCTAGTAAGGACTGCGGAAATCTCTTACCAAACAGTGGTCCATAAACCATGCGATTCAACAGAGGATCCAGTAGTATTTATCTGCTAACAATAATTTGTGTATCACCAACTCATAATCCACATTATGGAACACCAACATAGTCTCCACGATAGTCCACTATAAGATTTGCCGCCGCCTGACAGTCACACTAGGTATATTCTCCAAATTTCAATGACAACGCCGACATGTAAGGGACAGTGATATATCCCATATATCCCTTAGACATACATTCACGTAATCCACTAAACGTGTCACATACATATACAACATGCTGCAAACTCTTTCCCCACGCAGGGTGGTCGTCCCAGACAACTGCCTTCCTGTATTGCTCTCTCACTGGCAATGTGCCATGCAGGAACTTACGAATGACTTCCCGCTTCATGAGGGAAATCCTCATTGACAAAATCTTTCCATAGGAACTTTCTGTCAAAAGGCATACAAGTCCTTCATAGAAGTCCTTGTCCTCTGGAGGTTCCATACAACCTTCCTGGTACTGGAAGCATCAAAGACTCCTTTAATACATCCGACCTTCCAACTCACTACTCCTTAAAGTCAATCATAATTTTTAAAGTATCCTATGCAGACGATCACCATTCATAAAAGATTCCCACGTGGACTACCACCTCGTCAAATCAAATAATGTATAAAAAAAAATAAGGACTCCTACCAGAGAGTGAGATGTGAAGGTCATGTTTTAAGAACGTTGCTTGTATTTGTGGGAACACAAAAGAAAGGATGCTCCGAAAAGAAGGTGAGTAGTATAATGTTCTGTGTCATCAGTATCTCGTTTGGTCTACACTCCAGAAACTGTTGACCATCGTTCCAGATCTATAACAAATTGGATTATGTATTCAGCAAGGAGTAGGAGAAGAAAGGGGAAGATGGGAGGACTAGGAGGAGGAGGGGGAAATTAGAGGAAAGGAGGTAGAAGTGGAAAATGGTGAGGAGGAGGTGGTCAGGATGATCGCAACACCTCGGTCAAGTACAGTATGTTTGAAATTTTTGTATTTGTAAAATGTGTTGCTTTCCCTGTAATGCTACTGACGTCACATTGTGGGTGGAGTCTCCAGTATATAAGCGACGAGAGTGCATCAGTGAACATCAGTTTAACTCGACTTGATCTACTAAAACCATGTTCTTTAAAGTAAGTTTATTATTTAGAAAAAAATATTTGAGGTATACGTGTATGAAAAATCTGAAATATATCTTTATAAACACTGAAGTTTAAGAATATAGTGTTCTATTTTCATGTTTTTAGGTTCTCACCGTGGCAGTTCTTGTGGCTTTTGCATGGGCCGAGCCTCCACCCTCCTACAACCCTCCAGTTCCTTCCTACAACCCTCCACCTTCCTACAAGGCTCCCGCCCCAAGTGTAAGTTCATACAAGTGCTGCACACTTGCATCCATTTTTTTCATAACTTTCTTTCGTTTTATAAGTGTACTGAATCATTTATGATAAATACTCCACTTCAACACCTTCATAATTGAAGAAACTGTGTTAAAAATTGAAGCATAAAAAAATCCGCAGCAATTTTGTGATGAAAATGCTATGTTTAAACTTCCAGGGTCATCCCAAGTACGACTTCAACTATGCCGTGAAAGACGACCCTTCAGGTAACGACTTTGGACATCAAGAATCCCGTGACGGATACAATACTCAGGGGAACTACTACGTGCTGCTTCCTGATGGTCGTCTGGAGAGAGTTTCATACACTGTGAACGGTGACTCAGGCTTCGTGGCTCAAGTGGAATATGAGGGTAAAGCCCAGTACCCAGCCTACCAGCCCAGCTACAAGCCTGCCCCCGGCTATGCTTAATAGTACATTACACTAACATTCAATTATAGTTTATTTATGTAAATACAAATACTTTAAATAAATATATGCAAGATAGATATACAGTCTTTTAATAGATTCAGTGTTAACTTATTGTCGAAGATTCTGAAATTGGTGCAAATGATACCTTAATATTTTTCTAGAATTCAATAAACGTAATATCGCCATCTAGTAACAAAGTGGCGCATCGAGTTAAGTATTGATCATTGTAGAAGTACCTATACAATCATATACTACCTGTTACCATACATACAACTTAATATGTATAATCTCATGGATAAAAGAAGTTTCAAGAAAATATGAAACTAAATGCAAAACACAACTACTTTCTCTCCCCCTCAAGACTTTACTGCTCGAAATTTTTCTTTCAATCTTTCACTATCAAGATGGTTACCTGTATAAATAAAAAATACTGCCAATACAGCTGGAATGCTGTCAGATTAAAAGACATGTGATATAGAACAATGATACTGACTTTGTTGAAGATGATTTTCAATCAATACTCTGACGTTGAACTATCTTGCTGATCACCATTGCCTGTTTCCCATAATTCGCCTTAAAATAGTATTTTGTTGAGGTGAAGAGGCTTTTGCATCCTTCATCGAATCGAATGTTGTGCCTCCACCCCTCCTCTCCTCCATTCGACCTTTGTGGATGTTTCCTTTGTAAATTGATGATCCTAGATAGATGGAAAGGGAACCGATGCTGCTGATTCTGTTGAGGACCTTGGTGGTGATGGTGGTGTTTGTCGTGGGCATTAAATCAAGTAGTAATTTGCTGAACTGCCTTCCCGAGTTCTGGTTGGTGTCATCATGCGTACTGAGGTGACGGGGTTATCTCTGGAGGCTGACAGTCGGTTCCGGAAGGTGGCGGCAAAAGGGAATTTGATTTGGTTGGTGTCCGACTTTCCATATTTCCTGTCAGCCAAGGTGGCTTGGTTGATGTGGGAAATACAATCGTAGATTAATGGTTTACTGGCATGAAGGGTAGTGAGCGGTTTCCATGCAGCATCAACATTACCAGCAACGCCGAGAGGAATATACAGTCTTTATTGTTTCTCATTGGTGTTGTCCCGCTTTAATCCCCTTCCCCTCATTTTGTAGGAAAACAAGTGAGATGAAATTAATCATGGACGATCGTTCCATAATTTGCCTCCTCCCAGTCCCATACTTTCTCCAGTGGCACCCATAATTGACCCTGGGATGCCCGCGGACCTTTCTACGAACACGGATTCTTCTTTGGGCAACGCCTCGTTGCCTGACTCACTTACTGGTGTGACTTTGACCTTGATTCTGGCTTCTCCCATGACTGAGCGTTGATTTTTGGATCGATCGAACGTCACTAGAGGGACTGGGTCGAGACCTCCGTCCAAGGGCCCTCGACCTGTATCGATTGATGCTGACGCTGTTACTGACACTCCGCACTCCTATTCTAAGATAGAAGCTGCCTCGAAATCTCTTCCTCTCCAATCTGTATTACAAAGAATCTTCTGGAAGAAATCCTTTACTGTTCAGCCAAAGACGCCACTGGATTAAATCTCCGACAAAAGCATTAGCAAAGGACGCTAAAGGCATGTTGGACAAAACGCTTCCTTTCATGCTCAAGAGTGGAATGTGCATTGACTCTTTTCAGAATGCTGAGCAACCTCACAATCTCTCTTTCAGCTTACTTGACAACACTCCAGTTACAATACACAGACAAGTTTCTCTCAATTCTTGCTACAATACTGTCCTCATTTCACATATCATAATCCAAAGGGACTTCAAGCAATGTGACTCGAGTATTACGGAACAACTTGAGCTCAGGAAATTCCCGGTTATCAAAGTGACGTCCTTCCTGCCCGAGGTCTGTGATGAATACTGAAAGATAATATATCATTTATGCAAATTAGTAGAAACATCATGGTGAAGCATAGCAGATACATCATGGATAAAGAAGCATGATAGATAATGAAACATGATAAACCATAGATAATGAAATATAGATTCATCATAAGATATAACAGTTACACAATACAGATATTACAGCAGCCTCGCGTTACAGGACTTCTTAACAAAACCTTGACTCTATATCAGGTCCACAATCTTACACATACGTCACCTACTATGGATGCGAAAATCTCTTACCAAACAGTCTTCCATAAACCATGCGATTGGACAGAGGATCCTGTAATATTTGTCTGCTTACAATCGTTTGAGTATCACCAACTCATTATCCACATGACATAGTCCACTATAAGATCTACCGCTGCCCTGACAGCCACACTAAATGTATTCTTTAAATTTCACTGACAGCGCCGCCATGAAATTGGCATTTACATATCTCATCATATAGGATAACACCGTAGACATGCATTCACTTAATCCACTAAGCCTGTAACAAATATACGCAACATGGCAAGCTGTAGACTCTCTTCTTTACTCAGTGTATTCCTCCCAGGACACAGCCTTCCTGTACAGGAGCATTGCTCTCTCGCTGGAAATGTGCGAGAAATAAAGTTTATTTTTTGAGAAAGATGTAGCCCTGAAATGAAGTTGAGTAGAATAATGCTTTGTAGTCATTACCTCGTTTGGTCTGCACTCCAGAAAACTGTCGTCCATTGTTCCAGAACTTTAACAAATTAGATTATGCATTCTGCAAAGTGTAGGAGAAGGAGCAGGGGAAATAGGAGGAGGAGATAGAGAAGGAGCAGGAGGTTAGTATGATCGCAACACCTCGGTCAAGTACAGTATGTTAGAAATTTTGTATTTGTAAAATGTGTTGCTTTCCCTGTAATGCTACTGACGTCACATTGTGGGTGGAGTCTCCAGTATATAAGCGACGAGAGTGCATCAGTGAACATCAGTTTAACTCGACTTGATCTACTAAAACCATGTTCTTTAAAGTAAGTTTATAAATTAGAAAAATATTTGAGATATACGTGTCTGAAAAAAATCTGAAATATATCTTTATCAACACTGAAGATTAAGAATATAGTGTTCTATTTTCATGTTTGCAGGTTCTCACCGTGGCAGTCCTTGTGGCTTTTGCATGGGCCGAGCCTCCACCCTCCTACAACCCTCCAGTTCCTTCCTACAACCCTCCACCTTCCTACAAGGCTCCCGCCCCAAGTGTAAGTTCATACAAGTGCTGCACACTTGCATCCATTTTTTTATAACTTTCTTTCGTTTTATAAGTGTACTGAATCATTTATGATAAATACTCCACTTCTACACCTTCATAATTGAAGAAACTGTGTTAAAAATTGAAGCATAAAAAATCCGCAGTAATTTTGTGATGAAAATGCTATGTTTAAACTTCCAGGGTCATCCCAAGTACGACTTCAACTATGCCGTGAAGGACGACCCTTCAGGTAACGACTTTGGACATCAAGAATCCCGTGACGGCTACAATACTCAGGGGAACTACTACGTGCTGCTTCCTGATGGTCGTCTGGAGAGAGTTTCATACACTGTGAACGGTGACTCAGGCTACGTGGCTCAAGTGGAATATGAGGGTAAAGCCCAGTACCCAGCCTACCAGCCCAGCTACAAGCCTGCCCCCGGCTATGCTTAATTGTACATTACACTAACATTCGATTATAGTTTATTTATGTAAATACAAATACTTTAAATAAATATATGCAAGATGGATATACAGTCTTTTAATAGATTCAGTGTTAACTTATTGTCGAAGATTCTGAAATTGGTGCAAGTGATACCTTAATATTTTTCTAGAATTCATTGAAAGTAATATCGCCATGTAGTGAGGAAGTGGGCATGAGAGTTAACATTGAGGAAGTACCTATACAGTCTAATTCTATCTTTTACCATACATACAAACTTAATATGCGTAGTCTCATGGATAAAAAGTTTCAAGAGAATATGAAAGTGAATGCAAGACACAAGTACTTTCTCTCCCCTCAAGACTTCACTGCTCGAAAACTTTTGCTTTCTTATATCCTTCACTCTCAAGAGGTTATCTGTATGTATGTAAATAAAATACATGCCAATGTAACTGGAATGCTGCCAGATGAAAGACCATGTGATATAGGACAATGATACTTTCTTTGTTCATAGTGATTTTCTATCATACTTTCACGTTGTTAAATTATCTCGTTTATCACCATTGCTTGTTTCCCATAATTCAAATTTCAAGATTAGTGGAGGTGAGGAGGCTCTTAATGTGGGGAACTAAATTTTTCTTCATCAAGTGTAATCTTGTGCTCCACCCTCCTCTCCTACGGTGTCCCGTAGTCGGTCGCTAGGCACTCAGCTCACACACTGAGGTCCGGAGTTCGAATCTCCTGTACGGCTGGATAACATTAGGACGTGTTTCCATAAGACACCTGCTGTCCATGTTCACTCATCAGTAAAATGGGTACCTGGGTGTTAGTGAACTGGTGTGGATCACATCCTGGGACAAAATTAACCTAATTTGCCCGAAATGTTCTGCATAACAAGCGGCTTTCTATATAGTAGTATGTCATTAATGTCAGCTAGGCCTGTATACCTTGTACTTGTAGAAATAAAGATTATTGTTATTATTATTAGGTCTTTAATGATATTCCCGTCGTACGTATATGGAAAGGGAACCCTTGTCCATCCCATTCCGTTGAGGACTTTGATGGTGGTGTTGCTTGTCGTGGGTATTGGATCATCTAGGGTGTGATGAGTTCCCTCGAAGTTTGGTGGGTAGCCTCGTGTGTCCTTAGGTGACGGGAGAATCCCTGGAGGCTGACAGTCGGTTCCGGAAGGTGGCGGCTAAGAAGGATTTATCTTGGTGGGTGTCCGACCGCCCATTTCTCTTGTCGGCCTGGGTGGTTCGGTTGATGTGGGAGATGAAATTGTGGATTGCTGGTTTACTGGCGTGAAGGATAGACTAGGGAGCAGTTACCATGCAACATCATCACTACCAGCAACGCCGAGGGTCGTCTAGGATGCAGAGGAGAATATACAGTCTCATTTTGTTTCTAATCGGTGTTGTCCCGCTTTAATCCGTTCCTTTTCCCATCCATTTTTTTATAAAAAACAAAAAACAAATTAAATGACCTTTATCATCGACGATCATTTTATAATATGCCTCCTCCCAGTCCCTTCTTTTCCATTGGCACCCATAACTGACCCGGGAGCGCCCATGTATCTTTCTAAGAACCCGGGTTAGCCTTTGGGCAACGACTCGTTGCCTGACTTCCTTGCCGGAATTTCTACTGATTATTTTCATGCGCACGACGGTGCGTCGACTTTCGGAGCGATGGAACTCACAGGACGGATTGGGTCGAGACCTCCACCCAAGGGTCCTCGACCTGTAACTGATGATGCGACACTATTATTTACACTTCACATTCCTGTTATAAGAAAGAAGCTGCCTGGAAATCTCTTCCTCTCCAATCTGTATTACAAAAACGCCCATGGACGAAATTCTTGTCTGTTCAGCCAAGACGCCAATGGTTTTAATTAAACCGTTGGCGTCAATACATTAGGAAAGGAAGCTTAATTAAGGGAAGTTAAGCAAAACGCTTCCTTTCATGCCTCAAGAGTGGAATGCACATTGTCTCTGTGCAGAAGGCTGAGCAAGCTAACAATTTCTCTCTCCTTAGCTCATCTGACAACACCCTAGTTACATAACGCAAACATTATTACTCCCGGTTCCAGCTGTCCTTATTATGCGTACCATAGACCAAAGGGACTTTACGCTGTTTGACTCGGACATTACGGAGCAACTTCAGCTCCGGAACTTCCCAGTTATTAAAGTTGAAACTTATGTCCTTCCTGCGCGAGGTAGGTCATAAATACTGAAAACCGATACGTCATTTATTCAAAATTGCAGATGCAGAATAGATAATGAAACATGATACATCATAGATAATGAAACATAAAATATATATCAAAGGTACTGAAACTTAATAGATCCACTTTTCAGATATTACAGGACTTCACAGTGTATCAGTGCCACAGTCTCATACAAACATCATCTACAAAGAGGATTATGTAGGATTTTGCTGCTAACAACAGTTTGTGTATCACCAACTCATAATCCACATTACGGAACACCTACTTAGTCTCCACATAGTCCACTATAAGATCTGCCGCCGCCTGACAGCTACAATATAAATATTCTCCATATTTCAATGACATTACCGGCATGTAAGGGACATTTACACATCCCATCATAAAATTGACATTTTATTATATATTAACATAATGCACTAAACCTGTCACAAACATACACAATATGACAAACTGTAGACTCTTTTCCCCATGCAATGTATGCCTCCCGGGCCACAGCCTTCCTGTACAGGAGCATTGCTCTCTCGCTGGCAGTGTGCCATACAGGAACTTATGGCTGAATATCCGCTCCATGAGGGAACGCCTAAATGACACAATCTTTCCGAATATTCTTCTGGTGAAAATGCATACAACTCCTCTACGGAAGTCCTTGTTCTCTGAGTTAAGGTTCCATACAACGTCTCTGGTACTGGAAGCATCATAAGCTTCTTTAATACACCCGGCCTTCCAGCTCACTACTTCTTAAAGTCCGACACAACCTCTCATACATCCTCTCTAAACAACTATCCTTATAGATTCCCACATCGACTACCAACCTCTAACATGTTCACGTAGTGTCCACCTTCTCAAATTTAATAATGTATCAACAAAAATAATGACTCCTACCGGAGAGTGAGATGTGAAGTTAATATTTTTAAGATAGTTCCATGTATTTGTCTGCATTAAAAGAGAAAGGATGCTCTGAAATGAAGTTGAGTAGTATAATGCTCTGGGTCGACAGTATCTTGTTTGGTCGGCACTCACATTCTGACAAGGAGTAGTAGGAGTAGGAGGAGGAGGATAGGGAAATAGGAAGTAAAAAGGAAGAGGTGGAGCAAGATGAGGGGAAGGAGGTCAGGACTGATCACCACACCTCGGTCAAGTGCAGTACTTGGGTAATTTTTTATTTGTAAAATGTGTTGCTTTCCCTGTAATGCTACTGACGTCACATTGTGGGTGGAGTCTCCAGTATATAAGCGACGAGAGTGCATCAGTGAACATCAGTTTAACTCGACTTGATCTACTAAAACCATGTTCTTTAAAGTAATTTTTAAATTAGAATAATATATGTAGTATATGTGTCTTAAAAATCCGAAATATATCTTTATCAATGTTGAAGTTTAAGAATATAGTAATATATTTCCATGTTTGCAGGTTCTCACCGTAGCAGTCCTTGTGGCTTTTGCATGGGCCGAGCCTCCACCCTCCTACAACCCTCCAGTTCCTTCCTACAACCCTCCACCTTCCTACAAGGCTCCCGCCCCAAGTGTAAGTTCATACTAGTCTTGTACACTAACATTAAATTTTTCTGATAATTTTCTTTCGTTTTTTAGGCATTCTGAATCGTTTATCATGAATACTCTATTTCCACAACTAAACTGAAATAACTTGTGTTAAGATTAGAAGCATATAATAAATCTGAATTAATTTTTTAATAAAAATGCTATGATTTAACTTCCAGGGTCATCCCAAGTACGACTTCAACTATGCCGTGAAGGACGACCCTTCAGGTAACGACTTTGGACATCAAGAATCCCGTGACGGCTACAATACTCAGGGGAACTACTACGTGCTGCTTCCTGATGGTCGTCTGGAGAGAGTTTCATACACTGTGAACGGTGACTCAGGCTTCGTGGCTCAAGTGGAATATGAGGGTAAAGCCCAGTACCCAGCCTACCAGCCCAGCTACAAGCCTGCCCCAGGCTATGCTTAACTCATTATTACAATAACATTCACTAACAGTCTATGTAAATATAAATTAGGTGTTTTAAATAAATCCATGCAAATCCATATACGACATTTTACTTGATAAACTGAACACATCGACTCCTGTCTGAGGGACTGATTACCTCAAATTCCTCCTCATCTTCCATCATTCTTCTCTGTTTTGGACTGAAGAAGCCACTGGCTGGCAAAACATTTCCGTAATCAAGATTCCAAATATTGCACAAGTGACTCATTCTTCAACTTATTGGTTTTCTGAACCATAAACATCACATTAAGAGGGTGGTATTCATTCAGTGTCAACAGACACCTTGTATACAAATAATCCGAACGTAGGAGAGACAAACTTACGACGTTGTTTCAGTCAGACGAATCGGCGCTCAAACCCCGGTTCTCTGCTTGCCCTTTGTTACGACTTTTGACTGCGTAACGTAAATAAAAGTCCTGGCTCCTAGGGCGTAAACAACTATGTCTAAGGGCTTGTATATTATTAAAAATAGAAAAAGAAAACACTCTAGGGCCAGCTTGTACCTTCACATTAAATGTGGAACTTTAATTAGTCATTATTAAATTTATTATAAGGAAGAACACAAATTCACCTTTATACAAAAATATATTAATAATAAAGTAATATATACAAACTACAATCTGCTCTATATACAACATCACCTTTACTCACTCACATTAGCTCACTGCTACTAGTGAGTTTAGTTAGCTTAATCTTATTATGCACTCCATACCCATCCCGTGGGCGGTAGTCAAAATATTACAGAGGTACATAATGGGTCCAGAAACTGGGCCCCAAAGTTTTGATAGCTGAACAAGGTACAAAGGTAATGAACTCACAAGTTTCAAAGGTAACACTAGTGAGTATTCTCCCAAAACTTAAACAGGCCTCTTCACACTAGGACCTTACAGGTAAACATGAGAGTGCTTAAACCACAAAACTAACCTATGGTATAACCTTACCAAACATAAAACACCATCCCTACGAAAACCAAACCTTGATGCAGGTGCTGCCCTCCACGTACTGCCTCACACACACCTCACTCTCCTCTCCTGGCCACTCTGACTGACCAAGAATAATACGCGTCTGGTTTCAGAACTAATCCCGGGAATTGGCATTATATATGGGGCTTCTTTTTATATAATGTTCACCAATACACTGAGTAATGCCCTCAAAACCTCTCTAATCAAAATACTTTCTCTTCTATCCTCACTTCAGCCTTCACTCTCAAGAGGATCTTATCGATACAAATATAAAAAAGTAATATTGCCCCATAAGCTATACTGAGGTAGATGAAAAGGCCATGTGATACATTGCAATGATGTTGTCTTTGTTGATATTGATTTCCTATCAACACACTCACTTTGTTAAATAATTACGAAGTGTATAACTAGAAGATGGGCATAAATAAGTGTATTATAAATAAGGAAAGAACTCGGAATAACGGATTCAAATGAGATAAATTTAGATTTAGAAAGAATGTAGGAAAATACTGGTTAGATAAATACATGAGTGAGAGGGGTTAGATTTGAGTGGGACTTGCACTTGAGTGTCAAGCTAATCAAAGCTTACTCCTTTGGTAGCATTGCTAATGGGTTGGGCGAATATTTTTTAGTGGGTTTGGGTTTGAAAAGGACCTGCCAAGTATGGGCCGGTAGGCCTGCTACAGTATTCCTCATTTCTTATATTTTTATCACTGTTGCCCATAATTCCAATACCGTCAAGAAGCAAAGGCATCAAGCTAATGCGTTTCAAAACATTTCCAAATGTTGAAGAATTGAGACACTTATGCAACATATGGGAATCTTATATGAAGAACTTACAGTGGTTATCAGTCAACTTTGGTATTGGACTGAAAGCCACTGTGGGCGAAACGTTTCTTCAATAAAGATTCTCATATGTTGCATAAGTGTCTCAATTCTTCAACTTGTCGGTTTTCAAAACCATTTATCATATTTCCAAATGTATTTTTGATTACATGAAACTCTTTCAGACAAGTAACGTAAATTCAAATTAACTGTCTAAATTAAATTTTCAACGAGAATCTACTAATAGAAAAAAATCGATTTATTTTTTTTACATTGTGACTGTTATTTACAGTGAAATGACAAAAATCACAAAATGGTATTGCAATAAGAACCCCCAAGCTTGTACAGGTATGGGAGAAACACTCAGGCGAAGTTACGCAACTTTGTT
The DNA here is from genome assembly GCA_009830355.1 of Cherax destructor. Classification (NCBI taxonomy): domain Eukaryota; kingdom Metazoa; phylum Arthropoda; class Malacostraca; order Decapoda; family Parastacidae; genus Cherax; species Cherax destructor. The sequence continues at coordinate 456,932 of WNWK01000254.1, read as the reverse complement.
ATGGAAACGAAAAGTCCCTTGTGGGCGAAACGCTTGTCTAATAGTTACCAAACGTTGCATAGTCTCGTTTATACAATTGTAGGTATTAAATATCTCGAGTGAAAAAACCTATATAAGAACAAACCTTACAAAAACAAGGATGGGTAAGGATGGGAAAAGTGTGGGTTGGGGAAGGGGAGATGGTGGAAATAAAGGTCAGTGGCCTAACCACTTTGGTGCATTTTAGTACATGTGTGTGTGTGTGTGTGTAGTGTTATTCATGAAATTCATAGGATGGGGTATACCCCACTACCCATCGGCAACACACATTTATACCACTTGCATATATGTCCTTGTGTTAAATAACTTTTAGTTATTTGTTAATTTCTTTTAACCTCTTCAATCCACGAGATTAGGCATTTTAACTTGGATGCATAATATATAGTATTTCACTACACAGACGCATCTACTTTGGTCAATATCTAATTCTCATGTACCATTTTATCACCAGGAGGCGCTGTTACGTTCAGGGAGTTCCAAAGGTCACAAAATATCATGGTAACTGCTCGATAAATTTCAGAATCGTAGATAATAAGTTAACTTTAAATCAATTAAAAGTTCATATATGGATTTGCATGAATTTATTTACAACATCTAATTTCTATATACATACATAAACCATAAGTTCATTTAGTATAATAATAAGTTAAGCATAGCCTGGAGTAGGCTTGTAGCTAGGCTGGTAGGCTGGGGCAGGCTGGTAGGCTGGGTACTGGGCTTTACCCTCATATTCCACTTGAGCCACGTAGCCTGAATCACCGTTCACAGTGTATGAAACTCTCTGCAGACGACCATCAGGAAGCAGCACGTAGTAGTTTCCCTGAGTATTGTAGCCGTCACGGGATTCTTGATGTCCAAAGTCGTTACCTGAAGGGTCGTCCTTCACGGCATAGTTGAAGTCGTACTTGGGATGACCCTGGAATTAAGGCAAGGCATTTTCATCAAAATTATTACATATTTATATTTTATATGTTCCTAATCTTAGCATAACTTCCTTTATTAAGAACATGAAGCCTATAACCGAAAGAAAATTATTGCCAGATTTGAACGTTAATGTACAATACTTCTATCCCAAGATACGAGAGATGCGCGTATGAACGTACAGTTGGTGCTGGGGCCTTGTAGGAGGGAACTGGAGGGTTGTAGGAAGGTGGAGGGTTGTAGGAAGGTGGAGGGTTGTAGGAAGGTGGAAGCTCGGCCGATGCAAAAGCCACAACGGCTGTCACTGTGAGAAACTGAAAACCATGGGAAGTATTATATTATGTTGTCAAGTATACAACGAATCTCAAAAACCCTGTTTCATTAACTAAAATCACGGATTTTTTTTTCAAACTAATGAAATACCTTAAACATGTTCGTGAGGGTTCAAGTGTTGTTAAATTGATGTTCACTGATGCACTCTATCAGTTTATATACACTTCTGGAGACTCCTCCCACAATATAACGTCAGTAGTTTCACACTAAAGACACCACATTTCACACGCACAAGAATAACTCACGTACTTGACCGAGATGTAGATACAATGACCTCCTGCTATACTTTTATTTTTTCCCTCCTGTTACTGTTGCTCCCTGCCAATGTATTTAATCCTCGCCTCCATCTCATCACTAATTTTTAAAAAACTTAGTATGGTTTATTTTCCAACAGCTACTCATGACCCATCTAACATTTAAGCGCTTTCGTTCTTAACTGCCAAGTTTATATATTCTCCCAGGCTTTGTGCTAGTTTATTAATCTCAGGCTTAGGAAAATTTTTAATACTCACCCATTTCTCTGTATATACTATCTTAATTATGTAGCCAAAAATAAATTCAGATTCAAGCTTATTTCTTCCCAGGATTCTCTTCCCAACCTCTTTATTGCATCATCCTATAATCATTCCTTCTGGCACCTCCACCAGATTACTTAAAGCCTCAAACCTTTACTTTATAACACCTCGACCTCTTTACCAGTACTTTCTCTAGTTCTCCTTTCTTAAAGTAGTCGCTTACACTCATCATTACCTGTCCTCTTCGTTAATTCATTCATAATAATAATAATAATAATAATAATAATAACAATAATAATAATAATAATAATAATAATAATAATAATAATAATAATAATAATAATAATAATAATAATAATAATAATAATAATAATAATGTACGCAGACTCACCCGAAATCTTCTGTATTTCGAAATTGTTTTTCCTCATTTTATTTTTTTAGCTTTTGGGGACAAGTAGGTTAGAATACGTCCCCTGTAAGTCATGTGTCTTGAGAAGCGACTGAAATACCGGGAGCAAAGGGCTGGTAACCACTTCCGTAGAAGTCAAAAAACAAAAAAGGAAGCCAAGTTTGGTTGATATAATTTGCATGGATGTGTTGCGGTGAAAAAGAAACTGAATATATTATCACTGAACCAAAAAAAAAAAAAATATTAAAAGGGGTGGTAGAGTGTCACTGGGATAAAGGAAATGAGAATAAATCAGGAGTCTCTGAGAGAACAAGAGATAAAGAAGGAGTAGCTGAAATATTAAATGTCTAATTGTGGAAAGAAAGGGGGGAAGTGTGTTGAAGCTTAACAATTTTGTAGATATGAATAAAATTGGAATGGGAAAATTGTTATTATTGTTATACATTTATAGTGAGAGGAGTGTTGAGGAAAGGTATTTTGGAAGATGTTAAGCAATTTTTAGGGAGTTTTAAACTAAGGTAATTTTTGTGGGGAGACCCTAGTGTTGTGGGAGACCCTAGTGTTGTGGGAGACCCTAGTGTTGTGGGAGACCCTAGTGTTGTGGGAGACCCTAGTGTTGTGGGAGACCCTAGTGTTGTGGGAGACCCTATTTTGACCAATATTTTGAAAAGTTTCTGGTGGAGTTCGATGTTAAATGACAGTTTAAAGTGGTATATATTAAGTAGGTTTTGCAATAGGCATAGCTTATTTTATGCAAATGGTATTTTACTGGGGACATGAAAATGAGATACTTTTTGAGACGATCATGGAATATAACAAAAACATGTAAGAATATTTACTACTACTACTATTATTATCAGTACTTTTACTATTGCTACCAGTGCTTCAATTACTACTACTAATACCACTACTTCTACTACTACTTCTACTACCACTTTAAAGTTTTGGGCACTTTTTTTCGGGTTAGGTGGGATTAGGTTGGGTTACTTCAAGTTAAACTAACCCAACCTTGCTCTAATTCTGGACAATTTGGCGCAAAATAAAACTCAATGTGTAAAATTTGTAAGAATTAATTTTCACTGAACTTCACGGAGCGGCTTTTCCAAAGATTGACCAAGAATTAAAAAGAAAAGAAGACGCATAAGTATAAGTATAAGTGTGATATGTCCGCAGATTGCTAGACTATGTATCAAAAGATAAATAGTTGATGGCAGACCTCAGGAAATAGTTGTTTATTAACGGAGCAGCTGATTTTGTCAGTTCATTATTTAGTGGTAACTACAGAAAGAGGAAGAGACAGATGGAATACAAGAAGCATGGTGTCAGTGGGTAAGAGAGAAGCGAAAGTGAGTGAAGTAAAGAAGGGTACATGTAGTAAGAGGAATAAGTAACTACAGGAAGAAAGGTGGGTAAGAGAGATATAGATAATGAGGGGTAGGTAGAGGTAGTATGAGGGAAAACTTCAGAATGCACTACTAGAGTGGGCAGTGGAGGTTAATGGTAATTGGTGGGCAGGTTCACGTGAAAAAGGGAATGAATGGTGGAATGATAAAGTAAAAAAGGTAATAGGAGAATCAAAGGGAGAATAAGTTAGCATCTGAAAGACTTTCAATAAACAAAAACAAAAAACCATATGGACTGTCGAGTATAAGAAGAGAAAGAGAGTGGTGAGGGAGGATGAAGGAAAAGTAAATAAAAGAATTGGTACTTTTTACAAAAAAAAAAAAAAATCCGAGAAAATGAATCAGTTTTGGAGAGAGATTATTAAAGGTCATTTCCTGTTACTTACTTAATTTATATTATACATTTATAAATCACAGAAGGATTTCGTGAATCACTGTGCATTTATGTAATTTATCATTACAACACATTTGTTGCAATAATTTGAGCTTTATTACTTAAATGGTATTTGTACTCAATTACAATGCTTTCATAAACTTTAATTATATTGCATTGTGCAATTATATAATGTAACCATAGCCTTTTTTTCAATTTTTTTCATATCAGTTTAGTCTTAAGGCTGCCTGAAATGCTTTACATAACTATGGGCTTTATGATGTATGTAAACTTAAATCACGCAGGTTATTTTACACATATCATCTTGGTAAAGAACGCAGTTAATAACGCAAGATCTGAGATGTTGGATGAGTGGGCGCAACTCTTGAAAAAAGAGAGAGAAAATATATTGAAATATTTAATATTGTTGATGAAAGTTTGGCGGTTATTTAATCCATAGAAGAGAGAGCAATGTGAACAAGGAAGAATACAGGAGGAGGAGGTGATTATAATAGCCTTACCTCGGTCAAGCACGCGTTATTTCTGTACGTGTAATGTGTTGCCTTCAGTGTAATGTTAATGACCTCTCAGTGTGGGTGGGGTCGCCAGTATATAAACGAAGAGAGTGCCTCACTGAACATCAGTTTAACTCTACCTCTTCTTCAGATAACATGGTTTTCAAGGTATATTAATAGATATACTGTAAAGCAATTAACAGCTTTTGGAAAAATATATTTACTAGCTATAAAGTTAAAGAGAATAACATATTAATACCATGTTTTCAGTTCCTTACCGTGGCAGTCCTTGCGGCTGTTGCACTGGCTGAGCCTCCACCCTCCTACAACCCTCCAGCTCCCTCACAACCCTCCAGCTCCCTCCTACAACCCTCCAGCTCCCTCCTACAGGGCTCCCGCCCCATCTGTAGGTTCATACGTGCATCTCACGCATCTTAGGATGCAAGAGTTGTACACCAATGGTTAAATCTTATTATATTTCTTTGTTTATCGGCATACAAAAGCTTTTATGATAAAAAGTTCTTCTTAATTGAAGAAATTTATAAGAATGGAAGCAAATCAAAACAGAAATCTGCAATAATTTTATAATGAAAATACCATGCCTTAAATTCCAGGGTCATCCCAAGTACGACTTCAACTATGCCGTGAAGGACGACCCTTCAGGTAACGACTTTGGACATCAAGAATCCCGTGACGGCTACAATACTCAGGGGAACTACTACGTGCTGCTTCCTGATGGTCGTCTGGAGAGAGTTTCATACACTGTGAACGGTGACGCAGGCTACGTGGCTCAAGTGGAATATGAGGGTAAAGCCCAGTACCCAGCCTACCAGCCCAGCTACAAGCCTGCCCCCGGCTATGCTTAATTTAGTATTTCACTAATATTTGCTGTTAGCCTATTTATGTAAATACAAAATAGATATTTTAAATAAAGGTATGCAATCCATTCACAATCTTTTAATCAATTTTAAGTTGATTTTTATCAAAGATTCAAAATTTTTGTAAGTGAGGCTCTGGTATTTTCGATCTTATGAGACTCCCTCAATGCAAAAGCGCCACCTAATGACTAAATAGTGAATACAAGTTAAGTATTGGCCATTGTAGATGTACGTGTGCAGTCCAGTCCTATCTCCTACCATTCATCCAAGCTAATGTCAGGCTTAATCTTATGGATTCAAGAAATTTCAATGCAATGCAGCGCAAAAACTCAAGTAAATCTACAAGGACAAAGAATATACCTTTTGTTTATTAGGAGGTTGATGCTCTGTGAATGTTCCTGGACACCGTCCACTCTGATACTTATTGATAACCTTGAGTTAGGCTTAAAACCAACGGATTATACTTAAGTATCCTGTATCAGGGTCCAGCCCCTGCAAAACAGATTCATTTCTGTTAGTGTATGTCCCGAGAAACGCTTCCTCTGTAGCTTATAGGTCCAGCCTGGTAAATTTCGATGTAAGAATTCGGACTGGAACAGAAAACAGCATAAGTTTCTAGTGCAACCAAATATCAGAGATGAAGATCTGAAGCTGTTCTGATGAGGCATTCACGAGTTACTGCATACAAAGCAACATCCCATTTTGTCTAATGGAAATTGTAAACTGTTACCTTCACAACAAAAACCTTCCACTAAGATACACAAGCTTTGAAATTTATAGTTAATCAGAAGAAGCATTTGTTACTCTCTCACAATTCAATAACTTTCTTTTAAATCCCAATTGTTAAGCCTAATACACAAAAATTGTTCTTTGCAAATTAAAATACTAAAGATTAAATTCAGAAGAAGTCCAATTTTTCTTCTCAAATTAGTACGTACGAACTTTCTTCTTAGAAACCCCAATGTTGTAGGTTAAAAGCTAATCCAAAAAGTTGTCTCAAATTATAATATACTGGAAAATAAATTTAAACAAGTCGCAATGGTTAATTTTGACTCCATGATATGTAACGTTTTAATGCCAGCACAGAATTCCTCCAGACTGTGCCTCATTATAATGTGAAAAGATAAATCACAAAATATATGTTATCTGCAATACAAGACATCTCAAAACACTCGTAATAATGTATAAATGGCCTAAGAAATGTTGAACAATAACCGTAAACATGAATAACACCAGACCAATTGAAAATTCACAGCGAAGTAAATATAACAACACCACAATACAACACTAATAATAATTTTATTATTGACAATTTTAACAATAATTTTCGCATCAAAGTGAAAACTGGTGATGAGGAGCTGTTCAGTGCAACTCTTGATCACCACACAGAGGGTGAAGTGTGGTGATGAGGGTGAAGTGTGGTGATGAGGGTGAAGTGTGGTGATGAGGGTGAAGTGTGGTGATGAGGGTGAAGTGTGGTGATGAGGGTGAAGTGTGGTGATGAGGGTGAAGTGTGGTGATGACCAGCATTTCAGATCACCCTTTACTCACTGCATAGGTCTTTACACTGAGAGATGCCTCAATGGATGTACAGTAAAAATTGACTTTAACCCACAAATTTTAGAGATTAAAGTTTACCTGGTGATTTACCAGTGAAATGCAGCCTAAAGATCAACGTTCGATCGAGAGGCTTTACTCTGATAAACTAACCAACCCTCATCACTGTCCTGTTCATCTAGCTAACATATATTTGGATGAACGATGGTATATGCCAACAGGTGGGGAAAGACACAATATTGCAGGATAACAATTATTACAATGTTTTGTTCAGAACTGGACTTTATCAATTATAAAAAACCTACAGATACACCACCTTATAAAGCAAGGGTGCATCTTGAGGTAAAGTATAGGAAAGGTCAAAGGTGAGATAATTAGGTCAGGGGGTGAGGTACAGGTCAAACACTAATATATTAGTTGCAGATGCAAAGGATTGTATTAACGATGGGTTCAGAATACTACATCTGGCTTTATCTTGCTGGTACAACAGTAGTGCCACTTCACAGATAATGATGGGGAAGTGTAAACTGAGGTGAATGATGCACTTATTGATGGAGTTGTCCATCCTGCATGCCTATTGATGTTCCTGCAGGCGAGTCTGAAAGTCCAATCCTGTTTCGCCGATGTAAACCTTGCTACATCTTCCACACGGAATGCTATAAGCACCTTCACCTGAGGTGCCCTTGGTTCTGTGAGGTCTGGTGATTTCTTTGATGGTTTTGTGGTTACGACAGATATGTCCAAGTTGGCTTTACGGAAGATGAGGGTGATAGTGGTGGTGAAGGACCCCAATGGAAATAAAAGACCCCAATGGAAATAAGCTACTCTGTCTGACTTTTTTGGGTTATCCTAGGTCCTCTACACATATGCTGCTATGTATGTCAGTCTATGTAACTGTATTTGTGTATACCTGAATAAACTTACTAACCTGTTATGTGGAAAGACAAGCCGATGATCGATGCTGGTCGCCCTGGAAGTGGCTTGAATGAATCTGACATTTATATTGCAGAGCGAATAATGTGAGAGGAATCCTTCGTCACATCCACACCTAATATGTTTATTACTGAGCTTGGGTGGCTTTAAATATAGGTTAGATATATGAGTGAGAGGGGTTGGATTTGAATGTTATTTGCACTATAGTTAATAGAGTTATCAAAGCTTATTCCTTTTTATTAGGGAGTTTGGATTTCACAAAGACTTGCCAATTATGGACCAGTAGGCCTGCTGCAGTGTTCCTCCTTTCTTATGTGCTACTCTCACTTCTCAGCCCTTTTTGACCTTTCCTGAGCTTACTCTAAATGTGCTCGCTTACATTACAGTATTTGTATCCAATCCTGAAGGAAACGTTGTGGTATCTTATTAATGAAGCAAGATACCAGACATATTATAGCAAATACCCTAAATCTGCTTGCAAGAGATAAATCAATTGTAGATATAAAGCCAGATGTATTTATTTTAGCCCTTTTGGGCCTAATTTCTAGGTCTTTTGTGTGTCCAGATGCTTTTGTGCTACCGCCAACAGGATGGATATGGGTGGCCAAATTAACTGCTTAGGTGGCAAAATATTATTATATCTTTCTTATTATTATGCCTTTCTCACTTACTGCATATCTGACAAAAGAGTAATGTAACAACAAAATCAATGCCCCACCAAAAAGTGAGAGATAAAGTTTATTTTCTTGAAGATGGCTGTTTGTCTGAATGAAAAATGCTGTTGTGAAATGTAATTGTGTAGTGTGATACCCTGTCTTACTGGAAGCTCTGCTCTGCACTCCAAGAAACCCTCACTTGTAGTTACAGATCAGTAGCAAAACTGACTATACATTACATGAGAATTTCAGGTTTTTAATATCGCATTTTTGGCTAGGAACATTATATTTATAAGGTTAAGAAAGGCATGAATGTGATTTTTATCATGATTGTGATGAGATTATGGAGATAGAAGAGGGGCAACGGAGGTTGTAATGATCAATTACACCACCATCAAGTAATGATCACTATACCACCATTAAGTAATGATCACTATACCACCATTAAGTAATGATCACCACACATCCATCAAGTAATCATCACAACACCTCCTCAAGTAATGTTATTTTCACACGTTTAAAATGTGTTACTTTCCCAGCAATGCTACTGACGTCACATTATAGGTGGAGTCTCCAGTATATAAACGACGAGAGTTCTTCAGTAAACATTAATTTCACTCTACTTGATCCAACAATAACATGCTACTCAAGGTATTTTATTGAAGCGAAAAAAAAACATAAGTATTTGCGATACCAGTGTCTGAAAAATCTGAATTATATCAAACAGCTTTGAGGTTCATATAAGTATATAACACATTTCTATGGTTTGCAGGTTTCACCGTGGCAATACTTGTGGTTGTGGCGTCTGGAGAGCTTCCACCCTCCTACAACCCTCCAGCTCCTTCTTACAGAGCTCCAGCCCAGACTGTAAGTTCATGAATGTATCTCATGTATTCCAGGAAAATAGTGTAGTATAGTGAAATCCAGGCCTTAAGATAATTTTCTTGCATTCATAGGCATGATGAAGGCTTCATGATAATGTGTTATGACTGGGATAATATAAAAAAAACAAGGAGCAAAAATTTTGTGAAAAAACGCTTTGCCTTAAATTCCAGGGTCATCCCAAGTACGATTTCAACTATGCCGTGAAGGACGACCCTTCAGGTAACGACTTTGGACATCAAGAATCCCGTGACGGCTACAATACTCAGGGGAACTACTACGTGCTGCTTCCTGATGGTCGTCTGCAGAGAGTTTCATACACTGTGAACGGTGACTCAGGCTACGTGGCTCAAGTGGAATATGAGGGTAAAGCCCAGTACCCAGCCTACCAGCCCAGCTACAAGCCTGCCCCAGGCTATGCTTAACTTATTATTACCCTAATTTTCAATAAGCCTATGTATATGTAAATATAAAAAAGGTGTATTAACTTAATAAAGACAAGCAAATCAAAGTATAGTCTTTTAATTAGCAGTAAGTTAACTTATGACCAGTGATTCAGAGAGGGCCAAGCAAGAACTAATATGTAGATGAATGGTTCAGAGAACCGACAAGTTGATAAATTAGACACATATGCAACACTTGGGTATCTTTATTGAGGAAACGTTTCGCCACACAGTGGCTTCATCAGTCCATACAAAGTAGAAAGGTGTAAGGAGAGGAGGAGTTTGAGGTAATCAGTCCCTCGGCCTGGAGTCGATGTGTTCAGTCCATTTATAAGAACTGATATCTTGTGGTTGAATATAGGAGCACCATCTAGTGACAAAATGGTGCATTAGAAATAATTAACCATCGTAAGGGATCATGTGACGTCCATTACAATCTTCTATGAAACATCCAAAATAATATCTTGTCTTATATCACTGATTCGAAAAAAATATTAAAAAAACTATGGAACAAAGTGCAAAACACAACTAAACCTTCAACAAGAGGACATTAACTAACACCTTGTGTTCACATGGGCCTCGGCACACAATGAATGTCAGTTCACACATAGTACTCTAATACCAAACCATACCACAGGCGGGGATAGAACCCGCGATCAGAGAGTCATGAAACTCCAGACCGACGCGCTAGCCTCTGGTCAGTGGCTAGCGCTTCGGTCTGGAGTTTTATGACTCTCTGACCGCAGGTTCTATCCCCGCCCGTAATTTGTTTTTTTTCAATCGTGTCATTACGATTTCGTGAGTTACTCTAATACCACTTGATGCCTCGAGCCAAAATAAAGACCAATCGTCTATACTTCCTCCCTGTGCAGGTTATCTGCTCATTCTAACAATTTCACTGGGTCAAGCTCTGGCACTGCATTTGCCTTCGTTAGATCCTGATCAGTGCTTCAATCTTCCTGGTCGCTCGCACTTTTCACTTTCCTTCTTACTTCATATAAAGTTTTCTCTTCTTTATCCTCGAATATTTTCACGATGAAGAGGCTCTTATTTATATTTCCAATCTAGCTGATATGTAAAGACCAATCTCATTTGACTAAGAACTATAAATCAACAACCAAGTCTATTTGATAAAAAATAATAATAATAATAATAATAATAATAATAATAATAATAATAATAATAATAATAATAATAATAATAATAATAATAATAATAATAATAATAATAATAATAATATTAATAATAATAATAATAATAATAATAATAATAATAATAATAATAATAATAATAATAATAATAATAATAATAATAATTGATACACATATTTGAGTTGCCTTCCGCATTTCTTAAAAATTTCTTGTTCTTGTAGGGTTTCTTACAAATTTTCATTGGAAAGTGGGTTGGAATCTCTCCTTCATTAGCATTGAGTACCGTTGAGACGACTAAAAATGTAGGGAACAAGGGATCAGCAATCCGCTTTTATATTTCAGTTACCAGAAAAGTAAAAGAAGAACTTGTATAAGCAAAAGTCAGGATAAAAAAAAGAATTACTAGAACTAGAGCTAAAGAAGGAGTAGGGATAATAGTAAATGAATAACTGGGAAAAGGGCGAGTGATGTTTATATTAAGGAATTATGTAGATTAGAGTAAAATTGCTTAGAAATGTGTTATAATAAATGTTTATAAGCCTGGGGGTGGCAGGAGTGTAGAGGCGGGAAGGCTTGTAGATTCTTGCCCCTGGTTCGATCCCCTGCAATCAATAGGAAAAAGTTACAGCTGTTTATTATAGTTTTGTGTGATTGTTAATATGCATCGCATCATTGGGGCTTAAAGCAAATATCCAGTGTGATAAACGATACACTAAAAACCCGCTCATAGGAGAGGGACCTTACCACGACGTTACGGTCCAACTTGGACCGTAAAAAAATTTACAAAGTCACACAGTGTGACTTTGTAAATGGTCGTAAGCTCCTTCAATGTGTGGGTTATTTGTGTATTGTTTCAGTCACGGTATTATGCCTTTTGTTCTTTCTTTCTTCACTAATAAGTATATGTTATTTTTCTTAAAATTGCTATTATTTCATAAAAGAAGGAGAACAATAAGATAATAAGAAGAAGGAGTTGGAGGAGGAAGAGCAGGAGAAGAATATCGAGGAGGTAAAATGCAACAAATTCAGCTAATTGTTAATAAATCTCAGTAGATAGTATAAAACTGCTGTGACTGGTGAGAGAAGAGCAACAATAGACTGATTGTAATGAGTGTAAAAATGGATCAGTGTAATAATAGTTAGAAATAAAAATAAGAGAAAATTGCTTGGGTTGCAAGGTTAATTAGTTGGGTGGGTCTGGAAGTCTCAGTGTAAGCACAAGCGATAAATACTAATAAATAAGAATTTGTGATGGTGTTCAAAGTTGATAGGAAGTAGTTGATTAGAGTCAGAGTCGAGTTGTTGTTTGTTACTCTACTGTCTCGTGCTTTTAGGGAAAGCAATTCCTGTAGCAGATGCCATGTAATCCATAGAAACGCGAGCCTAGTCCGGCAGGACAGAGCAGCACTGTCTAGTTTGCATATAACATAGCAACACTACTTCATTAAATGAACTGTTCTTATTATAGTGTTCTTTACATCGGAAATATAGTTTTATTTCTCCGTGTAATTTGTAGGTGTTGCAACGCTCTACTCTACAATGGTTGAATTAACCGAGAACAGCCACCAAATTTACATTAAACGACAGGGAAATGTGCGCTTCCATAATAATATAATTTGTTCACTATTCATTTGAGTGGTCGCTAGTAACTGTTAGAGTGTAGAGGTTATAGTTCCTTTTAGGATAGATGACAAGGGCGCCAAAATGTGTTCTTATACAGAAAAAAACAAAGGTTTGGCGTAATTTATAGATGCAAGAATTTACATGCCTGTTCATAATGGAAGCAGTTAAACACTCATCATTCTGTGGTCTCTCCAACATTCGTCTGCCTCTTAATGCACTAGGTAGAGGCTTCCCAGAATTTCCAATAAGTAGTAATAGAAAAGGAGGAGAAGGTCACAATGATGGCCACTTCTCGGTCAACCACATTGTGGGTGGAGTCTCCAGTATATAAACGACGAAGTACATCAGTGACCATCAGTTTAAGACGAAGTGATCTACAAATAACATGTTCCTGAAGGTAACTCTTGGAATGTGAAGCAAAAAATTGTAATACCAATGTGTGAGCAATCTGAAAATATTCTTTTCAAATTTACTATAGAAATTAATGTCATATATCTATGGTTTACAGGCTATTATCGTGGGAGTGTTTGTTGCGGTTGTCTCGGCTGAGCTTCCTCCCTCCTACAACCCTCCAGCACCTTCCTACAAACACCCAGCTCCCTCCTACGGGGCCTCAGCACCAACTGTAGGTTTATATATGTATCTCATGTGTCTTAAGATAAAACTGTTACATACTGATATCCATATATTGTTATAATTCCCCTGCCTTCATAAGCATACTAAATATTCTGTTATACACTGAACTCCAATATTTTATTTATTTTAGAATGTCCAGAAAAGATTAACAGTACATGAATATTAATCTTCAATATTTGATAATGTAATGTACTTTCACTGTCAGGGTCATCCCAAGTATGACTTCAATTATGCCGTGAAGGACGACCCTTCAGGTGACGACTTTGGACATCAAGAATCCCGTGATGGCTACAATGCTCAGGGGAACTACTATGTGCTGCTTCCTGATGGTCGTCTGCAGAGAGTTTCATATACTGTGAACGGTGACGCAGGCTACGTGGCTCAAGTGGAATATGAGGGTAAAGCCCAGTACCCAGCCTACCAGCCTGCCCCAGCATACCAACCTACCCCCAGTTACAAACCAGCTCCCAGCTACAAACCAGCTCCCACCTACAAACCAGCTCCCACCTACAAGCCTACCCCCAGCTATGCCTAACAAAGAAGTACAATGATATTCACTATTGATCTATTTATATAATTTCTAAATGTGTGTATTAAGTGTAATAAATGCAAATCCTTACATCATATTTTATTTAAAGTTAACTATTATCGAGCCAGAAAGAGGCTGAAGTGATGCCATGATATCTTGTGGTCATCTGGATCAACCTCAATGTGCCAGTGCCACGTCCTTAAGTGATAGTATAAAAGAGAGGTAACTGACAATATAACTTTACATTAACAGTTCTATACTGCCTGCTATCGTACAGGAAAGGTTACAGGGTAAGATTCTGGGCTTCTGACTGCTGTTGAGTCTGTGTTACTGTGTGAGGGTTGTGGAATGACTGCACTTTGTGACACTGTTAACATCTTAGTGAATTGCTTTCACTTGTTACGGCCTACTACAGTCGATATACGGAAGCCTGATATGTAGGTCTAATTGATCTGCTTATGAGGGCAATGGTGGCATTGTTAAAACTACTCTAGTTAAAATAGCTAGAGAATCGAAAATGATTTAAAGAAAATAAAGAAATACTTTGTATGTGGCGAACTGTTTCCTTGGCAGAGAAATTTTTGAACAATGTTGAGACGATATTTTTCTCATCAGTACTAGTAAACTGTTAGTGTTTGTGATCGATATGTTTGGTAATTCTAAGTAATATGCAGTAGGAATCTCCTACTTATATGGTCGATCAATCAGTTTGGGTTTATGATTCTCAGCCGTTGAAAATGTTCTCAACTAGTATACTAGACACGCATACCTGGAGTATACCTGGAGAGGGTTTCGGGGATCAACGCCCCCGCGGCCGGGTCTGAGACCAGGCCTCCTGGTGAATGACGAGGTTAGGAATATAATTCATGCAATATTCACTGCCTTGCAGATACCATGATATCCGCAGTGTTCAGCAACACAGGAAACTTGATCGTGATGTTTTGATCCACGAGTAAATTCATTGTTTTCTTCAGCTTTATATGTTAAAGAATCTTCTATTAGTTTGATTTCACAAACATTAGAAGATAAATTTTGAGAGGGAGGTGACTTAGACCTGCCTCGCATGGGCCAGTAGGCCTGCTGCAGTGTTCCTTCTTATGTTGTTAAATGTAGTTGTTGAAGGTAAATATGCACTGAATATTTCTGTTATTATATCCTGATAAGTTTTATGAAGCTATCAGAACTCTAGAAACAGGAATGAATGAGTCAAGATGGTGTTCCACTGTTTACTCCTTTGCTCACTTACACTGCCGCATCATCCCCTGTGCCAAGTAATCCATCTTAGCACATGGCTTTTCTAAGTACATGGTGCCCCTTATCATGTGAAACCCTTCAACTTGTTTCGTCCCTTGGCACATGGTCCCTTATCAGGTGTAGCCCCGGTTACCTACCAGTATTGGCGGTACCTAGATCCACCTATGAAGATAATAAATCTGGCACTAAGACGTTGTCACAGTTGCTCACTACTGATAACACAGTTCTTAAAGGAAAGACTTAAAAGAAGTAAGACAGATGGGTGGCACACTTTGGGAAGCTGCTTAAAAAAGAAATTAAATGTGAACAAAGAAATGGAGGAAATCGATGGTAGTAAAAAAAATTGACAAAATATTCGACATCAAATTGGAGGAAGGAGGTTTGGAGGGTAGTAAGTGTATTCAGATATTTGGGAGTGGATGTGTTGAATGATGGGTAGATGAAAGACGAAATGTTTTAAAAAAATGGGAGTACTATTGAGGAGTCTGGAAAAAAATTATGAAATGGAATAAAACTGTGGAATATATGAAAGTGTAGTGGTATCAACGCTTTCTTATGGGTGTGCAATAAGGAGTCTGAAAACAGAAGAAATGTAATTTGAGATGATTATACTGTGTAAATATGATGCAGGTAATAGATGTGTGTTTGTTGAGATGGTTTAGTTACTTAGATGGTAAAAAATAAGTTGACCAAGATATATAAGTCTTGCTGTATGGAAAGAGGGAGATGAGTCGTCCCTAAAAGTGTTGGAGTGAGGGGGATGAGGGAGGAAAGGAATGCTAGAGGATTCAGTATTCAACAAGTGTAAGGTTTCAGTGACGAAATAATTGTTATGGGGATTCAACTTGCTGTTGGAGTATGAGCAAGCTAACATTTACGAAATGGTGGAGGGGAAACTGATTAGGTAGACTTAAGTAATGGAGGTGGTCAGTAAATAGTTCAAGCAATCTGAAGAAAAGGTGGGGAACTTGCAGCTCAGTGGATCATAACTTTTAAAGGGGTGGACCGGTAAGCCAGCGGAAGGCCTCCGTCAGATAAGCAAAAGCTTCAGCTGCGGGTAATCATATAACTAAGACCCGCGTCGAGAAACACTTGCCCTGTTTCCTGAAAAACCTAACCTAACCTAGTGGATCATTTGAATTCAAATATCGGTGACCTTATGGGTAAACAAAAGTTGAATGATTGATTGTGGATTTGTTACCTTCTTTGGGGTCACACAAAAGAGACGAGAAAGAACCGATGTGGTAAAAAATAACAACGCTAACAACAACAAGCATCCAAAATTCTGAAAGAAAAAATTTTGTAATGATAATCGTCAACTACGAGAAAAGAAACGAATTTGTTAAAATTACAATTGTTTCAATGAGAAGAATGACGAAGACGACTGTAATAAAGATGGGAAATAAGAATAGGAAGAGGAGTAGGTGAAGGAGGTCAAGTGTGCGTTATTTCTGTCCACTTAAAACATGTTGCTTTCCCCTGTGATTCTACTGACGTCACATTATGGGTGGAGTCTCCAGTAGTATATAAATGACGATAGTGCATCAGTGAATATCAGTTAAATTGTACTAGCTCTGCCAAAAACATGTTCGTAAAGGTATGTCTTAGGTTGTAAAACAAAAAATTGCGATACTGGTGATTGAGCAATTTAAAAAAATATCTTAAACACTTTTGAATGATATTTTAGAACTTAATGTCATATATCTATGGTTTACAGGCTATTATCGTGGCAATGTTTGCTGCCGTTGTCTCGGCTGAGCTTCCTCCCTCCTACAACCCTCCAGCACCTTCCTACAAACACCCAGCTCCCTCCTACGGGGCTCCAGCACCAACTGTAGGTTTATATATGTATCTCATGTATCACAGCGTGAAAGTGTTGCACACTGTTATCCTTATGTTGTGATAAATTCGCTGTTGCTGTGATCATATTAACGGTTAGCTTTTGTTATTCCTGTGCAACTCTTAAGTGTTCTTTGTTGGTAAAAATTTGTTGTTGAAAATTTTCTGTAATATTTTTGTGATAATGAAATTTGGTATTTCTTATCAGGATCATCCTAAGTATGACTTCAACTATGCCGTGAAGGACGACCCTTCAGGTGACGACTTTGGACATCATGAATCCCGTGACGGCTACAATACTCAGGGGAACTACTATGTGCTGCTTCCTGATGGTCGTCTGCAGAGAGTTTCATACACTGTGAACGGTGACGCAGGCTACGTGGCTCAAGTGGTATATGAAGGTGAAGCCCAGTACCCAGCCTACCAGCCTGCCCCAGCATACCATCCTACCCCCAGCTACAAGCCAACTCCCAGCTATAAGCCTGACCCCAGCTATGCATAACTACGTAACTCACTGACATTCATATTGATCTAATTATTTAAAGTGAAATTATGTGTATTAAACTCAATAAAGAAATTCAAATCCTTATACCATCATTTTATTAATTTATTCTTAAATTAAATTGAGAATGTAGCAGTACCACCTTCTGAATAAATAATGTAAGATATTGGCATTGGACAATGTAAATTTACATTGACATTCCAAATTACCTCCTACAAGGTGGAACCGTGTGATTAATGGGTTGAAAACCGACAAGTTGAAGATTGAGACACTTATGCGACATATGAGAATCTTTATTAATGTGGAATGGTGTAAATTTTGAATGCTTCTGACTGCTATTGTGTCTGTATAATTGCTTATTGGTAGTGGAAAGGTCGTATTTAATGACATTGTTAATGTCTTTATGACTATTTCCTTCCGGTCAACAATGGTTGACATTATGGAGGCCTGATTAGTGGGCCTAATTGGAAAAAGCCTTTGTGTTAAATGAGCCCATTGGAGGCATTCTCAGTAGCTACCCTAATTAAAATAACTAGAGGAACAATAATGAACACCTTTATTGTCAGAGAAATTTGTAAGCATTGTTGTGATGATATGCTCCTTATTATTATTCTTACAATGGTATTGTTTGTTATCGTTAATGAGAAGCAGCTTTAGTTAAGAATGCTGTGAGGGTCTAGCATTTATAGTTCATGAATCTCATGAAAGTTTTCAACTGCTTTGGGAATCTTCTCCATAAATACATAAGATAACACAGACGAGAATAGGAATGTAAATCACGATACATTCAATGTCTGTAAGATATCAGGAATGTAAATCACGATACAGTCAATGTCTGTAAGACACCAGGAATGTAAATCACGATACAGTCAATGTCTGTAAGACATCATGGCGTCATTGTCCAAATTTTCAATAACACATAACAGTAGACTGTGAAGTTTTTATTTATGAGTGAGTTCGTTGTGTTCTTCAGTTTTAGAAGGTATAATATCTTCACTTTACAAACAAGAGATGATATATCTGGAGAGATAAAGTTGAAGATGATAAATCTTCAGTGCTCTCACAGTCATACTCATCACTGTAAACACTTGATAATTTAGTGAGATTTTGACTTCTCGTTGAAGCAATTTGCAATTTTGATAAAGGTGAAAGCTAGTGTAAAACAAATATATGTAGAGTGGATGGATATCTGAATGAAAGATGAATGAATATTTGGCAAGGAAAGGAATTATGCAGGGATAAGGATACATGGAATGAGTATTACGAGGAATACTTTATTGCCTGCATAAGCAGGATACAGTCAACATTGACCTATGATCTTCCTGATGCCCAATTTAATTTACACTCCCAGGTTCGCGTACACTCCCACGTCAACCCATGTGTCAAATCATCCTATGATGGATCAAGGTAACCTTAGTCTGCTACTAATACTATTGGCTAATATAATAAATATTAATAATTAAATAACAGTGCATAATTGATATTAAATAATTCAAACGTCACTAAAGCATCTTTAATCTTTGTAAATAAATTAGACGTACAAAATCTTTTATCATTTTATCTTTCATCATCATTAAGGCTAACTCTTCCCTTTCTAATACTTATATCAAGATACTTGTAGAAGAGTGCCGGGGGGAAGGGTTCGCCCATCATAGTTATCTACTACGTTAGTTTTATGTCAAGATCAGCATCATAATGACCACGAGACAAATATCGAATGAAACTGACTATTGAGAAGAGCCTAGTTTTAATTATAAGTGGTTATTTTTTCTGAATACAAAGGAAGTTTCCATATAGAAGGATTTCCTTTTTTTTTTTGCTATTGTGAACTCTCTGAGAAAGACTCGAGTTGCTACCATTATCCTCACTTAGGGCGTCTGTGTTCTCTGCTGCAGACCAAAAGAAAACAAGAGGTAAACAGTGTTATCAAGTGCAGCTTGTTTACAATATATGCTCTATTATACAGATCCAGTGGCTGCCAGAAGCACTAAACACGTATAAATGGAACGAGATAGTATGGGACGACACATGTTGACCCACATTAACCATTAACTATTTCTTATGCACCATATTTTTAGCAGTTGGGCATACTACCCTCTTAAAGACTAAGCCTACAAAATATCAAAGATTCTCTTGCATCTCTTTCTTAGTCGACAATATTAGGTTAACATTCCATTAATGTAATTTTTTATAAGTATTTGCATATCTTTATTGAGCTTTAATATTGTATTGATACATCAGTGTATCAATAAATTAAGCATAGCTGGGAACTGGCTTGTAACTGGGAGTTGGCTTGTAGCTGGGGGTAGGATGGTATGCTGGGGTAGGCTGATAGGCTGGGTACTGGGCTTTACCCTCATATTCCACTTGAGCCACGTAGCCTGCGTCACCGTTCACAGTGTATGAAACTCTCTGCAGACGACCATCAGGAAGCAGCACGTAGTAGTTCCCCTGAGTATTGTAGCCGTCACGGGATTCATGATGTCCGAAGTCGTCACCTGAAGGGTCGTCCTTCACGGCATAGTTGAAGTCGTACTTAGGATGACCCTGATAAGAAATATCAAATTTTATTATCACAAAAATATTACAGAAAATTTTCAACAACAAATTTTTAACAACAAAGAACACTTAAGAGTTGCACAGGAATAACAAAAGCTAACCGTTAATATGATCACAACAACAGGAATTTATCACAACATAAGGATAACAGTGTGCAACACTTTCACACTGTGATACATGAAATACATATATAAACCTACAGTTGGTGCTGGAGCCCCGTAGGAGGGAGCTGGGTGTTTGTAGGAAGGTGCTGGAGGGTTGTAGGAGGGAGGAAGCTCGGCCGAGACAACGGCAACAAACACTGCCACGATAATACCCTGTAAACCATAGATATATATTTATTTTTAAATAATTTTGAAAAGTGTCCTAAGAAATGTTCATATTCTTCACACACTGTTATCACATTTTTTTGTTCTTAATCCAAAAGATTACCTTGATGAACATGATATTAGTAACTCAAGTCTAGGTAAACTGATGTTGACTGATGCACTCTCATTGTTTATATACTGGAGACTCCACCCAGAGTGTGACGTCAGTAGCATTACAGGGAAAGCAACACATTTTACAAATACTGAAATAACTCGCGCACTTGACCGAGGAGTAGTGGTCATCATGACCTCATTTCCTTCCTCCTCTTCTTTCTTTGCTTCTTGTTAGTTCAGGAAAATCTTTGCCGGGAAATGTATTAATGGGCAGACGAATACTAGAAAGACTAATGAACTAGGAGTATTTGTGTGCTTAAGACGAATTTAAATTTTTTACTCCTCCAAATGGTGAGAAAACTCTGCCGCAAAAAATTGGTTCCGGAATCACGCATATTGAGGGAACAACAACGTATACAAGCAAAGTAGGGTATCGCTACATGTATTCCATACCCTGTTGCGAAATTATTGGTACACATGTTAGTTATAAAGAGACTGCTTGCGTAACGACCATCAAAAATATAAAACTCGCAAAGTACCGTATTATGTACAACACGTTAAATGTAAATATGACTTACTCCATTCCTGTCAACTGGAGTTGGCATAGGTAAAAATTTCGATTTTGGCTTAAATAGCAACGCTCTTCTTGCCGAATAAGGCAAGCGAAAATTTGTGTATGCAATAATTTCGCAAAAATCATTCTGAACCTAACGAAAAAATATGTTTCATTATGTTTGTTTTTTATTAAATTATTATAAACTTATCTAAAATATATATAGTTGGATTAGGCTAAATTAAATTGCGTTTGTTATAATAAGGTTAGGTAAGTTTTCTAAGGTTCTTTTGATACAAAATTATTAATTTTTACATTAAAATAAATGAAAAAATATATTTTTAAACGTTTAAGAATTTTTTTCAGAAAGGACTTAATTTTAAATGAGTTCTTGCTAATTGACCAATTTTACCAATTCGGCACGACATATATATATATATATATATATATATATATATATATATATATATATAAATGCTTTATTAATAGACAGAATACATTTATAAAACACACAAACATGAACATGAATACAATGGTACAATATGTCAAAGATTATGAATCTCCTCCAGCTCCTCCGAAGCCGGACGCGAGCCAAGTATGCAGCATGCGTTACCCCTCTGGATGGCCACGCTGAGACGCTGGAACATGAACGTGGCTGCCCTTGGGTCCCTGGTGGTGTCGATGAGTCTGGAACCCAGCTCTTTAAGGAAACGTGTTGCATTTTTTCCCCACGCTCCCAAGGTCTCTGATCCCACTGGGACAAATTTATACTGTTGGCTTATGTCCCTGTACTTGCCGATCTTGTACTCCTCTCTGTGGTCAGCAGCTCCTCCCTGTCGCCCAACACTGTGATGGATGTAGGTGTCAGCCAGTGTCGACACGCAGGTATAATCCCATGCTAAGAGCTTGCCATTCTTCCAAGGATAGATGGTGATCCCGTCGGGGCGGTTTGCTGGGTTGTGGGCGTTGTTGGCTGCTAGTGATCGAGGCTCTCTCTCAGCTGGGCATCCAGCTTTAGCGAGGGTTCTCTTTATGATGTCGTTGACCTCATTGTGTCTTGCATGCCAACCCTTGGTTTTAGAACAGTTAAGACCATGTAGACCATATTGGTCGGCTTGCGCATTGCCGCAAATACACGTATATTCCGTGTGAATGGGGGCAGCAAGGCGCAGAGCCACTGCAAATATATATATATATAACCTTTCAGTTTTGCTTTCAGTCTTGGGCAGTTTTTCTCGACGGGAATTCAGAGTTTGAAGTTAATGGTTCCATTGAGTATTCGGTTTTGAGATTTTTTTGTGCATTAAATGTGAGAGAATCATCATTATTTGAGTAAATGGTAATATGTTAGTAGTTGTTGTTATCCTCCTAGATAGATGAAGTTACTTCTGGAGCTGGTTGTTATTGCTGGAGGTTGTTATGGGGGTGGTTGCTGGAGGTTGTTGTGGGGGTGGTTGCTGGATGTTGTTGTGGAGGTGGTCGCTGGAGGTTGTTGTTGTGGGGGTGGTCGCTGGAGGTTGTTGTTGTAGGGGTGGTCGCTGGAGGTTGTTGTTTTTGTGGGGGTGGTTACTGTGGAAGCCTGGTTGTTGGAGATTATCTCTGTTGATGGTTGAACTAGTATTTGTGGTACGTTTAACTGATCAGTGCTCATGATGTGTTCTTGACTGTAGCTTTTCACTTGGTCTGGTTCCGTAACAACTACTACCGTGACTTCCTTGGTGGTAGCTGTAAGCACTTCGTCAAGTACATTTACCTGAGGTTGTTGGTTACCAATATGGTGCTGTGGTAACTGTCGTTAGTGTGTCTCAAAGTGGCAGTGTCTTAAACCCAGGCAGCAGGTGCTTCAATGGCGACTCTTGAAGCGCAGGCACCTGGTTGGCAGCGGGAAAGCTATTGTATATTGGGGTACTTCCGTGGGTAGTTTGATTCGGGATTTATGTTGAATTTAAACAGGTCATTTACTGTTTGAAGCAATTGATGTTAGGCTTGACTTATTGTGCTTTGCCTCGTTATCAAGTTAGGAAAAAACGTTACCTTGGCTGAATTTAAAATTTGTAGATTTGTGATTCGGTTTAATCAGGAAATTGTAGCTTTAATTACTTGGATGTAACGCAGTTCTACAGATGCCTGAAGTTTCTTATTATGTTCACTAATTGCAAGGCTTTATTCATTTCTTTATTTCGACTCTCTCTCTCTCTCTCTCTCTCTCTGTTACCATATTTACTGTAGTAGACCTATTTCATTAATACAGCTCTTAGCCCACCTTTACAGAACATCAACCTAACTACCAACCCACAAATTCAGCTACTAACCCACCAAATCAGCAACCAGCTTATCAATCCAGCTAGGAGACCTAAAAGTAAGCTATTGACTAACCAACCCAATTACCAGCTCATCATCCTGCATCCACTTCATCAACCTAGGAACCAGCCCACCAACCATCATACCAGACCTGCCAACCTAACATCCTACCACCAAGTTACCAGCCTACAACCATGCTACCCGACCACCAGCCAAGCTACCAGCCCACCAACGCTGCTAAGACCCACCTAAATTAGCTAACAGGCGACATATCAAAACGACATTCTAATAACCAAACTACCGGTCCACTAACCTACTATCCCACCAAGCTACCAGTTGACCTACCAGTCCATCATTCAAGTTTTCAACTAGGAGTCAGGCTTTTAAGACATTGAATATTGCAAGAATCACATTCACATATTCCTCCGTTGTATTTAGTATATACTAGCTGGAGAAGATTCTCGCCAGAGTGCTTGAAAACCCCTCACGAGATTCATGAAACTAAGATTATTGAGTAACCCAGTAAGTGGGATAAACTTACATAGTTTCACATATCGATCAAAGACAATATCAGCGCAACAGTACTAATGAAGAGAACAAAGCCTCAAAAATGCTCAAACACTTCCCTGGTTAAAAGGAGTTTGTCATATACACATGACTCGTATTGCTATTTGTAATTGAATTTGGGGAGCTATTCACAACGCACCGCTGTCCTCGTTTATCACAAAAGTGTCTACAATTAGGTATCCGTGATTTGCTCTTCTGTGGACCAGAAGAAATGAATGCAAGATATTAAAGAGATATACAACATCACTGAGTACAGCTTTTCCACACACCCTACAGAATTATACAAACAAAATCGAAGACAGAAGCTCAAAGTCGTAATGCTTCGATGTCTGAATGGTATCAGATAAGCAGGGTACTGCACATGAAGATCTACAATTGGCACTGTGTCTTCCTTATCCATCATTCCTTCAGCTGGTGAAGGAATGATAATGAGAAACTAGGAGCACATATTAAAGAGACCTCACTTGCATCTCACTCGAATTATTAATTTAAGTTTGAATTAAGTTAAAGATTGCATATGGATTTGCATTTCTTTATTGGGTTTAATACTTTTAAATTATATTTATATAAATAGATCATTTGTGAATATCAGTGAAGCACTAAGCATAGCTAGGGGTAGGCTTGTAGCTGGGAGCTGGCTTGTAGGTGGGGGCAGGCTTGTAGCTGGGTTGGTAGGCTGGGTACTGGGCTTCACCCTCATATTCCACTTGAGCCACGTAGCCTGCGTCACCGTTCACAGTGTATGAAACTCTCTGCAGACGACCATCAGGAAGCAGCACGTAGTAGTTCCCTGAGTATTGTAGCCGTCACGGGATTCTTGATGTCCAAAGTCGTCGCCTGAAGGGTCGTCCTTCACGGCATAGTTGAAGTCGTACTTAGGATGACCCTGCCAGTGTGAATAAAACATTTAATCACAAGATAATTGCAGAAAATTCTCATTTCTTCTCAATATTTTCAGACTTTTTTTTTACCGTAAAGAAAATATCAGAGATCAGAAGTTATCACAAAAACATTTGTTAGCTTTTAGGATCAGGCGGATATTATCACAAGTCATTATACATGTATAAACCTACAGTTGGTGCTGGGGACCCGTAGGAGGGAGCTGGGTGTTTGTAGGAAGGTGCTGGAGGGTTGTAGGAGGGAGGAAGCTCGGCCGAGACAACGGCAACAAACACTGCCACGATTAAAGCCTGTAAACCATACATATGTGATATTAAGCTCTTAAATATATTAGAAAAGAATTTTAAGATTTTTTTTTTCAAATTGTTCACTCGCACATTGGTTTCACAAATATTTTTGTTTTTCAGTCCAATAGATACCTTCAGGAACATGTTATTGGTAGATCACGTTGTGTTCAACTGATGGTCACTGATGCACCTCGTAGTTTATATACTGGAGACTCCACCCACAATGTGGTTGACCAAGAAGTTGCCATCATTGTGACCTTCTCCGCCTTTTCTTTTAACTCCTTGTTAGAAATTCCAGAAAATCCTTATCTATTGCAAGAATCAAGAGGTAGACGAATGAGGGAGTGACAACAGAACCAGTAGAAACCCGAAGTTTAACCACTTGACGCATCTCTTACCTATAATATACTTTTGTTTCTTGTAATTATTATTCTGCTTGTGGCAATGCAGTTGCAACATGATATCTGCTACAAGAAGTATGTTACTAAAATCAGAGGCAGTACCGAGATCGGTAACAGAATAAAGAGCAATAAGTAGCAACTCTACATCCAAACTATCATATACTATTTCCTAACAACTTTAAAGACTATCTTAAATAATTTTGTTATTGTTTTTGCCTGTGCTGTGAGGTTGTTGTTGTTGTGGGGATGGGTGCTGGAGGTTGTTGTGGGGGTGGGTGCTGGAGGTTGTTGTGGGGGTGGTTGCTGAAGGTTGTTTTTGTGCGGGTGGTTGCTGGAGGTTGTTGTTGGGGGGGTGGTTGTTGGAGGTTGTTGTACTTATTGGGTGGTTGCTGGAGGTTGTTGCAGGGGTGGTTGCTGGAGGTTGTGGGGGTGGTTGCTGGAGGTTGTTATTGTTGTGGGGGTGCTTACTGAAAGTTGTTGTTTCGGGGGTGGTTGCTGTAGGTTGTTGTTGTGGGGATGGTTTCTTGAGGTTGTTGTTGTGGGAGTGGTTGCTGGAGGTTGTTATTGTGGGATTGGTTACTGGAGGTTGTTGTTGCTGGGGTGCTTGCTGGATGTTGTTGGTGTTGTGGGGGTGCTTGCTGGAGATTGTTGTTGTTGTGGGGGTGGTTGCTGAAGGTTGTTGTTGTGGGGGTGGTTGCTGGAGGTTGTTGTTGTGGGGGTGGTTGCTGGAGGTTGTTGTTGTGGGGGTGCTTACTGGAGCTTGTTGTTGTTGTATGTTTTTTCTGGAGGTTGTTGTTGTGGGGGTGGTCGCTGGAGGTTGTTGTTGTGGGGGTGGTCGCTGGAGGTTGTTGTTGTGGGGGTGGTCGCTGGAGGTTGTTGTTGTGGGGGTGGTCGCTGGAGGTTGTTGTTGTTGTGGGGGTGGTTGCTGTGGAAGCCTGGTTGTTGGAGATTATCTCTGTTGATGGTTGAACTAGTATTTGTGGTACGTTTAACTGATCAGTGCTCATGATGTGTTTTTGACTGTAGCTTTTCAGTGGCTCTGGTTCCGTAACAACTACTACCGTGATTTATTTGGTGGTAGCTGTAAGCACTTCGTCAAGTACATTTACCTGCGGTTGTTGGTTACCAATATGGTGCTGTGGTAACTGTCGTTAGTGTGCCTCAAAGTGGCAGTGTCTTAAACCCAGGTAGCAGGTGCTTCAATGGCGACTCTTGAAGCGCAGGCACCTGGTTGGCAGCGGGGAAAGCTGTTGTATATTGGGGTACTTCCGTGGGTAGTTTGATTCGGGATTTATGTTGAATTTAAACAGGTCATTTACTGTTTGAAGCAATTGATGTTAGGCTTGACTTATTGTGCCTTGCCTCGTTATCAAGTTAGGAAAAAAACGTTACCTTGTCTGAATTTAAAATTTGTAGATTTGTGATTCGGTTTAATCAAGAAATTGTAGCTTTAATTACTTGGATGTAACGCAGTTCTACAGATGCCTGAAGTTTCTTATTATGTTCACTAATTGCAAGGCTTTATTCATTTTTCATTTAGCCCTCTCTCTCTCTCTCTCTCTCTCTCTCTCTCCATATTTACTATAGTAGACCTATTTCATTAATACAGCTCTTGGCCCACCTTTAGAGAACACCAATCTAACTACCAACCCAAAAATTCAGCAACAAACCCACCAAATTAGCAACCAGCTTATCAATCCAGCTAGGGGACCTACAACCCAACCCAATTACCAGCTCATCATCCTGCATCCACTTCATCAACCAAGCAACCAGCCCACCAACTATCATACCAGACCTGCCAACCTAACATCCTACCACCAAGTTACCAGACTACAACCATGCTACCCGACCACCAGCCAAGCTACCAGCCCACCAACGCTGCTAAAGCCCACCTAAATTAGCTAACAGGCCACATATCAAAACTACATTCTACTACCCAAACTACCAGACCACTAACCTACTAACCCACCAAGCTACCAGTTGACCTACCAGTCCATCATTCAAGTTTTCAACTATGAGTCAGGCTTTTAAGACATTGAATATTGCAAGAATCACATTCACATATTCCTCCGTTGTATTTAGTATATACTAGGTGGAGAAGATTCTCGCCAGAGTGCTTGAAAACCCCTCACGAGATTCATGAATCTAAGATTATTGAGTAACCCAGTAGGTGGGATAAACTTACAGGTACTTTAATATAGTTTCACATAACGATTAAAGCCAATATTAGCGCAACAGTACTAGTAGAGAGAACATAGCCTCAAAAATGCTTAAACACTTCCCTGTGGATAAAGGAATTTGTCATATACACATGACTCGTATTGCTATTTGTAATTGAATTTGGGGAGCTATTCACAACGCACCGCTGTCCTCGTTTAACACAAAAGTGTCTATAGTTAGGTATCCGTGATTTGCTCTGCTGTGGACTAGAAGAAATGAATGCAAGGTATTAAAGGGATATACAATGTCACTGAGTACAGCTTTTCCACACACCCTACTGAATTATACAAACAAAATGAAAGACAGAAGCTCAACGTCGAAATGCTTTGAAGTCTGTATGGTATCAGATAAGCATGGTACTGCACAAGAAGATCTGCAATTGGCACTGTCTCTTCCTTATCCATGATTCCTTCAGCTGGTGAAGGAATGATAATGAGAAACTAGGAGCACATAATAAAGAGACCTCACTTGCATCTCGCACTCGAATTATTAATTTAAGTTTGAATTAAGTTAAATATTGCATAAGGATTTGCATTTCTTTATTGGGTTTAATACTTCTAAAATATATTTATATAAATAGATCATTTGTGAATATCAGTGCCGCACTAAGCATAGCTAGGGGTAGGCTTGTAGCTGGGAGCTGGCTTGTAGGTGGGGGCAGGCTTGTAGCTGGGCTGGTAGGCTGGGTACTGGGCTTCACCCTCATATTCCACTTGAGCCACGTATCCTGCGTCACCGTTCACAGTGTATGAAACTCTCTGCAGACGACCATCAGGAAGCAGCACGTAGTAGTTCCCCTGAGTATTGTAGCCGTCACGGGATTCTTGATGTCCAAAGTCGTCGCCTGAAGAGTCGTCCTTCACGGCATAGTGGAAGTCGTACTTAGGATGACCCTGCCAGTGTGAATAAAACATTTAATCACAAGATAATTGCAGAAAATTCTAATTTCTTCCCAATATTTTCAGACTTTTTTTTACCATAAAGAAAATATCAGAGATCAGAAGTTATCACAAAAACATTTGTTAGCTTTTAGGATCAGGCGGATATTATCACAAGTCATTATACATGTATAAACCTACAGTTGGTGCTGGGGCTCCGTAGGAGGGAGCTGGGTGTTTGTAGGAAGGTGCTGGAGGGTTGTAGGAGGGAGGAAGCTCGGCCGAGACAACGGCAACAAACACTGCCACGATTAAAGCCTGTAAACCATACATATGTGATATTAAGCTCTTAAATATATTGGAAAAGAATTTTAAGATTTTTTTTTTCAAATTGTTCACTCACACATTGGTTTCACAAATATTTTTGTTTTTCAGTCCAATAGATACCTTCAGGAACATTTTATTGGTAGATCACGTTGTGTTCAACTGATGGTCACTGATGCACCTCGTCGTTTATATACTGGAGACTCCACCCACAATGTGGTTGACCAAGAAGTGGCCATCATTGTGACCTTCTCCGCCTTTTCCTTTACCTCCTTATTAGAAATTCCAGAAAATCCTTATCTATTGCAAGAATCAAGAGGTAGACGAATGAGGGAGTGACAACAGAACCAGTAGAAACCCGAAGTTTAACCACTTGACGCATCTCTTACCTATAATATACTTTTGTTTCTTGTAATTATTATTCTGCTTGTGGCAATGCAGTTGCAACATGATATCTGCTACAAGAAGTATGTTACTAAAATCAGAGGCAGTACCGAGATCGGTAACAGAATAAAGAGCAATAAGTAGCAACTCTACATCCAAACTATCATATACTATTTCCTAACAACTTTAAAGACTATCTTAAATAATTTTGTTATTGTTTTTGCCTGTGCTGTGAGGTTGTTGTTGTTGTGGGGTGGGTGTTGGAGGTTGTTGTTGGGGTGGGTGCTGGAGGTTGTTGTTGTGGGGGTGGTTGTTGGACGTTGTTGTTGTTGTGGGGTGGTTGCTGAAGATTGTTGCGTGGGTGGATGCTGGAGGTTGTGAGGGTGGTTGCTGGAGGTTGTGGGGTGGTTGCTGGAGGTTGTGGGGTGGTTGCTGGAGGTTGTTGTTGTTGTGGGTGTGCTTAATGATAGTTGTTGTTTCGGGGGTGGTTGCTGGAGGTTGTTGTTGTTGTGGGGATGGTTGCTTGAGGTTGTTGTTGTGGGGGTGGTTGCTGGAGGTTTTTGTTGTTGTGGGAGTAGTTACTGGAGGTTGTTGTTGCGTGGGTGCTTGCTGGAGGTTGTTGGTGTTGAGGGGGTGGTAGCTGGAGGTTGTTGGTGTTGTGGGGGTGCTTGCTGGAGGTTGTTGTTGTGGGGTGGTTGCTGGAGGTTGCTGTTTTGGGGGTGGTTCCTGGAGATTGTTGTTGTTGTGGGGGCTTGCTGGAGGTTGTTGTTGTTGTATATGTGGTTTCTGGAGGTTGTTGTTGTTGTTGTGGGGTGGTCGCTGGAAGTTGTTATTGTGGGGGTGGTCGCTGGGTAGTTGTTGTGGGGTGGTTGCTGGAGGTTGTTGTTGTGGGGGTGGTTGCTGAGGTTGTTTTGTTGGTGGTTGCTGGAGGTTGTTGTGTGGGTGGTTGCTGGAGGTTGTTTTGTTGGTGGTTGCTGGAGGTTGTTTGTGGGTGGTTGCTGGAGGTTGTTTGTTGGTGGTTGCTGGAGGTTGTGTGGGTGGTTGCTGGAGGTTGTTGTTGTTGTGGGTGATTGCTGGAGTTGTTGTTGTTTGGGGTGTGGTCGCTGGAGGTTGTTGTTGTTGTGGGGTGGTTACTGTGAAGCCTGGTTGTCTGTAGATTATCTCTGTTGATGGTTGATCTAGTATTTTGGTCATTTAACTGATCGTCTATGATGTGTCTGACTGAACACTGGCTCTCCTTCATAACAGTACTACCGTGTTATTTGGGTACTGTAAGCACTTCACGGCATTACCTGTGTTGGTTACGAATATGGTGCTGTGGTAACTATCGTTAGGGTGTCTCAAAGTGGCAGTGTCATAAACTCCGGATAGCAGGTTTAATGGCGACTTGAAGCGCCAGCACCTGGTTGGCGGAGCTATTGCATATTGGGATACTTCTGTAGTTTGACTCGAGATTAGTTAAATTTAAACAGGTCATTGCTGTTTGAAGCAATTGATATTAGGCTTGACTTATTGTGCCTTGCCTCGTTATCAAGTTAGGAAAAAACGTTACCTTGGCTGAATTTAAAATTTGTAGATTTGTGATTCGGTTTAATCAGGAAATTGTAGCTTTAATTACTTGGATGTAACGCAGTTCTACAGATGCCTGAAGTTTCTTATTATGTTCACTAATTTAGTTTAATTTTTATTCATTCTCTTCTTCTCCTCTCTCTCTCTCTCTCTCTCTCTCTCTCTCTCTCTCTCTCTCTCTCTCTCTCTCTCTCTCTCTCTCTCTCTCTCTCTCTCTCTCTCTCTTGACCATATTTACTGTAGTAGACTTATTTCATTAATACAGCTCTAACTTCCAACTAAAAACCCAAAAATTCAGCAACTAACCCACCAAATCAGCAACCAGTTTATCAATCCATTTAGGAGACCTACAACCCAACCCAATTACTAGCTCATCATCCTGCATCCACTTCATCAACCTAGCAACCAGTCCACCAACCATCATACCAGACCTGCCAAACTATCATCCTATCACCAAGTTACCAGCCTACAACCATGCTACCCGACCACCAGCAAAGCTACCAGCCCACCAACGCTGCTAAAGCCTAGGTAAATTAGCTAACAGGCACATATCAAAACGACATTCTACTAACCAAACTACCAGAACACTAACCTACTAACCCACCAAGCTACCAGTTGACCTAATAGTCCATTATTTAAGTTTTCAACTAGGAGTCAGGCTTTTAAGACATTGAACATTGCAAGAATCACATTCACATATTCCTCCGTCGTATTTAGTATATACTAGCTGGAGAAGATTCTCGCCAGAGTGCTTGAAAAACCCTCAAGAGATTCATGAATCTAAGATTATTGAGTAACCCAGTAAGTGGGATAAACTTACAGGTACTTTAATATAGTTTCACATAACGATTAAAGACAATATCAGCGCAACAGTACTAATAAAGAGAACAAAGCCTCAAAAATGCTTAAACACTTCCCTGTGGATAAAGGAGTTTGTCATATACCCATGACTCGTATTGCTATTTGTAATTGAATTTGGGGAGCTATTCACGACGCATCGCTGTCCTCGTTTATCACAAAAGTGTCTACAATTAGGTATCCGTGATTTGCTCTTCTGTGGACCAGATGAAATGAATACAATATATTAAAGAGATATACAACGTCACTGAGTACAGCTTTTCCACACACCCTACTGAATTATACAAACAAAATGGAAGACAGAAGCTCAAAGTCGAAATGCTTCGAAGTCTGAATGGTATCAGATAAGCATGGTACTACACATGAAGATCTGCAATTGGCACTGTCACTTCCTTATCCATGATTCCTTCAGCTGTTGAAGGAATGATAATGAGAAACTAGGAGCACATATTAAGGAGACCTCACTTGCATCTCGCAGTCGAATTATTAATTTAAGTTTGAATTAAGTTAAAGATTGCATAAGGATTTGCATTTCTTTATTGGGTTTAATACTTCTAAAATATATTTATATAAATAGATCATTTGTGAATATCAGTGCCGCACTAAGCATAGCTAGGGGTAGGCTTGTAGCTGGGAGCTGGCTTGTAGGTGGGGGCAGGCTTGTAGCTGGGCTGGTAGGCTGGGTATTGGGCTTCACCCTCATATTCCACTTGAGCCACGTAGCCTGCGTCACCGTTCACAGTGTATGAAACTCTCTGCAGACGACCATCAGGAAGCAGCACGTAGTAGTTCCCTGAGTATTGTAGCCGTCACGGGATTCTTGATGTCCAAAGTCGTCGCCTGAAGGGTCGTCCTTCACGGCATAGTTGAAGTCGTACTTAGGATGACCCTGCCAGTGTGAATAAAACATTTAATCACAAGATAATTGCAGAAAATTCTCATTTCTTCCCAATATTTTCAGACTTTTTTTTACCATAAAGAAAATATCAGAGATCAGAAGTTATCACAAAAACTTTTGTTAGCTTTTAGGATCAGGCGGATATTATTACAAGTCATTATACATGTATAAACCTACAGTTGGTGCTGGGGCTCCGTAGGAGGGAGCTGGGTGTTTGTAGGAAGGTGCTGGATGGTTGTAGGAGGGAGGAAGCTCGGCCGAGACAACGGCAACAAACACTGCCACGATTAAAGCCTGTAAACCATACATATGTGATATTAAGCTCTTAAATATATTGGAAAAGAATTTTAAGAATTTTTTTTTTCAAATTGTTCACTCACACATTGGTTTCACAAATATTTTTGTTTTTCAGTCCAATAGATACCTTCAGGAACATGTTATTGGTAGATCACGTTGTGTTCAACTGATGGTCACTGATGCACCTCGTAGTTTATATACTGGAGACTCCACCCACAATGTGGTTGACCAAGAAGTGGCCATCATTGTGACCTTCTCCGCCTTTTCTTTTAACTCCTTGTTAGAAATTCCAGAAAATCCTTATCTATTGCAAGAATCAAGAGGTAGACGAATGAGGGATTGACAACAGAACCAATAGAAACCCGAAGTTTAACCACTTGATGCATCTCTTACCGATAATATACTTTCGTTTTATGTAATTAATATTCTACTTAGGGCAATACAGTTGTCTACCTGGAGTCTACCTGGAGAGAATTCCAGGGGTCATGGTAACATGGTATCTGCTACAAGAAGTATGTTACTAAAATCAGAGACAGTACCGAGATTGGTAACAGAACAAAGGGCAATAACTAGCAACTTTACATCCAAACTATCATATACTATTTCCTAAATACTTTAAAGACTATCTTAAATCCTTTTATTACTTAGTTTTCGAGATGGACCTAACTCATTAACAGAAATCGGGGCCAGCAACCCATGCAGTTATCTCTTCTATTCTTTCTTCTATCACCATAATTGTAATGATTTAGAGAGGAAGACTTGTCTAATAATAAGGTGACTCTGCTATTGAGTAGCAAAAACATTTCGTTATCAATAATATCAGCGAATTGTTCCTCGCTCTTGACCAGTCCAGTTAGTTTAGTTTCTCTGCAGTGAGGGTTTAAAACAGTGAGTAGCAACTCTTACACTCTGTCTTTTAGACAACCTTCTTCTGCTCCTCCTCCTCCTACTACTATTACTACTACTTATTACCTTAATCATCCTCCTCTTCCATGAAATAATTGCTGATTTAATAATTTCACAAACTTCTCTCATGTTTAAGATTTTCTTTGAGCCCTGTGTATAGATGCATAATGAATATTATACAAATTGAAGATCAGAACTGGAAATCAACTGCAACATATGGTTGTAGCATTTGACTTAATGGAGTGTGAGCATGATAACATTTAAACAGAATTTAGGAAAAGTAGATAGCTTGACTTGAGTCCTGGAGGTCAGTGTACAGTGTCTGCACTTTGAAGTAGGGGGCGGAGATGCTGTGTTAAAGAGGATCATTTAATCTATGTGATGTCAGTCAACACGTATCAAGGACAAAATCAATGAATTATGTTGAAGGTGTTTCCTTCTTGGGCTGCACTAACTTGTAGAGAAACAACGTATGTGGTAAAAAATAACAGCTAAAACAAGAAACATCCAAAATTCTGGAAGGAAATTTTATATCGTTGAAGGACAAAGAAGGGAATGATAGTGTTAAAAATCATTATTATTTCAGTGAGAAGATAACGAAGATGATTGTGATGGGAAGGATGTAAAGGAAGAGTAACAGGAAGAGTAGGCGAAGGTTATGGGCGCCACACCTTGGTCAAGTGCGCGTGTTATTTCTGTACATTAAAAATATGTTGCTTTCCCCTGTGATTCTACTGACGTCACATTGTGGGTGGAGTCTCCAGTATATAAACCAAGAGAGTACATCAGTGAACATCAGTTTAACTCGACTTGATCTACTAAAAACATGTTCGTAAAGGTATGTTTTGGAAGGAAATAAATTATTGTGATACTGTCAACAATTTGAAAAAATCATTGAATACTTTTAAAACATATATTAGAACTTAATGTCATATATCTATGGTTTACAGGCTATTATCGTGGCAGTGTTTGTTGCCGTTGTCTTGGCCGAGCTTCCTCCCTCCTACAACCCTCCAGCACCTTCCTACAACCCTCCAGCACCTTCCTACAAACACCCAGCTCCCTCCTACGGGGCCCCAGCACCAACTGTAGGTTCATTCATGTATCTCGTATCTTAGGATGAAAGTACAGACATTCATAACTTAATAATTCCCCTACTAAAATAAGCATACTAACAATTTTGTGATTATATCTGAACTCTACCATGTTCTTTATATTAGAAAGTAATGAAATTATTAAAGAACTCGAAAATTATTTGAAATAATTTTGTAATAATAAAATGTCTTGTCTTTACTCATAGGGTCATCCTAAGTACGACTTCAACTACGCCGTGAAGGACGACCCTTCAGGTAACGACTTTGGACATCAAGAATCCCGTGACGGCTACAATACTCAGGGAAACTACTACGTGCTGCTTCCTGATGGTCGTCTGCAGAGAGTTTCATACACTGTGAACGGTGACTCAGGCTACGTGGCTCAAGTGGTATATGAAGGTGAAGCCCAGTACCCAGCCTACCAGCCTGCCCCAGCATACCATCCTACTCCCAGCTACAAGCCAACTCCCAGCTACAAGCCAACTCCCAGCTACAAGCCTACCCCCAGCTATGCTTAACTTAGTGGTGGAATGATATTCACTAATGATCTATTTATGTAAATATAATTTAGGTGTTTTAAGCTCAGTAAAGAAATGCAAAAACTACAGCGTCTTTAAATTCTTGCACCATTAACCTAATGTCATCGACTTAGAAATTCAAGTGAGGTCCTAATATTTTATGGTCTTCTTTCAAGGGTGATAGACTGATTACATTGTCTTTGCATCTCTAATTCTTTTGCTGCCTCCTCTGTATTCGACTGAAAAATCCGACTCTGTAAGCCATCATTACTTGCACCACTTCTTGTCGACGAAGCTTTAAATGTATTTCACTTATATGGTCGTACAGTAATTCGGATTTATGAATGTCGTGAGAGTTCCTCAAATACTGGCAAGAATCTTTCTTCAGTATTTTACTAGATTTAACAGACGACGATAGAAATGTAATTCTTGCCATATTGGATGTCTTTCAAAACTCTGTTCTCCAGATAGAAGCTGGAATGATAGACTTGCAGGTAAATTGGTGAGCTGGTAGCTGGGTTAGTTGGCTGGTAGCTGGGTTAGTGGGTTGGTAGCTGGGTTGGTGGGCTGGTAGCTGGGTTGGGACTGGTAGTTGGTTTGATATATTTTTGAAGTTCTTTTGAAAAAGTGCATAAGCTTTTATAATTAGTGAAAAACAGAAATTTCAGGCATTTGCAAAACTGCTTTGTATCCCAGTAATTAAAGTCACAGTTCCAGGATTAAAAGGAATCACAGGAAGTCTACAAATTATAAATTAAACCAGGAAGACGTTTTCTTCTGTACTGATAATGACGCAGGGCAAAATAAGTTGAGAGAAACATCAGTTGTTTCATTTAAACTCTAAATGACTTGCTCTGAATGCAACATTATATCCCCAATCAAACTGCTCAAAAGTGTTCTAATATAAACGAGATATCCCTAATAACCAGATATGAATACTACAGTGCAGAGAGTTGCCTCACCCAGGTGCCTCTAATTCCAATAGTCGCTACTGAGGCATCTGGTACCAGGGTTAAAGAAACTGCCACTTTAAGCACGCTAACTCAACTACCACAGCACAGTACCATGTTACTAGCCAGCAACCTCAGTTGAAGAAGGGCTTACAGCTACTATGTACTATTGTAGATACGGCACAATTACCGACCATAATTGATAATAATAATAATATCTTTATTTCTACAAGTACATGTACATGGTATACAGACCATAGCTGACATCAGTGACATACTACTATATAGTAAGCCGCTTGTTATGCAGAGAATTTCGACCAAATTAGGTCTGGTTTTTGCCAGGATGCGACCCACACCAGTCGACTAACACCCAGGTACCCATTATACTGATGGGTGAACATAGACAACCGGTGTAAGGAAACACGCCCAATGTTACTACCCTTGCCGGAAATCGAACCCGGACCCTAACCGTGTGAAGCGAGAGCTTTTGCCACCAAGCCACGGGACACTTTGTTAAACACTTGGGTATTTTTATAAGTAAAACGTTTCGCCAACGTTGCACGTGTTGCACCATGTGTCTAATTTATCAACTTGTCGGTTCTCTTAACCATTTATCTGCACCAACCATTGTTACTGTACTAGAGCAGCGAAAAGTTCTCACGATCACACCATAAACACTGCTCTATTTAATGAACCACATATACTAGTTTCACCCTCAACATAGGTAACCTCCAGCAACCACCCTACAACAACGACCTCCAGTAATCACCCCACAACAACGACCTCCAGTAATCACCCCGCAACAACGACCTCCAGTGACACCCTCGCTGTATCACCAAAACCAGAAGACCCTCTTCATCTGCCAAGGTACACAGTGATGATCGTATTATATTACCTTTTAATCAATCAATATTTACTATACAATGTTGAATATACAACCATTTCATGAAGGCTTTCTCAATAAAATCATATACATATATAACAAGCGCAACTTATAAATGAAGATTAAAAAAGCTTTGCAACCCGTAGCAGTGTTCCGTTTTTATTCTCACACAGGTTTCGTCCCTATTCAGTGATACAATATGTAAAGGAAACAGAGTAGAAAAGTTAGCTGTGTGGGTTACAAGGCCACGTAATGTGAGGGATCAGTGTTGTCTGCCTAAGCAAGAAAGTGATTGTGATGGTATTTGTAGTCGTTAGTTTGGAACTATTAGGTCTGATTGTGGGTGTGAAGATGTTGTTGATTGTCTGATGTTCGTTATCCCCAATGTTATTAATTTTATTTCACCTGAAGTTTGATAACGAATGGAACACAAACATGAGATTTATAGAGATGCAGGCAGGCTGTTCTACTTGGGGCAAATATTAACTGAAAATAAGAATCAGAGAAATGAAAAAAATACTATTTTGGAAGTATTTTACAAGAGAGTAATGGGACTTTACATGCAGATCTATAGGAGCCATTACCTATTTCTTATGCCCCATTTCTTCAGCAGCTGGCCATGCCAGCATCCTTATAGACACAGTACAAATTTTCGAAGTCATTTGCTTCTCTTTCTTATTCGATTACATTAAACTAACGTTAAATTATTGTAAATAAAATGTAAAAGCATTTGCAAATCTTTATTGAGTTTTATACGTTTAAAGTGTATTTACATAGATAGGTCAATAGTAAATATGAGTGTAGCACTAAGTTAAGCATAGCTGGGAGTTGGCTTGTAGCTGGGAGTTGGCTTGTAGCTGGGAGTTGGCTTGTAGCTGGGAGTTGGCTTGTAGCTGGGGGTAGGATGGTATGCTGGGGCAGGCTGGTAGGCTGGGTACTGGGCTTCACCTTCATATACCACTTGAGCCACGTAGCCTGCGTCACCGTTCACAGTATATGAAACTCTCTGCAGACGACCATCAGGAAGCAGCACGTAGTAGTTCCCCTGAGTATTGTAGCCGTCACGGGACTCATGGTGTCCAAAGTCGTCACCTGAAGGGTCGTCCTTTACGGCGTAGTTGAAGTCGTATTTTGATGACCCTTCCAGAAGATACAACACATTTCATTATCCAAAGAAAACAGAAAAAATTATATGCTCTCTTCTTTTTAGTACTTTTCACAATAATGAACATGTGGGTGTTCAGATGTAATCATAAAAAAATCAATATGTTTATAGAAAAGAGGGACTTATGTCAATATATAGACATCAGTGTACAACCAGAAACAAATGTAAACCTACAGTTGGTGCTGGGGACCCGTAGGAGGGAGCTGGGTGTTTGTAGGAAGGTGCTGGAGGGTTGTAGGAGGGAGGCAGCTCAGCCGAGACAACGCCAACAAACACTGCCACGATAAAGACTGTAAACATAGAATTTTCATATTACGTTCTAAAATAAATTTGAAAAGTGTTTAAGAATTTTTTCATAGAGTTTACACTGGTATCACAAATATTTTTGTCTTTCACTTAAAAATACCTTAAGGAACATGTTATAGGTAGATCAAGTCGAGTTAAACTGATACTCACTGATGCGCTCATGGTGTTTATATATACTGGAGGCTCCACCCGGACTGTGACGTCAGTACCATGACGGGAAAGCAACATATTTACACATACAGAAATAGCGCACAACTGACCTAGTAGTAGTGGTCTTCATGACCTCATTCTCATCTTCATTCATCATGTTCCTTGTTGGAAATCCCGATTAAAAACCTACGTGGAACTGAATTAATTAATGGACAGACGAATGCTGAAGAGATTACAAAACCTAAAATATATGACTTCTTAGGTAAATTAACATGAATTCAAATTCTTGCTCCTTCAGATTGCGAGGAAAAATTATTCATCTGGGAGAAGTCTATATTATTTTTTTATTTGCTTCTATGTCATGAAGAAGGAATAAGAGGAGTAGAAGAACTAAGAAGAGGAGGAAAAGCAAAACGAGGTAAAAGAGGAGAAAGAGGAAACAGGAGGATTGAAGAAAAGTTGGATGGGGAGAGTAAGGAATCTGCAAATAATTTCTCGAGTTAAACAATGTACTGATGTTGATGGATATAAAATAACATTGCAAATTCGTTGGCAATACCCTATTTATTTTCACAGGTGTTAGCCCCTGAACCAGTGAAAGACAAGTCCACATTGTGTGTTGCTGAGTTTTGAAAGGATCAACGTGTGGTAATCTCAGGAGAAAAAAAGGTGATTATGTTAGTTTCTGTTAATATCTAATAGAACTTATTTTGGATGCAGAGATGTTAATTTTTTGTTGTCCACTTAAGGAATTATATTAATTTTGTACCATCTCAAGGACACTAAACTGAACAAAGGCTTGAGATCTCTTAAAGATGCTGGCAAGAGGTCTCATGGGGGCTTCATAAAGAAAATAATTCGTGTACTTTTCTTAAAAATATTTTTTTATAAACAGGGTTGGATGATGATAATAAGCCATTGAATAATATCACAAATGGTAATGTTATTATGACGTGTGAAATATTCTAGTAATTGCGAAAATTATTTTTTATACAGATTATACACAACTTTATGTGTGGGTAATTTGTGTATTGTTCGAGTCATGGTATTGTCTGTGTTATTTACACAAATCAGTGTTTAAAAGTCAAGAGCTGTTATCCTGCCTCAGTTAATTTCAAAGCCCAGCCCTATCTAAGGTATACTACCACCCCCAGGATGCCACCCACACCAGTCAACTTCTAGTATATTGTGTCTCCTAGTATTGTTGCAACTTACAAGTATGATATTATAGTAAAGTAATCTGTCCAGGTGCAAGCAAGTTTAAATATACATATCCCTTTAGAAGAAAAGACTTAGTTTATCGAGTGTATTGTTCTTTTATTTAAGCAATATTTTCCACATTAATACAAGTAACCATTAATTTCGCAACTAAGAGTTTATCTCTCAATTTCTCAGTGTATAATCTGCACACGAGGCAACGCCCTGCTCCAAGATTGGTCCATTTCCCCAGGCATAACAATTTAGGTTAAACGGCATTAAAAGGAGAACTCCCTTAATTTTCTTATTTTATTTGGCTGTACAGGATACGTCTCCATCAGGATACATTGTCATGGAACCACATATATAATTTTTTTTGCGGCAAATATATTTTTTCACGCAAGGCGCAATAATTTGAATCAAAATCAATAACGTAAGCAAGACGCGAGGAACAAGGAACAAGTGAAAAATGGTGATGAGGAGAATGAGAAGGTCATGATGACCACTATTAATCCTCGGTCAATTGTGAGAGTTATTTCTTTATTTTTTTAAAATGCGATTCTTTCCCTGTAATGTTACTGACGTTACTTTGTGGCTGGAGTCTCCAGTATATAAACACCTTGAGTGCATCAGTGAGCATCAGTTTAACCCAACTTGATCTACCAGTAACATGTTCCTTAAGGTAGTATTTTTTTGGGGACTGAAAAACAAAAATATTTGTGATACCAATGTATGAACAATCTCAAAAATTCTTGAACACTTTTCAAGTTTATTTTAGAACTTAATGTCATATATCTATGGTTTACAGGTTTTCATTGTGGCAGTGTTTGTTGGCGTTGTCTCGGCTGAGCTTCCTCCCTCCTACAACCCTCCAGCACCTTCCTACAAACACCCAGCTCCCTCTTACGGGGCCCAGCACCAACTGTAGGTTTAATATATGATATAATATATATATATATATATATATATATATATATATATATATATATATATATATATATATATATATATATATATATATATATTACATACATCACACACACGTGATACCTTCCTTACCTGTATAGGCAACACTTCTGAATCTTCAATATGTAGACGTTTCGCCAATCAAGTATTGTAGATATGTCTTATCTACTTTTCGGTTTTATATATTAATATATTTTGTTACTTATTTGGAAAGTCCTGAAAAAATTGATAGCAAACGAAAATTGTTTTTAATAATAATATGATAATGAAAGGTGTTTACTTGCAGGGTCATCCCAAGTACGACTTCAACTATGCCGTGAAGGACGACCCTTCAGGTGATGACTTTGGACATCAAGAATCCCGTGACGGCTACAATACTCAGGGGAACTACTACGTGCTGCTTCCTGATGGTCGTCTGCAGAGAGTTTCATACACTGTGAACGGTGACGCAGGCTACGTGGCTCAAGTGCAATATGAGGGTGAAGCCCAGTACCCAGCCTACCAGCCCAGCTACAAGCCAACTCCCAGCTACAAGCCTACTCCCAGCTACAAGCCTACTCCCAGCTACAAGCCTACTCCCAGCTACAAGCCTACTCCCAGCTACAAGCCTGCTCCCAGCTATGCTTAACTTAGTGGTGCGCTGATGCTCATTAAAGATATATTTATGTAAATATAACTCAAGTTTTATGCAATAAAATTTGCAAATAATTATAATTTTTTACATTAATGTAATGGGGAGGAGGAGGTACCGATGTGTAAGGAATTCAGCTCATTACTTATAAATCTCAAAAACGAGTAACAGAGGAGTATTAATGAAGTATTTGTGATAAAAATAACAGAGCTGAGTGGGGTTGCGAGGTCTTGTGTTTTCTGCGTCGTTATCGTAGGATCAGCGATGGGTAAGGCAGACACAAGTCAGTGTGAGGATGTTTGGAGGTGTTAATTGGTAACTATTAAATCTTATTTTAGGTTGTAAAGATTTTCTACATTGCCCTTTGTCCAATTAGACCGATGTCACGTTGGTTTTGCGCAGCCATAATAAATAACACACAAGTTTGTGATCTGTGACATACGCGGGGAAGAGGTTCACCATAAACGTTTTCTGACGTAATTAGTTCAGAAAACTGACATGTTGAACAATGAGACACTCGGGCTACATTTCGGAATCTTTATTACGGCAACGTTTCGCCAGCCAGTGGCTGAGCTCAACACATCGACTTCAGGCTGAGGGACTGATTACTTTGTGTGGAAAAAAGCCACTTATGTACAGTTCAGGACATTTATTAAAGGGAAAGTTTCGCCACGAGAGGCTTCTTTAGCACGTTATTTACTTCCCTTTTATTCCTGCTTTTTTTCATTTATACACCTGAATCATATCCCTCCTGTAAAAGGACACAATTGCAACTAATGTGACATTTTATTGTGGCAACGTTTCGCTCTCCAGGAGCTTTCTCAAGCCGTTACAAGCGATAAATGGACATAGTTGGTATATATATACTGTCAAGGTGAGGTGAAAACACTAGTGGTGTTAGAAATAGTAGTGATATAAGTAGTATTAGTAGTAGTAGTAGTAGTAGTAGAAGTAATACAATAAGGTAGTACAATCAATATGCACGTGAGTAAAAGGTGATAAAACAAATACTTGGGTAGTATAACAATAGGTTAGACAAATATTTCTGCTGGAGGTTGAATGAATGCATGCAGAAACGATAACCTGAACAACGCCTGCGTACAACACCGAAATTCCAACAATCATCTCATGAAATTCAAAGACGCCCGACTAGTAATCAAAGAAACTAATTTCCGTAGTCGAAAATGCCTTGAATCAGCACTTATCTCTGTTTCTAACACAATTAAACAAAACAAAGGCAGCTTCACCATCTCTGAAGTCTTAGCAAGAATCCTCCTGAAAACAGTAAACCCTACCATCACATAGTCTCTCCTGTTAGTTTAGCACATCGTAGATGTGGAACACTCCTACTGGCCTTTTATATTTCAACCTCCAGCAGAAATATTTGTCTAACCTATTGTTATACTACCCAAGTATTTGTTTTATCACCTTTTACTCACGTGCATATTGATTGTACTACCTTATTGTATTACTTCTACTACTACTACTACTACTACTAATACTACTTATATCACTACTATTTCTAACACCACTAGTGTTTTCACCTCACCTTGACAGTATATATATACCAACTATGTCCATTTATCGCTTGTAACGGCTTGAGAAAGCTCCTGGAGAGCGAAACGTTGCCACAATAAAATGTCACATTAGTTGCAATTGTGTCCTTTTACTTAACATATTGTCGGTAATTCTACCAATATTATTACATATCCCTCCTAATTCTACGCCTTCCTAGAGAGTGCAGATTCAGTGTCGTCAGTCTATCCTCGTTGGAAAGATTTCTGATACATGGGATCAACTTTGTCATTCTTCTCTGTACGTTTTCCAGGGCGTTTATGTTCATACTGTAATACGGTGACCAGAACTGTGCAGCATAATCTAAATGAGGACTAACCAAAGATAAAGTGCAGGAGTAACCTAAGGACTCCTGTCATTTATACTTCTTGATATGAATCGATAAGTTGAAGAATGACACTTGTACACATTTGGGAATCTTCCCTGAGGAAACTTTTCTCAGACTGAGGGACTGATTATCTAAAACTCTTAAGTGTCTCATTCTTCAAATGAGAGAGAAGTTAGTAAGTGATTTAAATTGCAGTTATTTCATAAAAGAATTTATATAAGGAGTCAAGAAGGGTGAGGAAGCGGTGTATAAGGTATTAAACTCATTGCCCTCAGGTCTCAATAGACTGACACGATTGCAAACAAACCATACCCCACCCGTGGTATGGTTCCATACCCCACCCGTGGTATGGTTCCATACCCCACCCGTGGTATGGTTTGTTTGCAATCGTGTCATTACTATTTCGTGAGTCATTGTAGAGTATGCTAAGGCAAAAATAAAAAGGTGATTAGTGGATGTTGCTAAGTTGTGCAATTCAGAGGCGTCATATTTTGAATGTTAAATACGTGATTAGTCAAGTATTATCCGTTCTGTTGTCTGTCACCTAATACAATTCCCAGTGGGTATTCATCAGATATTCCCTCAAGTAGGAGCAAGAGAGGAGAGGAACTGGCATCAATGGTCAAGATGATCGCCTCTTCTTAGTTAAGTTGTCAGCCTCCCCAACATAACTATCTGTTAACCAACGAACCCTGCTAATTTTCCTATAAACACTGTTAACAGTTCACTCATCAACCCAGCATGCAGCCAACGAAAGCAACTCTCAACTCAGCCAACCAGTTCAACAAAAAGCCCAGAAACAAGTCAGCCCACACAGCTGCCACTCTACTCAAGTACTGTTCTACCTAGCCAGCTACCAACCCATTAATTCAACACATCAACCTATTTTTAATCAGAACAGTTCAATCAGCACACCGACTTAATTACGTCCCCATTTAAATAGCTACCAGCCAACTAGTCCAGATACGAGGATACCAAC
The DNA here is from genome assembly GCA_009830355.1 of Cherax destructor. NCBI lineage: Eukaryota > Metazoa > Arthropoda > Malacostraca > Decapoda > Parastacidae > Cherax > Cherax destructor. The sequence continues at coordinate 412,475 of WNWK01000254.1, read as the reverse complement.
CCAGCTACAAGTCCACCAATCCAGCTACAAGTCCACCAACCCAGCTACAAGTCCACCAACCCAGCTACAAGTCCACCAACCCAGCTACAAGTCCACCAACCCAGCTCTCAATAAACTGACAGATTCTAGCCATATTACTAGTCCCCTCACCAACACCCAAATATGATACCAGCCAACCTAGGTACCAACCCACTACAGCAAATACCAGCCAACACTGCTAGCTCTTGATCCAACAGTCTGGATACCAGCGCATCAATCCATCCACTATTCACACTATCTTAAGTAGACAAGTCCTTCAAACAGGGAGAATCTATTCCCCACAGAACGGATAGAGTTCAAACCTATTTCAAGCCAGTCTTAAAGGTAGCAGGTTACTGCACTAATCACTGTACTATGCCGCACTAGCCTGCTAATTTCAAGACTGACTCGCCATGGGTTATACTCCCCCCCCCCACGTTATTACTATTTCGTGATTATTATATTCATGTGGCAGCGTTAAACCCATAGAGGTTAAACGCCTGGAGGAATGAGAAACATTTAAGTTTAATCCAAAGAACACTGGTCCAATTTCTTAGATCAAAAGCTTTTCACCGGCATCAAGAAACCTTCCTGGAGAGGCAAGATTTCGTGAGTCAGGGAGAATCTATATTTAATGTGCTCTTATAAAAGTAATGTGGGAGAAATATCACAAAATAAAGGTCCTACATGCTACAAACCTTTGAATTACCAATACACACAATATCCAATTCAAATGAAATACCGACTCGGCTATCATTTTACTAACTCCCCTCGCGGCCCAGTCGTTGACCAGGCCTCTCAGTGGATCAGGGCCTAGTCAATAAGGCTGTTACTGCTGGCTGCGCGCAATCCAACGTACGAACCACAGCCTGGTCATCTAGTATTGCACACGGTATCAGGGCTTAAAATTTATGAAAACCATGATCCAAAGTTTATGGAACGAGTCAGTACGTACGAAACTTGCAATCAGACCAGCTTCACAATCATAAACGGCACCGCTGTAAATGTTATAATGTGAGTAATATTGAAAAATATTACAAATTTCTCTAATAAAGACATAGTTTGCTTTATACAACGGATTTATTTTCTGATGCCTTAAATTTTTCTCGATCTAGAAGTTATTTGAATTAATGACATCGCTTCACACCTCCAATATCCTTAACAGAAAATACTCTAACAGTGCAAATGCAGACCAATTAAGCATACTTGGTCTCATCATCTGTGATCCAGGAGGGAATACAAAGATACATTATGTAAATAATCTCATTAAGTACTGACTATACACATATCTTACTCGCACAACATATGCCGTATGAGCCCTGTTCCCAGAAGTCTGGTGAAGGTATTGCCCAAGTCTGGGCAGGTAATGGATGGAAAAAAAAATAAAAAAAAAGAGAATGGGAAGATAATGAAAATAAGATACCAGATATATGTTACAAGCAAATTCACTAAATTTGCTTGTAACAGATAAGTCAACTGTAGATATACATCCAGATGTACTCCTGTTAACCCTTATGCGGTCTAGTTCCTAGGCCTATTGTGTATCCATATGCTCTTTCCCTACCGTTCACAGGATGGATAAGGGGCGCACAATAAACTAGCCACTTCGGTGGCAAAATATAAATTTAATAAAAAACGAAACTAATAAAATGTTTCCCAATTAATTTTCAGCACCACAAGACGCTAGACGCACCATGACGTCTTATGCAATATGTTAGGAGAAACAAAATATTCATGATAAGAGCTAAACCAATGTGGGTCATTCGCTGAGCTCGGGACAAACGTGCCTCATATTTGTTCTCGCTTCTATGCCCTAGGACATTATTATTATAATCATGGGGAAGCATAAACCCGTAGGATTATGCAGCGCCTGTGGCGGGAAGGGGTATGGAAGGTTAATGCAGGGAACTGGAACACAGATCCAATTCCCTAGATCAAGAGCCCCTCACCAGTATCAAGGAATCTCCTTTGAGGGGTATGCCCCAGGACAAAATGTAGGACTGCACATGTACACCAACAATGACAAATGCCTTTTCCTTAGACATCTTTCCTCAGACGGTAGCGTCTTAAAGTCAGAGAGACCAAGATGACCACAACATTGTAAGGCCTTGGACTTCTTTATGAATCATATCTATGATAAAAGGTTAACATTAAATCAAATAATTTTAAAAGGGATTGCTTGTCTTTAATTTAATTCCTTTAATTAATATTTACATAAACAGATGATTGAGGAATGTCGGTGTACCACTAAATTATTCATAGCTGGGTTCAGGCTCGTAGCTAGGAGTAGGTATGTAGCTGGGAGTAGGCTTGTAGCTGGGAGTAGGCTTGTAGCTGGGAGTAGGCTTGTAGCTGGGCTGGTAGGCTGGGTACTGGGCTTCACCTCATATTCCACTTGAGCCACGTAGCCTGCGTCACCGTTCACAGTGTATGAAACTCTCTGCAGACGACCATCAGGAAGCAGCACGTAGTAGTTCCCCTGAGTATTGTAGCCGTCACGGGATTCTTGATGTCCAAAGTCGTCACCTGAAGGGTCGTCCTTCACGGCATAGTTGTAGTCGTACTTGGGATGACCCTGAGAGTTGAGACAAGGCATTTTATCGTCACAAAATTGCTACAGATTGTGATTTGCGTATCATGTCCTCCTAATCTTTACCCAACATTATAAATTTGTAAGAGCGAAGCTGTCATCCCTAAAAGATTTAATATACTCAAGAAGCAATAAAATTATCACAAGGAACAGAAGTCAATAGCACTTTCACGTTGATGTACATAAGATGTATTTACGACTGTACAGTTGGTGCGGGAGGGGCTCCCCAGAGGGAGCTGGAGGGTTGTACGAGGAAGGTCTCACCGCCGAGGCAATGACCACAAGGACTGCCACAAAAACCTGCAAACCATGGAAACATGCGGTGCAAAATGAACTTAAAAAATGAGAAAAGAATTGTGTACATTTTTAAACACTCATCACGTGCATGTTGCTTTACAGTCTTAATAAAATACCTTCAGGAACATGTTAATGACAGATCAGGTAGAGTTGAACTGATGTTCTCCAATACTCTCTGGTTATTTATATGTTGTAAACTCCACCCACAATGTGACGTCAGGAACTGCACAGGGAAAGCAACATTTTTCCTTCATAAAAATAACTCAGACCTTACTTGGTGTGACGATGATCCTGACTTTTTTAACTTGTCCCTTTTTCTTGTACTCCTTGTGGGGGAATTAGGGGGAATTTCCACAATGAATAGTATTATTATTAATCAGTTTCTACAAGTACAAGGTATACAGGTCTAGCTGACATCAATGACATACTACTATATAGAAAGCCCATTGTTATTACCTGGAGTTTACCTGGAGAGGGTTTTGGGGGTCAACGCCCTCGCGGCTCGGTCTGAGACCATGCATCGTGGTGGGTCAGGGTCTGATCAACCAGGCTGTTGCTGATGGCCGCACGCAAACTGACGTACGAACCACAGCCCGGCGTGTAGAGCATTTCGGGCAAATTAGGTTATTTTGCCCCAGAATGCGACCCACATCAGTCGATTAACACCCAGGTACCCATTTTTATGCTAGGTGAAAAAGAACAGCAAGCGTCTTAAGGAAACGCGACCCAATGTTTCCACTCGTACCGGGGATCGAACCACGGACCTCAATCAGATTTTGGTTTTATCAACTTCAGAGAACCATAACCTGCACAAGTAACACTTAACCTTTTCTCTCTGACCTTGCGAAAGTAAGGTCAGGGGGCGCACAGTTCACTGAAATTTAATGTAGATTAGGTATTCTATCTCTTTTCCTTTTTTTTTTTTTTTACGAAAAGTTAGGTAAGGTTCGTCAGGAAACAGGACAGTTGTTTCCTGACTCGGGAGCTTAGTCATATGATGACCCGCCTCTGGAGCTTTTGGTCATCTGACCGAGGCCTTCCACTGGCTTACCCGTCCACTCTTTTAAAAACTAAAATATAATAAAAGTATCAGACCAAACTGGTTTCCAACAAATATCTGTGTTTAAGAGGAAGCCTCCTAGCATATATATTACTATTGATACTGATACTACTGAACTGGGGACGATGAGGTGAAGGAAGAGAAGGTAAAGTAGGAGGAAGAGAAGGTAAAGTAGGAGGAAGAGAAGGAAAAGTAGGGAAGAGAAGGTTAATATGATGGCCACACGTCGGGGTCAAGTGTGCGCTATATTTCTGTAAGTGTAAAATGGGTTGCCTTCGTTGTATTGCTACTGACGTCACACTGTGGGTGGAGTCTCCAGTATATAAACAACGAGAGTTCATCAATGAACATCAGTTGAAGTCTACTTCATCTACCAATAACATGCTACTTAAGGTAATTTATTGGATTGAACAAAAATATTTGATGACCATACGTGAGCAATCTAAAAAATTCTTTATCCTATCTTTGATGTTTATTTTGGAATATATTGCAATGGGTTTCAGAGCTTCATAGTGGCAGCCTTCGTGGCCGTTGCCTTGGCCGAGTCCCCCCCGTCTTACAGCCCACCATCTCCTTCTTACAACCATCCTGCTCCCTCTTACGGAGTCCCCACCCAAACTGTAGGTTCATACCTGTATGTTGAGAATAACAGTAGAAGTGTTGTTGACTAACGTTCATGTCTTTTGATAAATGTCATTTCATAAATGTTTTTGTGACGAGCGCGGCTCCTACATGTTCATAATTTTATGAAACTGAATAGATTAGGAGCATATGAAATTCTCGAGTAATATTTTGGGAGAATGAAATACTTTACCTTTGCTTCCAGGGTCATCCCAAGTATGACTTCAACTATGCCGTGAAGGACGACCCTTCAGGTGACGACTTTGGACATCAAGAATCCCGTGACGGCTACAATACTCAGGGGAACTACTACGTGCTGCTTCCTGATGGTCGTCTGCAGAGAGTTTCATACACTGTGAACGGTGACGCAGGCTACGTGGCTCAAGTGGTATATGAGGGTGAAGCCCAGTACCCAGCCTACCAGCCCAGCTACAAACCAACTCCTACGTATAAGCCAACTCCTACCTACAAGCCAACTCCTACCTACAAGCCAACTCCTACCTATGCTTAATTTATTGAAACACTGATAATCTCTTATGGTAAATTTATATAAATATAAATATGGTGTAATGAATTCAATAAATGCAAATTCTAATATTGTCTTTAAAGTTTACCTAAATGTATCGATTCAGGAAGTAGTCCAAGAATAACTAATATTTTGTTGACTTGTCTCCCTGAACCTACCAGCGCCACTTGAAATGTCGGGATAAATACAGTAAAGACTTCTGTAAATTACATGTGTAGGCCCATAATATCTATTTGCAATACATACATACGCTCCAGCGCCTGGAAACAGGGCAACGCCGTAAGGTTTATGCTACCAACAGACACCACAGCTAATACAGCATCTCCCATTTTACAAAAATACAACCCATATGTCGCAGTGGTTACCACTAACACCTTACGTGACTCTACGAGAAACAATATACCATACACCGTTCCCAAGGAGGCAGAAGGTAACAAGATTCTCTGTGGGATGTGATAGATGCTACACTGGGGAGGTAACTGGAGGTTTGTCTATTGTTTTACGTAAGTATAAATATTGTGGGCTGTGCTGAACCACAAAGCCCACCCATACTTGATGGAGTAGGGCAAGGCCAAGCTTCAGTGCCAGGAGAACGATAAGGTTAAACACAGATGCCTGTAATCATCTACAATAAAACTTAGAAACACAATAAAATATAATAGTGAGATGTTCACTTTGGTAGGCCATATGCAGTGCCTCAAACTTAATCCTGACGTACTTGACGTCTGTACAGAGGACTTCACTGCTAATATATCTTTCACCTTACATTCATCTTCTGTAGACTAGAAGGAAATGCAACACACGAAGAACAACAATCATCCAAGGCAGACTTGCCACATTCCTTTGCTGGACTATATTGCCTCAGTGGCTACTTGAAACAACCAGCCAAAGCATATATTTTTTCCACCTCTCATTTTACTAGTCCTCTTCCATCAATCCTCTTTGTCACTTCCTCCCATTCCCAGGATTCTTTCACCTCTAATCCCTATATAATCCTCCTAATTCTCGTCCTCTCTTCACCCTTCTAGGTATTTTTCCTCTTCCTCTTCACTGCTTCTAATTCTCTTCCTAATGTTCGTTCTGATCCAAATACACTTGTAAAATAAGCAATGAACCCCTGTTAGTATTTCCATTGTGGCGGTATACAACTTAAGCTATACTTCGCTCAAGCAGTTAGCAGGGTATACCGTCACTTCCTAACATATCAAGGAGTTCGGGGACTGGTTGATCAAAGTAATCGTTAACTACACTAATATGGACTCTGGACGATTATTTCAAGAGCTCTTATCCAGGTCCAGGTGAGAAATAAAAGTTCTGAGGGATTTTTAGCAAGTTTTAAAACCAACGTGACCATAGAACTCTGGGGAATGGGGCTTATTTTAGATCCAAGGAGGGGGGGGGAAGTTCAGTCCCTTGGATCAGGAGTTCCTCGCAGGAGAGATGAGTGTTGTGAACAAGGCTAATTATATTTAGTGCAAAGAATCACAGTCTTCAGTTTTGATGAAGTTTTAGATTAGGAAATAAAAAAAATTGCAAGCGTAAAGGGAAAGTATTTAAGAAACACTTTCGCTGGAACTACAAGGTTATGTCCTCTAAAGTCGCACGTGAAGTGCCATGTAATGGTGTGAAGATGGTGGCGATGAACTCATCTGGGTCTCAAGTTCGAGATCCACTTCTGTACTTGTCCGGTGCTTGACTTTCCTGTTCCCATCTGGTGACCTAGCGAGTGACCGGAGGAGCACTAGGTATATAAACCCCGTTGAGGTTCAACATACCTGAAACACTGTACACTCTCAGTTCTTTAAATGCAACACAGTTTTATGAATGTGCAATACAGAATATATACAGGATAAGTTTTTTGTATATTCACACTTGAGCTTTCTTTATTCTCTATTTTAGGTAACAAAGCTTTCTCGACTGGTGGGGTACAGGTGAAATACAATGTTAATTATCCTCTTGCGGGTAATAAGATTTAAAGGTAATTTGTGTCAATATTTTATTAGCTGGTAATAAAAAATCATTTGTCACAATCCCTTCACTCCTACATTAGCTATTACGATTTTATAAAATCATCTGTAAAGACGTTCAGAAAATATTCCCCTCATATATTTTTTATGAATCTTTCCAACATTAAATTCTCGTTTTGACAATTGTAATTAATAGCTTCATAATGATAATTTTTCCATGCTAGGACCTGCCTAGCAAGGCCAGTTGACCTGCTGCAGTGCTCTTCCGTTAATATGTTATTGTGTTTTGACCAAGCAGCGCTTATTTTCTCCACTAGAGGATACCTGGAGGGTGTTCCGGGGGTCAACGCCCCCGCGGCCTGGTCCACTACCAGGCCTCGCGGTGACACAGGGCAGTAGAGTGGGAGTCTTCTAGACGCTCGTCCAGAGAATTCAACCAGTATCTCCCTCTTAAGTAACAGTCCTGTCCAAAGAGGTAGTTTTTACATAACTAAATATGAGATGACTGGTATTAAGTGTGGATTTGACAGTTTCTTCTGTTATGAGCCGTATACATTACTGACCAGCTGTGGTAGGCTACTGGATACGGACACGTCACACACACTGGTCCACTAAACCTTATTACATTCAACCCTCTTCCCCCCTTTCAAAAAGTAAAATATTTAATAAAAGTAATTGCAGGAACATGTTTTTTTTCAATATCCAAACTGCTGCAAATGAACCAGATGAGGTTTAAATGGGGAAATTTGTCAGCGATTACCATCAGACTCAGCTGTGATTTGCAGACGGAGGTTCGAGTCTGCATCAAGCCTTTGGCTGAATAACTCACCCGGATTTATCACTTTAAACACAAACTACCTCCACAAACATAACATTTTGTGATGGTTAATATTCCTCTAAACAACCCAAAATTTGATTCTATAGGAGTCGTACAGAGTCTGGGGAATGAGGTAATAAGGAAAGGTAGTCCCAGTTTCTTGGATCAGAAGCCTTCTACTCAGGGCCGGATTAAAGGGGCCCTCACAAAATATATAAAATTAAAGTTATTAAAAAACAAAAAATAAAAATAATTATGCAAACACACACACACAAATTGTAAAATTATTGAAAAAGGCTGATGATTCAGAGCAGGTTTGTATTTTATTGTATCATTATTTTTGTAATACTGAAGAAAATATATTCTTTATTACAAAACTTGTTTTTATTATTAGACTTTTATCATTCTCGGTGTTATGGGTGTGGTATCATGGGTGCGGTATCATGGGTGCGGTATCATGGGTGCGGTATCATGGGTGCGGTATCATGGGTGCGGTATCATGGGTGCGGTATCATGGGTGCGGTATCATGGGTGCGGTATCATGGGTGCGGTATCATGGGTGCGGTATCATGGGTGTGGTATCATGGGTGTGGTATCATGGGTGTGGTAGGGTTCGTGAAAATAACGTTTGGTTTATAAAAAAATCCACTGAATATGGGGCCCCCACAAGATGCGGCGCCCCAGGGCCCCCACAACCCTTAATCCGGCCCTGCTTCTACTAGTACGAAGATACCGCTGGAATGGAAGTACATACCAAGGCGTTACTAGCCATTAAAAACCAAACATCTTTCCCTTCGTTCTGTAAAACTCTCCTCCTTTTTAAATACTTGAGAATGCCACAGAGAAAGCGATGTCACTTTCGTGTAAATTTTCACTTCACTAAAGACTACCATCATCAACAACACTCACTTTCTCAGTGGTGGGAACACCAGTCAAGGAGCGTAATTAGGAGCCCATCTTCGAAATTCTTGATGAACGGCGTTTGAATCACTCGGAAGCCTAGTCGTGTACTCAAGATAATTTGCTTCGTTGCTTTTTTTTATACAGTTTATCCTGGTTTAAATGATAACAACAAGGATGTATATAAGGAGAGGTGTGTATCTCTGAATATATACATCGAGAGATGTGCATCTCTCAGTGTATATGCACAGAGAGATGTGTATCTTTTAGTGTATATGCACTGAGAGGTGTGCGCTAACCTCCACCACTGTCACATCAGGTGCACTAAGAAAAATTCTATACGTTGCATTAAACTGGAAACCAATGTACAGGTTCCAGAGGAGAACCCTTCAGATTTGTTACAAAAGACAGAGGAGAGGAGCAAGTGTCAAATGAAGTAGAGAAGACATACGAATACATGAAATCCAGGGCAGGAGATAAGTTATGCGAAGATGGTTCATAGCGTCGCTGTACGACATGGTCTTAACACAGGCTTTCAATCTTCTGTGTTTTCCTTTCCACTTTAAGATTGCAAGAAACGGGCAAGACGTATCCTTGGCAGAAATATCAACAATTCTACATCAGGAAATATAAACACTTATTGACAACGTTTCGCTAAAAACAGTAGGCTTTGTCAAGTCACAAACAACGTTGTCAATAAAGGATCACATTATACTACTTATGTGTTTATATTTCCATTGTGTCGGTATTTTACACCATTTATTACCAATTCTACACCAGATTAGCTTACCAGATACATGATGCTAGCAGTCAGCTACGCGTGTATTGAACGTATCTGCTAATATTACTAACAATTAACTCAAGATAGCTACAAACTCTTCAGCCTCCAACACAAATTAAGTCCGTAACAAGGTACTACCACAGGAGTATATGCCATACCTTGTGAGGCTGTGACCAGAAGGACGAAGGTGAAACGGCAAGGAACCTCCAACAGAGAATTCATAAAAAGATACGTTTGCAGGTTGACTATCTAAACAACGCATTGTAAACAACAAACAACTAGGAACATCTCATTAGATGAGATGTTTTACTAGTCACCAACGAAGTATCCTACGCAAACATAAATGCTTATCTCGGAGAAATCAGGCAGCTTCAAAGTTTCAAAACACTGAGGTAATAAAGTGTTACAAAGCTTGACAGTATCAGCTAACACCTTCCCACGAGCATTAACTACTCTCCATTCCATTACATATAGCTGTCCTTTAGCTGTGTCCGTATTCAGAATAAATGGCCCACATATCACAACTGTACGTGTTTTCTTCCACGCCTTTTGGTACAAGTAGTTTTTCTTCCTGGTTAATACACTATTCAGTATATATAAAACAGCGTGTTGATGAGTGACTCCACTGTGTCTGTTCACTGTGTCGGTACCACTATGTTGGTACCGCTGTGTCGTACCACTGTGTTGGCTTCAGTGAATCGGCGTAATTTAGAGTTCCAAAGGTTGTCTCACCCGTCCACTTGTGCCTCAGGGAGCAGTGTAGCGTGTTACCTGTGGTCGTCTGTGTCAGGAAATTTTGAGAAAATAGTGATAAGTGTTCCTTTAACAGTCAATTTGATAACAGAATAAAATACCGACATTTAGGTAACGTTAATGTTGCACACATGACTTATTTATCCTTCAATAGTAACTACTTTGAAGGGGATGGGAAAAAAAGAAGGAAGGGGGGATTGTCGAGATGTTTGGGAATGGTTCTTCATCCAAGTAATTGGAGTCATCCTTCCCATTTTTGGATAAAAAATGGTTGCCAACCGATACCTTAACGGGTTTAGGGCTTTCCCACAAGTGTAATAATGTGATTAATACCTACGCGCTTAGCTCCTTTCGTGAAAGTAATGATAATAATAAGGTGCAATGAGTGTAATATCCTGATTAAGGATGCAAGTTTACTGTTACAGGCATCATGTTTGCCTCCGTCAGCGACCCTGGCGGGTCCTGACTCCACGGCCACACCCTCCTTCTAGATAAGGTGAGCATCGCCTCTTACTCCTCTACCGTCTAGATCAGGGACACTTAACCGTTTTACGATTACAACCCCCCCAATGGATTGCTCAATATATCCCCATAATCCCACTCCACCAGGCTGTTGAAGTCATCGTTACCATCACCGTCACCAATAGCTTGCTTGTACTTGATATATGGATAGCTAGGAATAGAACGGTGATAGTTTTTTACAATGCAAACTTTTTTTATTAAAATTGTTCAGAGATAGTCTCATACCCCTATTATTTGGTTCCCATACCCCCAAGGGGTATGGATACCCCTGGTTAAGAGCCCCTGGTCTAGAACAACTGTGTGTTGCATTGGCTATAATGGGTTAAAATTCAACTTATACGTTATGATAAGTTGGATGTGAAAAGTTAGAAGTGGTATATATATAAAAAAATTACATTTGCAGGTACGTGTAGTTTATATGGTTCCTCGAGGGTCACTTACCCACTGCTCTCCAGGTAAGTGTAAGCGCATCACTTGTTTGTAACGTAGCGTTACGTGGCGTTTGGACTCATATTTCTGTTAGTGTGTTGCTAGTATGTACCTTCATTTACAACAACAAGGAGTAAGGAAGGTCGTATAGATCTACATCACGAGGACAAGATTCGTCTTCGTTCACTTTGTATTGGTGTAAAATTAAACCAGTTATTCCTAGCCGGTGTGAAGCAAGTGGAATTGTGTGTTTTGGAACGATTTGTTTTTCTTGGGTTATTGTTATTGCGAATTATTCCTTTTGTGATGGATATAATGCAGTTTCTTGTTTTGTTTTTCTTGTGTTAGTGGGTCATGAATTTATATTTTGTCCAAACTAAGAAAATATCCAAAAAACTAGGAAAATATCCAGAAAACTAGGAAAATATCTAGAAAACTAGGAAAATATCTAGAAAAACTAGGTAAATATCCAGAAAACAAATTATTGTGCCGAGAATTGTTCGCTTCTTTTTACATGGTTGAGTAGGAATAACCTTTGTTTTTTATTCGGTGACCGTGATTGCTTGAATACGCTTTATTTTTCTCATCAAAACAGGCGTCATCATTTTCCATATTCTCTGCAGAAACAATATTCCAACTAAGAAGAATATAAATTTCACCAACTGTTCTCTAGATCACTAGAAGATATTCAAAGGTTGTCACCAAATGTTCTCCTAGGGCACACAAGCACAGCTCTGATACTCCTAGGGGCCAAGCACCAACTCTGATACTCCCAGGGCACACAAGCACCAGACTCTGATACTCCCAGGGCACACAAGCACCAGACTGATACTCCCAGGGCACACAAGCACCAGACTCTGATACTCCCAGGGGCACACAAGCACCAGACTGATACTCCCAGGGGCACACAAGCACCAGACTCTGATACTCCCAGGGGCACACAAGCACCAGACTCTGATACTCCCAGGGGCACACAAGCACCAGACTGATACTCCCAGGGGCACACAAGCACCAGACTCTGATACTCCCAGGGGCACACAAGCACCACACGGATACTCCCAGGGGCACACAAGCACCACACACTGATACTCCCAGGGGCACACAAGCACCACACTGATACTCCCAGGGCACACAAGCACCAGACTCTGATACTCCCAGGGCACACAAGCACCACACTCTGATACTCCCAGGGCACACAAGCACCAACTGATACTCCCAGGGCACACAAGCACCAGACTGATACTCCCAGGGCACACAAGCATCACCTGATACTCCAGGGGCACACAAGCACCAGACTCTGATACTCCCAGGGCACACAAGCACCACTCTGATACTCCCAGGGGCACACAAGCACCACACACTGATACTCTCAGGGGCACACAAGCACCACACTGATACTCCCAGGGGCACACAAGCACCACACTGATACTCCCAGGGGCACACAAGCACCACTCTGATACTCCCAGGGGCACACAAGCACCACTCTGATACTCCCAGGGGCACACAAGCACCAGACTCTGATACTCCCAGGGGCACACAAGCACCAGACTGATACTCCCAGGGGCACACAAGCACCAGACTCTGATACTCCCAGGGGCACACAAGCACCAGACTCTGATACTCCCAGGGGCACACAAGCACCAGACTCTGATACTCCCAGGGGCACACAAGCACCAGACTCTGATACTCCCAGGGCACACAAGCACCGACTCTGATACTCCCAGGGCACACAAGCACCAGACTCTGATACTCCCAGGGGCACACAAGCACCAGACTCTGATACTCCCAGGGGCACACAAGCACCAGACTCTGATACTCCCAGGGCACACAAGCACCAACTCTGATACTCCCAGGGGCACACAAGCACCACACTCTGATACTCCCAGGGGCACACAAGCACCACTCTGATACTCCCAGGGGCACACAAGCACCACACTGATACTCCCAGGGGCACACAAGCACCACACTGATACTCCCAGGGGCACACAAGCACCACTCTGATACTCCCAGGGGCACACAAGCACCAGACTCTGATACTCCCAGGGGCACACAAGCACCAGACTCTGATACTCCCAGGGGCACACAAGCACCAGACTCTGATACTCCCAGGGGCACACAAGCACCAGACTCTGATACTCCCAGGGGCACACAAGCACCAGACTCTGATACTCCCAGGGGCACACAAGCACCAGACTCTGATACTCCCAGGGCACACAAGCACCACTCTGATACTCCCAGGGCACACAGCACATCTGATACTCCCAGGGGCACACAAGCACCAGACTCTGATACTCCCAGGGCACACAAGCACCAGACTCTGATACTCCCAGGGGCACACAAGCACCAGACTGATACTCCCAGGGGCACACAAGCACCAGACTCTGATATTTTAGATGAAATTTCTTTTCAGATATTCTAACATCCTATCCTAAAGCAAACCAAGTATTTTAGCCATATCCAGGAATGAAGGCAGTGATACCTTGGGTTGTCGTTCCAAGGTACCACAGCTCTCAACCTTACGATCATACGTTGTAAGAGGTACCTACGGATGTGTACAGTCATTTATATGTACACTTCAGGATAGTTACACTGGTTTACAGCGATATTGTTTAGGAAATAAAACCAGTCGCTAAAATTACAAATACCGATATAGTTAAGGCCGGTTGTTATATTTGATCTATTAAGGAAGGAGCGTAAATAAACAGTTCATGAGTAATGGTTCTTAATTAAAACCCACAAGATGTAATTCTTTAAAACATATATACACTTTCTTAAAGCCACAACGTGTAATTGTTTTAAAAGTTATATAACATTTCCATTAGTCACTCGATTTTTATTATCGTTATATTCGTTTTCAATTTTCCTTAAAACCATGAAGTGAAATGCCTTTTTTTGTCTCCGAAGTACAAAATTGAAAATTTGTAGACCATTGTTATTAAAGGAAACTTTCTGCCATGAGAAGTAAAATGTTCTCGGCGATAAATGTCCTAAATTATACCTAAGTTTTCTTATCCACTTGTTTACAGTCATAGATGAGGTAATTTTCTCGTTCAATTTGTCACCTTCATACCGGTGAATAACTGTTCCAATAAGGTATTGGAACTACTCTTCCCTTTCTTGGTCAAACCAGATCCTTCCTGACCTTTGTTTAACCCCTCTGGGTTTAGCACCACCTCATAAATATAGTAATAATGAAAAGCACTCGTAATATTTCATAAACCTGGAAACAGATTTTGTTAATGATTTGTTGTGAGTTGAGCAGAATCATAAAATATTTGCCACTATAACACTATTTTGTTCTTATTTTGCTCTAAAATTATCAGCTAAACCTAATTTTGCTAAAATTTACGTAATATGAAGTGCCTTAATTTACCTAATATCCATAGTTTTGTATATGAATTTTCCTTATAGGTTTTGGCATGTTATATTCTGATAGGGAGCGAGTTTATATGGGTTTTTTAGTATTCTTTTATTGGGGGGGTGCACCTCTTATTAGGGGTGATTAGTTTACCTCTTATTAGGGGTGTAGCATACACCTTTTATTAGGGGGTTGCTGGCTCAAATTTGCCAATTTTACATATAATTTTCGAGAGCTATAATTTATAACTATAAAAATAGGGCCTAATAGATGTGAATTTCTAAGATCCATGAAAATAGCGGTAAACTGACTTTGTATCTAATAACATTATAACCATTACACTGCTGTGTTGTTACACAGCTTATGGCGCTTTAAAAGATTTATCTGCTCATAAATGCATAAAAAACAAGATAACCACCTTTGTTTTTCTCGTTGCGAAGGCTTCAGCAAAGATCTGAATATCATAAGTTTTCGTGTAGTTGTATATAATCTTACTGGGACAGGTTGATCTTCAACTTCAACTATAGGTACACAGTAGAAAATTAGAATTCACTAGCCAAGTAGTAGCAACCAACTCTCTCATTAGTTTAATGTTTCTGTCCCTGGCCAGAGAACTTGCCTATTAATTAGGCAGTTAGTACTGTAAGTAGGTTTGATAAGCTACGAATCCAAATGAAGGGTACAGCAATGTGTGTGACCCGAGTGTTAACTTCTACAGTATATTTGAGAAGGATGTTTTAGGTTTCGAAAATCATCGATTCTCAGCCGAGTTCTCCCTTCATCTCTTTATTTTGTAAGAAAAAACTTTTTCCTGTAACCTATTTAGGCTACAAAAAAGATAAGAGGAAATAATACAACTCTGGCTCCAAATTCGCTCGACTTCACGACACCAGCTTCTCTACATGAACCACTAAATCAAAGTTTTCAGTGCAAACTGTCAGAATCTCGACGTAATTTTGAAAGCAATTTGTTTCTTAAAATATTACAATATATGCATGATGCAGTAAACACAGGTAAAATTTGATGTTTTCATTACTTTTTCTTCTTCTCTGGGCTTTTTATTACACTTTTCCCTCCATGGACGTTCCTTATCTTCGGTGAGTTTTTTTTTTATAGAACTGATCTGTCTGTATGACCCATACTGTTTAACGCTCTCCCCAAGAAGGCAATATCAAGAATGTTATATCTACGTCTGCAGACTTTAAAATAATGTTTCCGTGCGCCATTTATGTAAATTTTTAGCCCAAAAAAACCTTGCACAATCGTTCTTACCAAAAGACAATCGCGTTACCATAGCTGTAACAATTGACAATCAACCCAGAAATGAAGGTAAATCTTTAGACCACGTTTTGGTTCGCCCTGAATACTCGTGTCACGACTGGCGGGGAAAAAAAGTGAGTAAGCCAGAAGTTGGATCAGGAGAAGAGTTGAGGAAGACGGGCGAGGTCAGGCGAGGAGAGAGTCAAGGTCAGGCCAAGTCACGAGTGTTCTAAGATCAGGATATTTGTCAGTGCTGGGAAAGACGAGCATTGACAGCGTCAAAATCAGAAATTAAGATGCCTAGAAGGAATATGAATTGATAAAGAGTCAGGACGGATCAAAGCCTCATTGTAAGGAGATTGAAACGTAAGACGACGTTTCGGTCCTACTGGTGACCATTAACTAGTCACTTAAGTTTCATTCTCCTATGTGTGGGTTATTTGTGTATTGTTCCAGTCACGGTATTGTGCCTTTTAGTTCTCACTGGTTGTAAGATTTGTCTCCTATTTTAAGGTTGTGAAAAATAAGGAACCCTTTTTGTATTTGAGAAATTGTTATTAGAAAATATTAATTTGTAGTTTATACACAAATAGCCCGCACATAGGAGACCGAAACTTATAACGACGTTTCGATCCCACTTGGACCTATGTGCGGGTTATTTGTGTATTTTCATTTTATTGAGTTTCTTTTGAAGCGGTGCTCAACGTCATTTTCTTAACGCTTTCCATTTATTCTTTATTTTAAATTAGGTTAGGCTAACTTGTATTTAAACAAAATGCGTTTGGCAACGAGATGGTCGAGAAAAAACAATGTTGAATTCTGAATGTGTATTCCCGTTTGTGCACACTGGCTGGAAGGGTGCTTCCCGAAGGGTGCTTCCCGAAGGGTGCTTCCCGAAGGGTGTTTCCCGAAATGCTTGGCATACCTACGGGCTTTACCGACTATATATCCTTAAATCATGCAGTCTCCTCTACTATACATATTTATCACCTTAGTAAATTAATTTGTTAATTGTTTAATGCTATTTTTTTTATTTGCAATGTTAGTGCAGGATTCTGTCAAGTCATGGTGTGGAGATGGTGGTGGTCATGAAGTCATCTTGGTCAAGTACGTGTAACACTTCCCTGCTTGACTATTGTTCTAATTTCCTGTTCGTAGACTGTGAGGGTAGAAGTGGGCTGAAGGAGTGCTGGCATTCTATTAGATTCTCCCCTTTATTAGTTTCTCCCCTTCATTAGATTCTCCCCTTTATTAGTTTCTCCCCTTCTGCTTGATGTCAGACCGTAGGCTTCGCACGCTCTTAGTTGTCTCAGGTTCGATTCCGGTCCAGTTTAAGGTGGATTTTGTTGCTGTCGTTGTCTGCTTTTTTTCTGAAAACATTGACTTTGGCAGTGAAGGAGCGAGAGTCTTGTTCGTCAGAACACGAAATGTAAAGGACCGAAACATCGTCATAAGGATCCTTCCCTATGTTGGAATTTTGATAAATCATTCTAGCCACGTTATTTTTTGTTAAGAGATTGATTTATCATTTTGACTGACGGTAAATAAGTTTATTCAGGTATACACAAATACGTAGTTACATAGATTATCATACATAGCAGCATATGTGTAGAAAACCTGGAATAACTAAAAAGGTCAGTGACTTATTTCCATTGGGATTCTTTTAATATCTTATTATTATACTATAAGGGAGATAATATTTTATTATACTATAAAGGAGATATATTAAGAATAAGATAAAATGAGTTATTTATACTTGCATGTTTGTTAACGACAAGAATAAAAAAATCATTCTCGTTGCAGCTGACGTTGTTTAACTATTTATAAATAAATAGTTCAGAGAACCCAAGTTGATAAATTAAGACACATGTGCAACACTTGGGTATCTTTATTGAGGAAACATTTCCTCACACACTGGCTTCATCAGTCCAATACAAAGAAGAAATGCGAATGAGTTTTTAGGTAATAAGTCCCTCAGCCTGGAGTCGATGTAGTCAGCCCATCAATGTTGAAAAGATGGCTTTCATTATGCCACTTAGCCTGACATGTAATCTGCTGCCTGATTATGGCATTTTAATCCCTCATCAATGTAGGCAATGCACACTTGGCAAAATAATCGTGAATTATTCCTGGAGAAATGTGGCCATCTCGGTGGATGTATAAGGAAACAGATTGTGGCCACCTCGGTGGATGTATAAGGAAACAGATTGTGGCCACCTCGGTGGATGTATAACAGATTACCAGCATCTTGATAAGTTTAACTGTCTATAATGTTAAATGTTTAGATGTAATTACGCTACACTGACGGCATTATTGCAGCAGCCACGAGCAATATTTGGTTACACATGACAGCCCATAGCCAAAACTGTTTGATTCAAAAGAGCAGAGTGGAAATGTACGAATTTCCATGAATAAACACTGGTCAGTTTTTGGTCAGACTTCTAAGTCATGGTCATAAATCATGTGGGAAATTTTGGTTCATCTTGTAGCATCCTCAGTGAGTTTCTCCCACCTGGAACAGTCGTCTGTCGAAAGTTAGTGGTACCATTGTTATACCTTTGATAGTTTTCCTACTCCCGCAAGATTTCTGCCAAAAGATGAAAATCTTTATTATATAATCTGTTGTGAGTGCGGCTGACTTTACATTTGGTAATTAATCAAATTTTAAATGACCACCGCAAACATAGGAGATTTTAGGAGACGAGAGGTGCCGTATAATTTTGGTGTTCGAGAACTGGGTGTCATCTTCTACCCTTCAGAAAGGTGTTGAAGATCGTGGTCATGGCCAAGCTCTCCTTTTACCATTGTATTGGCAACCAAGCTTATCTTTTAACACCCATGGATGTTACAATCAGCTGGGAGGAAATTAATGTATGTACAAACCTTTACATGACTCGTTCGACCTTCGCTGGACACCAGCTTCTTCTGCTTGAAACACCAAAATAATATTTTGTGTAGACATAAACTTGTATGTTAGCGTAATTTTGAAAAAATGTTCTTATATATAAAAATTATTTTAGACTATATGTAAGTTGAAGAAAAGTAATTAAAATTTGATATTTTGCAAGATTTTTTCTTTCATATGGAAATTTCGTAGGGAAATTTGAGATGTTCAGTTCCTTAATCTTGAAAAGTCTGAAGCAGGATGGAGACTTGTATGTAGACTGAAGTCTGAAGGATTTTGAACATTACTAAGGCTACGGGACTGACCATATGAAAATTACCTCTCCTCTTCTTCCACCATCATCAGTGTTTATTCTCAGCATTTGATGGAAAAAGCCACTGGTCGGTGAAAAGTCTCGTCAGTAAGATACCCAGGTACTGCACAGTTATTGGAACGATAGGAATGATGAACAATAAGGAATAATAAGGAATGTTGAGGGTGTCAGAGCTTGAGAGCATCAGCGGAGACCACGGTCAGGAGAAGCCAGGGCAAAAAGCTTACAAAATCTTATAAGATAATAATCATTGCAATAAAATACAAAATAAGTTGATTGTGTAACCATTGGATTATTCTTTTAATCATTCATGGGTTGGCTGAAATAATCAGTAGATATAACGGATTTATCTATATATTCGTCTAGTCATTTTTGCTACTAAATATATATTACAGAGGTTCAGTGCTGGCTCAGAGTCGAAGAGCTATATATATATATATATATATATATATATATATATATATATATATATATATAATATATATATATATATATATATATATATATATATATATATATATATATATATATATTATTATATATATAAATGAAATTAGTGTGCATTGTTTCCAGTCAGGAGACGCTGTTCTTCTCATTAGTTGACTGTTCAGTTGTGCCTGTTCTTCGGTGGGCAAGCAGCATGGTCGTGTGTAAAAGGGCGTAGAAAGAATAGGTATCCGTTGGACCTATGATGGAAAGCAACAGCAGAGAGCAGCACTGGGTTTTTTTTCAGTATTAGTGGTATGTGCTTGCTGGTGCTGTCAGGATGGAGGGGAAAGAGAAAAATTTCTGACTCAAGTCTTTGTGAAATGATGACCAGCTCAGTGATTAGAATTCTGGAACACCAGTGGTGTTAGTGAGTGATTAAGCACCTACCAGTCTACTGGTGCTGGGTATCAGTAAGCAGGTACTGGAGTACCGGTTCTGGGTATCAGTAAGCAGGTACTGGAGTACCGGTTCTGGGTATCAGTAAGCAGGTACTGGAGTACCGGTGCTGGGTATTAATGAGTAAACATCTAGTGCACCAGACTAGATTTTCCTCCCCATTAAGATAATGTTTAAACTGACCTATTTACTTTTTACCCTAGCGGTGGAGGCTTCAATTATGTACTTTAAGGTCCGCCTACCCGGCCAACAGTGATGCAATCACCACTGTAAGGGAAAGCACTCATTCTTTTTTTATCTGGTGAGTGACTATGCGAAGTGCTCGACATGCCGAGCTTCCTAACCATCGCTGACCTAATATAAGGTCAGAGTTCACGATCTACTTCGTCGCTTGGCTTGATAACTAACAAATTTAGTCAGTGGACAAGTTACTGTGGCTGAAACGTTTCACAACTCGCCAGTAAATTGGGAAAGGAAACTAGCAGATGTTTCGGTTCCTTTCTGGATCAATACTAAGTCGCGAGTGACTTAATTATACTTCAGGACGGACTTCAGGCGACAATGATCTGCTTCCCAGTATCAGAAGTCACGTATAATGGAACCTCGTGTGAGCCCATGGAAACAAAAAACTGACAAATCTTCATTTATACAGATTTTTATATAGATACAGCGATGAGGCAAAAAAAAAAAAAATCTTCGTGGTCTAGAATAATATATATCACATTCTGTACTGACATATGGATATAATTGTTATATTAATAAAAAAAATAATGGCAATAGTAATGGTTGCCGTTGTCATTATTGTCAAAATAATACTAATATTTAAAATAATAACTAGGCTCTCAATAGCTTCCTACTTAATAATTTTGTAAAAATATATGGGGAGGTGTTTGGAAAAGAACCAGTTTATATTAAAATATTCGGATTCAAATGAGAAAAGCAGTTAATGTGACAAAATAAAAACAAATATACAAAATTGGAATGCATTGACAAATTTCAATTAAAGATTACGATGGGGTTTATTCAGGTCATACTGGAAGCGTGACCTGAAAGCAGCGAGAATGGAACACAATATGTCGGTCAGCTATTGATTAGAAAAGATCTGATTTATTTGATTACCGGGTAAAAGGACTTCCATGTTTACCGGGAGAATTCTGCCATCATTTACCTTTAAAGTCGTCAATATAAGAATTTACATAAACAGATTCCATTATTAAGTGTTAAGTCTTAACATGGACACTTGACACTACTGCAGTGAACGAGGATTGTAATATACAGATGCTAATATCTGATGCTCAAGTGAGGTTGACCAACTCCTTTGGTCACAGTGAAAGTATCTACCAGCTACCTCCTTCCTCATGTTGACGGTAATAGGATGCAGAAATTGTTACTATATCTGAACTCTCGCAACTTCTCGAAAATTAGAATCTGTCTTTGACATTAGGGTTCTGAACAAAATTACTCATCAGCCTAGCACTACTCATGTATTCAATAAAAAACAAACATTCTCACTCACTATGCGGAGAATTCAAGTGGATGAGGATCAGGTAGAACTGTGTAGATGTAGATATCAGGTAGAACTACAAGGGGATCTAAACAGGCTGCAAGCGTGGTCCAACAACTGGCTTCTGGAATTTAACCTTCACCTTGTGCAAATTAATATAGATTGGGGAAGGTCAAAGAAGACCGCAGACAGAGTACAGGCTAGAGGGCCAAAGATTGCAAACCTCACTCAAGGAAAAGGATCTTGGAGTGAGTATAATACCGAGCATATCTGAGGCACACACAAACCAAATAACTGCTACAGCATATGGGGGCCTGATAAGGAATCGTTCAACACCCTGTACACCTTGTACATCAGGCTCATATTGAAGTATTCAGCACCAGTATGGAATCCACTCTTGGTCAAGTATATAAAAAAATACAGTGCAAAGGTTTGCAATAAGACTAGTCCCGGAGCTAAGGGGTATGTCCTACGAGGAGAGGTTAAGGGAAATTGACCTGACGACACTGGAGGACAGGAGGATGGGGGGGATGGAGAACGTGATAACGATATACAGAATACCGAGAGGAATTGACAAGGTGGATAGGGGCTGAATGTTCCAGAGATGGGACACAGCAACAAGGGGACACAACTGGAAGTTGAAGACTCAGATGAGTCACAGGGATGTTAGGAACATTAAAAATCTATAAAAATATTTTTCTTCAGTCATAGAGTTGTCAGGAAGTGGAATAGTCTGGAGATGTAGTGGAGGCAGGAGCTATACATAGCTTTAAGAAGAGATACGAGAAAGCTCATAGAGCAGGGGGAGAGATGGACATAGGGACCAATAAAGAGGTGGGGCCAGAAGCTATGACTTCAACCTCTGCAACCACGAATAGGTTAGTACAGGATCAGGGTCTGATCAACCAGGCTGTTAATGTTGGCTGCTCGCAACCTGACGTACGAACCACAGCCTGGCTGGTCAGGTACTGACTTTAGGTGCCTGTCCATCGCCTTCTTGAAGACAGCCAGGGGTCTATACGAAGCATTATGCCTTACTCTCAGAATCATGCATGCAACTTGTGTATAAATTAATATTTCTTTCTATGAAAGTCAAAAGTATATATGTAAAGTCTATGGACGTGAGATTGAATTATGTCGTAATTATAATAATTACAAGTCAGACGATAACTTCTTTCTTGCTGTGATTGACGAGATGTTTCTGGCGTGGTCACTCCTTCCAGGCAGCAGTCAAGGTCTCATTACCTTTCCCTTTCCAAGTTCGACCATGTCATAAAGTAGGGGTGGGCGGAGGCTGCGGTATATAAGACGTGTGTGGTCACTACTGAGCATCACACTTGATCTCCCACACCCACAGCGAATAACATGGCCTACAAGGTACACGTTCAGAGAGTCTTAGTGAACAAACTTACTGCTACACTTATACATATATGATAGATTACAATAAGGGCTTTATTATATTAAAAGATTTCTTGAAACTTACGATATTTCAGATTTTTGCCTTGGCTGCCCTTCTGGCTGTCGTGTCAGCAGAGCAGCGTCCTACCTATGGCCCTCCACCACCCACTTACAGCCCTCCAACTCCCTCCTACAACCCTCCAAGACCTGCCTACAATGCTCCTGAACCAGTGGTAAGTCCATATTTATAGTTGATCCTCAACCAAAAAATCTTAAATTTTTGCCACAACCATATTTTGAACACTACATATATGTATCAAACACCAGTGTAGAAATTAGGCAAAACTATATTATTAGCTTATAAAATCCATATTTATTTTAATGGGTTTTGCCTATTATTCTCAGGGTCCTGCCCAGTACAACTTCAACTGGGCCGTGAAGGACGACTACTCCGGCAACGACTTCGGCCACGATGAAACTCGTAATGGCTACGACACTGAGGGGTCCTATTACGTCCAGCTTCCCGACGGTCGCCTGCAGAGGGTTTCCTACGCTGTGAACGGTGACTCCGGCTTCTTGGCTCAAGTCGAATACCAGGGCGAGGCCCAGTACCCAGCCCACCAGCCTGCCCCGGTTTACAAACCAGCCCCCACCTACCAACCCGCCCCCACATATTCTTAAGTCAGACTAATTTTATGACTTAACAGAATTTCTAACCAGAGCATGTAATGTGATATTTATAAATTAAAATATATAAAAATAATTAAAAATAACTTTTTGAAATACAATCCTTACAAATACGCAAAACATGTCAGTGATCTATTACAATGTAGAAGAACTCGTGGAGTATGTACCTGTAATTGTGGGATGCAAATTGTTTTTTATGGGTTGTATACGTAAACTCCAGTAGGTGGTCCATAATGAAGTTTGTAACTGTTTATAAGAACATAGAAATGAGAACTTCAGTATTTAGCAGCATGAAGCCACATTAGTTCTTGCATTATTTTCTTATATAACAGTAACTTCATAATTTTCTGCTTGAATTCCTGCTATTTCTTGCGGCGTCACCAGTGGAGAAAATCCACTAGTGGAAGTAGGTCATGTGTATAGGTTACGCAAGTGTTGAATTCATTGAATTAAGACCTCAAGATGTTACTTCCACTAATGGATTTCGCCCACCGGTGACGCCGCCTCCAACTGCTTCAACTCGCCTGTTTGTAGCATATAAATTCTTCACGAATAGACTACTTTATCAAGACTGATGTACTGAACATATAATCTCCAGGCTGAGGGACTGATGACTCCACACTTCTATCTTCACCTTTTTTCTCTGTAATGGACTGAAGAAGCCACTAGCTTGCGAAACGCTTCCTCAGTAAAGATATTCAAATGTTCCACAAGTGTCTCGTTCTTCAACTTGTCGATTTTCTGAAGCATTTACAATCAAATAAATGTCCCAAGAACTGCATATACATCATGTTTTCCACGCTGCCAGACGTGTGCAAGATAAGTACACTGTGAGGAGCTGAGGTTCATCGAGGTATAAGTACACTGTGAGGAGCTGAGGCTCATCGAGGTATAAGTACACTGTGAGGAGCTGAGGCTCATCGAGGTATAAGTACACTGTGAGGGCTGAGGCTCATCGAGGTACACGCTTGCTGGCGTTTGACTGCTAAATTTTATATTATTACTTTTGTATAAAAAGATGATGGATATAAGAAACACTGAAGTAAAGAAGTGGGTAAACACATGGGAGTATTGTCTCGCCTGTCCTTTTCCATAGAAGAAAGACCTTTCCTAATTAAATGCCCTAAGAGTCTGTTAGTTTTCCACAAATGGTCGGTATTATAGCCCGGTTTGTTACGGTAAAAAATTGTAGCTAACTTTTAATCTAAAAATACAGTCTTTCGTGTTTTTTCTGTGAAGATCATAGTGTTGTAGGCGCCTGTAGCGATGGAGCAAAAACAAGAAGATATAGATTTGCACGTAACAAATGTACTCACATATGTGTCTGCAGGAGTCGAGTCTCAGGTCCATTACATACGTGCCTTTACGTACTAGTTCCATCTACAATATTACTGGATATAAGACTGGAGTCGTCCCTGTTTGACGGATCTTAGAAATTCACAGTTAATGAGCTGTATTTCTATAGTTTTTATATTAAGCTGCATTTAGCAAATTTGTAGCCTTTTAGTTGACCCTTGTAGATTTAGAGCTTTTTTTATTATAATGTAGCCTTTAAGTGTTTTTCTTTTGTGTGACTTGTCACTGAATTGGATTTAACCTCCCCTTCCTTGGATCGACCTCCCTGAATGTCTCCCATTACCCAGACTCTGCATGTCCCCTACAGATTTGGCTCTTCACCGCGATTAAATTTAAATTAAACACCCACAAGGAATAAGTTCAGAAAATTCTATCTAGCGATAACAAGCCCAACTCAGAATGCTATTGTATTGTCACACTGGGAGATCTGTCTTCAGTGAATCACTGACTGCTAGTTTTTATTTGTTAGCAAGGGTTAAACATCTAGATGATGAGTTTAGTGAGAAAAGTGTTAGAAAGTGAGTCTGTACAATACTAGATTTTATCAGAAGTGGTAAGACGGCTGGAAACAGATGAGGGACGAGGGTGGGAACCCAGAGTGGTTAAGTTACCTGTGTATGTAGCAGCTTGACGTAGGGGAGAAGGATAAACTCTACGATACTTAGAATGTAGGAGATAAACTCTACGATACTTAGAATGTAGGAGATAAACTCTACGATACTTAGAATGTAGGAGATAAACTCTACGATACTTAGAATGTAGGAGACTACAGAACTAATATCAATGCCATTTAGGAGCAATGTGGCACATTAGTGCCATATTACTCATAAATGGTGGTGGAGGAATTAAATAATTATATTTATAAAAGATGGTACAACCTGAATTCTAAAATTAAGAGTTTATATATCGCTTATAACGTTTCAGCTGTTCTAGCTTCGACAATTATGTCTCGGCAAAATTTAAGGATTACACTAAAATTTGTTTTGTATAGTTTTGCTTTTATTTTATACGTTAAATATAAAATTACATGCATATAGTAAAAATGAAAAAAATTGTCTATAAATTCCGTGAATTTATTAAGAATAGGTTGGGGTGGGTTGGTAGGTGGGAGCTGGCTGGTAAGGTAGGGGCGGGTTTGTAAACCGGGGCAGGCTGGTGGGCTGGGTACTGAGCCTCGCCCTGGTATTCGACTTGAGCCAGGAAGCCGGAGTCACCGTTCACAGTGTAGGAAACCCTCTGCAGGCGACCGTCGGGAAGCTGGACGTAATAGGATCCCTGAGTGTCGTAGCCATTACGAGTTTCGTCGTGGCCGAAGTCGTTGCCGGAGTAGTCGTCCTTCACGGCCCAGTTGAAATTGTACTGGGCAGGACCCTGAAAATTAGAGGCAAAACCTATTAAAATACATGTGAATTTCATAAGCTAGTATTATAATTTTACTAATTTCTGCACTGGTGCTGTAGTCTAGACTTGAATTTAGTATACAAAATATGGTTGTAGCAATGATTCAGATTTTTTGCTGAGGGTTAAATTAACTAGTGGACTTACCACTGGTTCAGGAGCATTGTATGCAGGTCTTGGAGGGTTGTAGGAGGGAGTTGGAGGGCTGTAAGTGGGTGGTGGAGGGCCATAGGTAGGACGCTGCTCTGCTGAAGCGATGGCCAGGAGGGCAGCCAAGATGAAAACCTGAAATATTAGAGGTTCTCGAAATCTTTAAACAAAACAACGTGCCTAGATAGAAGAATCTATGGTATATGCCCTAATGTAGCCACTATATTCACTAAGACCGACTCTGTACCTTGTAGGCCATGTTATTCTGTGTGGGAGAAGATCAAGTGTGATGATCAGTAGCGATCACACACGTCTTATATACCGTAGCCTCCGCCCACCCTACTCATGACATGGTCAAGTTGGGAAAGGGAAAGGTAAGAGACCTTGACTCCACTGCCTGGAAGGAGTGACCACGCCAGCAAAATCTGGACCAACACGCTAGGAAGAGGATGTGGAAGTTGTAATAATAATAATCATAATAAATACAGTCTCGTCAATATATTTTACAGTGATTCACTTTTGTTGCGTAGAAAAAATATTTATAAAGGACGGGGATACACTGAAACTAAAATGATAATACAATACTAAGATAAAAATGCATATACAATTGTATGGTCTCTCTCTCTCTCTCTCTCTCTCTCTCTCTCTCTCTCTCTCTCTCTCTCTCTGAAAATCTGGAGCCACATGGACAACCAGAAACCTGGAGAGCTACGATTTTGGAGGTGGCGGTGGACAACGTCATGCTATGGTATTTTATTAGATATTTCTCAAACCAAGGACTTGATTCATACATAGAAGTACAACTAGAGCTTATATGGTAGTTAAGGAGACGCCCAGGTGAAGAGTCCATCAAGAACTGAGCAGTACTCGCTTCCAGTACCTTTCAGTGGGTGTAGAGTCCATCAAGAACTGAACAGTACTCGCTTCCAGTACCCCTCAGTGGGTGTAGAGTCCATCAAGAACTGAGCAGTAGTCGCTTCCAGTACCCCTCAGTGGGTGTAGTCCATCAAGAACTGAACAGTACTCGTACTACTGCTCAGTGTTCATAACTCCTCTCGTGGCGGGGGAGAGAGAGATGAGTTGGAAAAGTAGACACAACTGCAGTTCTTGACATGATATAGCCCACTGTGTGGGCGAAGAGGTTGTCAAAATAGATCATTAACTGCAGTTCTACTTTCATCTGTCGTATTGACACGTATTGTCAATAAAAGACCATTAACTGTATTTGTCTACTTTCCATGTCAGTATTTTAAACATTTTCACGAAGCTGGAAGATAAATCATTTACATGATAAACTTCAGAACGTCTTGGAAGTAATGAAATGTAGACAGCACGAGTCGTGCGAGGAGATGAGTGATCAGCCTCTCTTCTCGTGACGAGGACGATCTCGTACTCACCACCTCTTCCTCCAGGATGAAGTACTGATCAATTCTTTCAATAACACCACACGGTCCCATATGTCTCCCTATTTCGACTGAAGTATGTTGAGCATGCGAAATGTCTTTTCAATAAACCAGACGGTCCCATATGTGTCGTCTTCATATGCTTGTTGGTGTTATAGACCATCAACATAAGGTAAACACTGCCACCATTTGTCGTGCCACACATTTGTCGTGCCAACATTTGTCGTGCCAACATTTGTCGGCCAACATCCGTCGGTCCCCACTATTCAACCTGCTACCAGCAGATTATCAGAAATATTCCCGGAGCAAGTGTAGAAGCAATTAAAAGGAATGGATCACCACCTCCGCATTGTCAGATCAATCAGACTGTGATGGCTATGTGAGACAGCGAGCCGCTAACGGCAACGAACTGGTTGACCAGGCAGTCATCAGGGAGGCCTGGCCCCAGGGTTATCTGTAAAAGTAGGAACACTCTTGAAACAGATCAAAGGTAAATCGTAGTGGTTAGACAGTGTCTGTTAGGAGGGGAGGTGGATGGGTGGGGATAGTGTGGGTTGTAAGAAGATGGAATTAGTTGGGTAGTAGTGAAGGGATGGATAGTGTGTGTTGTGGGGGAGTGGTATGGGTGGGGCAGAAGTGAGAGGATGGAGAGAGCGGATTGTGGAGAGGTGGTGGATGGGTTTAGAGAGGAAGGATGGATGGTGAAAGGAGGTGTTTTAAATCTGAATACTTCAACAGTATGCTGCTACTCTGTATGATAGTTACGTAGCGGGAACACCCACTGTGTCACAACCCTACCTCATACGATAGTTACACAGTGGGAACAAAAATTAGCTATGTTTCCCTGTCGTATACCATCACCCATGGTGTCATACAGTGTTGAAATCTGTCTGCTTGTAGTTTACCTGAAGCCGCTTTCGGAGGGGACTTCCCGCGCGGCTGGTTCCAGACCAGACTTCCTGGTTGCTGACCTAATCAATCAAGCTGTAACTGCATACCGCCTGCAGTCCAACGTATGCACCACAATCCGGCTGATCAGGAACTAAGAGTTTGTTGGTAATCCTCCTTACGCATGAAGGGAGGGCAATGAGAATATCGTCAAGCATTCCAGCAAGGATTCATCAGCTCTGAGAGGGTCAAAGGTTTTTTTTTTTAGCTTGGGAATTGCCCTCTCTCAGGATAGTCTATCCCATACACAGGAGAAACGAATTTTTATGAAGATATGAGGCGTGAATATTATTATTAATCAACAATATTAGACACATCAGCAGTCTACATGGTAGCTACATAAAACAAAACCATCTATGTTTTTAGTTTTATATTCCATCATGAGGTACATGCAAGGTGGTAAAATCTGTCAGCCTGAGCTGGGACAGTACAGTGGGACAATGAGGATTTTGTCGGGTATTACAGGAAGGTTTGGTGGGAAGGTGCCAGGAGGTGGGGCAGTAAGATCATAATAAACAGGTGTTTTTATAATATGCAAAATAACCACAGTAAATAAATATATATATACTATATATATATATATATATATATATATATATATATATATATATATATATATATATATAATCGCAACTTGACATTTTCCATCACACCCAGTTAGAATAACGTGGGTTACCTCTCACTCTTATTAATTCATGACTTTTACCTGCACAGGGTCAGTCTCCTCTCAAGGGTGCTATGAGAACTAGCTGTTACGTTCTCGTGTATTTTTTCCTCTTGCTAAGATCGTAGCAACAAAAACCGGTTGTCGGTGTTTCATAACACTGATTTTCTACCTGGGTAATACTGAGCAGACGAAGTAGTAATAGTTTTGGTTTGGTGTTCGTGCGTATACACGCACTGGTTTAATTATGCCTCTGAAAGGAGTTGCTTTCATGATGGTAAGCGGATCTTGAGCTAGAGAATTGGAACCTTCTTCCCTTTGGATGAAACCTGATTGCCTCCCTTTTTTTCTTCGAAGGGCTGTATGACCTTTACGGGTTTAGTTCTTCCCTCTAAGTATATTAACATAGTCAACAAATTGTTGAAAGGTTTATTACAGACACCTTAGTCATCCTGAAGTCCTGGTGTGCCAAAACTCGTTTAGTACAACAGTGATCATAATTGGATGTGAATGTGCTTCAAGCTGGATACAGATTGAAGACCTGTCTGAGACCGGGCCGCTGTGGCGATGACCCCCCTTCCGTAAGCCGTCTCACGGTAAACAAGATTTCATAATATTACTTATTTAATATTTATCAATGCTAGTTGGCCAGATTTATCTTTGAAAGTTGCGTTTTCCATCGCATCTGCTCATTATTTTTGACCCAAGTTGAGCAAAACAAATTTAACCCTTCCCAAAACTGAACCTTAACTTCGAAGGTATGATGGCATTTGTAAACTTCTGTCCTCCCCATCATCTTTTGTGTCCCCTACATCTTTTTGTCAACATAAGCTGTTCTTTATTGTCCACCATAAAAGAAAGATTCTCAGTAAACATTTAGCAGATATGTTTTGGTACAGCTTTCCTTCTTAGCTAAAACAAAATCATTTCCCAGATCTCGAAATGGCTCGGAAATCTTGATATTGATTATTCTTGGTTAAATTACGTTAGCTTAGATTAGATAAATGTATATTAACGTATTAATCTCCACATATTTACCCGATATTACACATTTGCACCAGATAATAAGGACTTTAAAAACGAGAGTCTTGTGTCTGGCAGCGCGGGGAGTGTTTTGACACCTGGAGAAGGCAAAAACTATCGTACGCTAAAATGAACATAGTCGCCCATGTGGATTCTCAGTCTACCTGGAGTACAGCTGATAAATACCTGTGGTTACTTGGTATTAAATACCGACAAGTATATTATTAAGTATGTGACGTGCGGGTTATTTGTGTATTGTTTCAGTTACGGTATTGTGCCTTTTTGTTATGTTAAAAGACGTTTCGCCCACCAGGGACTGTATCAATTGTGAGAATTAATACAATAAAGCGCATGTTTGTCATATTAACATGCGTGTGGTTTAGGTCTCGTGCTGCATATAGTTAATTGTTTCACTAACCACGTCATAACATTATTCGTCTTAGGTAATTCAGTACGTAACGCTTCTTTGTGCAAAACGCAACGAAAATTACGAAATTAGGATTTTAGATGCAAATACCTGCACACAGGTGAATGAAACTTATGATAATTAGGTCCGATTTGGTCCATTAACGAGTAACACTGTTGTATGTGCTCTTGACGCAAGGGTAACGTGGTTGTAAGTTGCTCCTGACGCAAGGATAACTTGGTTTTATGTTGCTCCTGACGCAAGGGTAACGTGGTTGGATGTTGCCTGACACTAAGGGTAATGTGGTTGTATGTTGCTCCTGACGCAAGGGTAACGTGGTTGTAAGTTGCTCCTGACGCAAGGGTAACGTGGTTGGATGTTGCCTGACACTAAGGGTAACGTGGTTGTAAGTTGCTCCTGACGCAAGGGTAACGTGGTTGTAAGTTGCTCCTGACGCAAGGGTAACGTGGTTGGATGTTGCCTGACACTAAGGGTAACGTGGTTGTATGTTGCTCCTGACACTAAGGGTAACGTGGTTGTATGTTGCTCCTGACGCAAGGGTAACGTGGTTGGATGTTGCCTGACACTAAGGGTAACGTGGTTGTATGTTGCTCCTGACACTAAGGGTAACGTGGTTGTATGTTGCTCCTGACACTAAGGGTAACGTGGTTGTATGTTGCTCCTGACACTAAGAGTAACGTGGTTGTATGTTGCTCCTGACACTAAGGGTAACGTGGTTGTATGTTGCTCCTGACACTAAGGGTAACGTGGTTGTAAGTTGCTCCTGACGCAAGGGTAACGTGGTTGTAAGTTGCTCCTGACGCAAGGGTAACGTGGTTGTATGTTGCTCCTGACACTAAGGGTAACGTGGTTGTATGTTGCTCCTGACACTAAGGGTAACGTGGTTGTATGTTGCTCCTGACACTAAGGGTAACGTGGTTGTATGTTGCTCCTGACACTAAGGGTAACGTGGTTGTAAGTTGCTCCTGACACTAAGGGTAACGTGGTTGTATGTTGCTCCTGACACTAAGGGTAACGTGGTTGTATGTTGCTCCTGACACTAAGGGTAACGTGGTTGTATGTTGCTCCTGACACTAAGGGTAACGTGGTTGTATGTTGCTCCTGACACTAAGGGTAACGTGGTTGTATGTTGCTCCTGACACTAAGGGTAACGTGGTTGTATGTTCCTCCTGACACTAAGGGTAACGTGGTTGTATGTTGCTCCTGACGTAAGGGTAACGTGGTTGGATGTTGCCTGACGTAAGGGTAACGTGGTTGGATGTTGCCTGACACTAAGGGTAACGTGGTTGTATGTTGCTCCTGACACTAAGGGTAACGTGGTTGTATGTTGCTCCTGACACTAAGGGTAACGTGGTTGTATGTTGCTCCTGACACTAAGGGTAACGTGGTTGTATGTTGCTCCTGACACTAAGGGTAACGTGGTTGTATGTTGCTCCTGACACTAAGGGTAACGTGGTTGTATGTTGCTCCTGACACTAAGGGTAACGTGGTTGTATGTTGCTCCTGACACTAAGGGTAACGTGGTTGTATGTTGCTCCTGACACTAAGGGTAACGTGGTTGTATGTTCCTCCTGACACTAAGGGTAACGTGGTTGTATGTTGCTCCTGACGTAAGGGTAACGTGGTTGGATGTTGCCTGACGTAAGGGTAACGTGGTTGGATGTTGCCTGACACTAAGGGTAACGTGGTTGGATGTTGCCTGACACTAAGGGTAACGTGGTTGGATGTTGCCTGACACTAAGGGTAACGTGGTTGGATGTTGCCTGACACTAAGGGAAAACTGAAGAAATGTCGTTTTTTAAATATTTTCCTAAGTCATCCTGACAATTCTTGTCCCTCTCATCCCAAGTGCTGCAACCCATTAGTTTCCCCTACACCCATTACCTTCCCTCACACCCATTACCTTCCCTCACACACCCATTAGCTTCCCACACGCCCGTTACCTTCCCCCACACTCATTACCTTCCCACATGCCTCTTACGTTCCCCCACACCCATTACCTTCCCCCACACCCATTACCTTCCCACACACCCATTACCTTCCCACACACCCATTACCTTCCCACACACCCATTACCTTCCCACACACCCATTAGTTTCAGCATAAATTCTGGTGATATTTCCCATTTCTCAAAAATTAATTTGATTTGTGGTCTGTGACTAAGGAACGAATTACAGATATGACTTGTGGAATGTGAATGGTGGTCTCTGGATTTTTCTAATTACCGTGTGAGGAAAATTTCTGCAATATGATAGCAAATTGATCGTGACAGTAGGATGATGATATTGACAGTATCAAATTGTTAGCATAGCAGCAAAATGGTAGTATCGCCTACAATTTAAAATGAGAGTAAATCATCATCTTTCAACAAATCGGCCGTATCCCACCGAGGCAGGGTGACCCAAAAACAAAAACAAAAGTTTCTCTTTTTGACATTAGTAATGTATACAGGAGAAGGGGTTACTAGCCTCTTGCTCCCGGCATTTTAGTCGCCTCTTACGACACGCATGGCTTACGGAGGAAGAATTCTGTTCCACTTCCCCATGGTGGGGCGTTGACCCCTGGGACTCTCTCCAGGTAAACTCTCTAAAGGTGATAAGAGGAAATAAACAAGAACAAGAACTAGAAAGAAAAAAGAAAACCCAGAGGTGTGTGTATATATGCATGCGTAGTGTGACCTAAGTGTAAGTAGAAGTAACAAGACGTACTTGAAATCTTGCATGTTTATGAGACAGAAAAAAGACACCAGCAATCCTACCATCATGTAAAACAATTACAGGCTTTCGTTTTACACTCACTTGGCAGGACGGTAGTACCTCCCTGGGTGGTTGCTGTCTACCAACCTACTACCACAGGATGGTAGTACCTCCCTGGGTGGTTACTGTCTACCAGCCTACTACCACAGGATGGTAGTACCTCCCTGGGTGGTTGCTGTCTACCAACCTACTACCACAGGATGGTAGTACCTCCCTGGGTGGTTGCTGTCTACCAACCTACTACCACAGGATGGTAGTACCTCCCTGGGTGGTTACTGTCTACCAGCCTACTACCACAGGATGGTAGTACCTCCCTGGGCGGTTGCTGTCTACCAGCCTACTACCACAGGATGGTAGTACCTCCCTGGGCGGTTGCTGTCTACCACCCTACTACCACAGGATGGTAGTACCTCCCTGGGTGGTTACTGTCTACCAGCCTACTACCACAGGATGGTAGTACCTCCCTGGGCGGTTGCTGTCTACCAGCCTACTACCACAGGATGGTAGTACCTCCCTGGGTGGTTACTGTCTACAATCCTACTACCACAGGATGGTAGTACCTCCCTGGGCGGTTACTGTCTACCAGCCTACTACCACAGGATGGTAGTACCTCCCTGGGCGGTTGCTGTCTACCAGCCTACTACCACAGGATGGTAGTACCTCCCTGGGTGGTTACTGTCTACCAGCCTACTACCACAGGATGGTAGTACCTCCCTGGGCGGTTACTGTCTACCAGCCTACTACCACAGGATGGTAGTACCTCCCTGGGTGGTTACTGTCTACCAGCCTACTACCACAGGATGGTAGTATCTCCCTGGGTGGTTACTGTCTACCAACCTACTACCACAGGATGGTAGTACCTCCCTGGGTGGTTACTGTCTACCAGCCTACTACCACAGGATGGTAGTACCTCCCTGGGTGGTTACTGTCTACCAACCTACTACCACAGGATGGTAGTACCTCCCTGGGTGGTTACTGTGTACCAGCCTACTACCACAGGATGGTAGTACCTCCCTGGGTGGTTACTGTCTACCAACCTACTACCACAGGATGGTAGTACCTCCCTGGGTGGTTACTGTGTACCAGCCTACTACCTCGGAATGAGAGTAAATGTTAAAAACTGATGAAATGCCAAACGATTTTAATGCTTTATTAATTCGTACAGATCAATGTATATAGTGATTTATATTGCCAAGGAAAACTGGAAACTGTGCAGCATCATTTACAGAAGTGCTTTCACTAGTTACATCAGTACTTTCACCAGTTACATCAGTACTTTCACCAGTTACAACAGTACTTTCACCAGTTACAACAGTACTTTCACCAGTTACATCAGTACTTTCACCAGTTACATCAGTACTTTCACCAGTTACATCAGTACTTTCACCAGTTACAGCAGTACTTTCACCAGTTACATCAGTACTTCACCAGTTACATCGTACTTTCACCAGTTACATCAGTACTTTCACCAGTTACAGCAGTACTTTCAGTTACATCAGTACTTTCACCAGTTACATCAGTACTTTCACCAGTTACAGCAGTACTTTCACCAGTTACATCAGTACTTTCACCAGTTACATCAGTACTTTCACCAGTTACATCAGTACTTTCACCAGTTACATCAGTACTTTCACCAGTTACATCAGTACTTTCACCAGTTACATCAGTACTTCACCAGTTACATCAGTACTTTCACCAGTTACATCAGTACTTTCACCAGTTACATCAGTACTTTCACCAGTTACATCAGTATTACCAGTTCATCAGTACTTTCACCAGTTACATCAGTACTTTCACCAGTTACACAGTACTTTCACCAGTTACAGCAGTATTTCACCAGTTACATCAGTACTTTCACCAGTTACATCAGTACTTTCACCAGTTACATCAGTACTTTCACCAGTTACATCAGTACTTTCACCAGTTACATCAGTACTTTCACCAGTTACATCAGTACTTTCACCAGTTACATCAGTACTTTCACCAGTTACATCAGTACTTTCACCAGTTACATCAGTACTTTCACCAGTTACATCAGTACTTTCACCAGTTACAGCAGTACTTTCACCAGTTACACAGTACTTTCACCAGTTACATCGTACTTCCCAGTTACATCAGTATTTCACCAGTTACATCAGTACTTTCCAGTTAATCAGTACTATCACAGTGACATCAGTACTATCACAGTGACATCAGTACTATCACCAGTTACACAGTATTTCACCAGTTACATCAGTATTTCACTTACAGTCTTACCAGTTACATCATTCTTTCAGTTACTCAGATTCACAGTTACACAGTACTTTCACCAGTTACACAGTACTTCCAGTTACATCGTACTTTCACCAGTTACATCAGTACTTTCACCAGTTACATCAGTACTTTACCGTTACATCAGTATTTCACCAGTTACATCGTACTTTCACCAGTTACATCAGTACTTTCACCAGTTACATCAGTACTTCACCAGTTACAACAGTACTTTCACCAGTTACATCAGTACTTTCACCAGTTACACAGTACTTTCACCAGTTACAGCAGTACTTTCCCAGTCGCAGTACTTACCAGTCATCAGTACTTTCACCAGTAACAGTACTTTCACCAGTTACACAGTACTTTCACCAGTTACATCAGTACTTTCACCAGTTACACAGTACTTTCACCAGTTACATCAGTACTTTCACCAGTTACATCAGTATTTCACCAGTTACATCAGTACTTTCACCAGTTACATCAGTACTTTACCAGTTACAGCAGTACTTTCACCAGTTACACAGTATTTCACCAGTTACACAGTATTTCACCAGTTACACAGTACTTTCACCAGTTACATCAGTATTTCACCAGTTACATCAGTACTTTCACCAGTTACATCAGTACTTTCACCAGTTACATCAGTACTTTCACCAGTTACATCAGTACTTTCACCAGTTACATCAGTACTTTCACCAGTTACATCAGTACTTTCCCAGTTACACAGTACTTTCACCAGTTACATCAGTACTTTCACCAGTTACACAGTACTTTCACCAGTTACAGCAGTACTTTCACCAGTACACAGTACTTTCACCAGTTACAGATACTTTCACCAGTTACAGCAGTACTTTCACCAGTAACAGTACTTTCACCAGTTACACAGTACTTTCACAGTTACACAGTACTTTCACCAGTTACAGCAGTACTTTCACCAGTTACATCAGTACTTTCACCAGTTACACAGTACTTTCACCAGTTACATCAGTACTTTCACCAGTTACACAGTACTTTGACCAGTTACACAGTACTTTCACCAGTTACAGCAGTACTTTCACCAGTTACAGCAGTAGTTTCACCAGTTACATCAGTACTTTCACCAGTTACATCAGTACTTTCACCAGTTACATCAGTACTTTCACCAGTTACATCAGTACTTTCACCAGTTACATCAGTACTTTCACCAGTTACAGCAGTACTTTCACCAGTTACAGCAGTACTTTCACCAGTTACAGCAGTACTTTCACCAGTTACAGCAGTACTTTCACCAGTTACAGCAGTACTTTCACCAGTTACAGCAGTACTTTCACCAGTTACAGCAGTACTTTCACCAGTTACATCACTACTTTCACCAGTTACATCACTACTTTCACCAGTTACAGCACTACTTTCACGAGTTACAGCAGTACTTTCACCAGTTACAGCTGAAAATGCAGCCACGGACTGAACTTTGTCCTTGAGCTAACTGTTCATTTTCTCTGGAGAAAAAAAAAACAAATAAAATTCTCTCCTGAACTTCACATCTTGTGACGGAGGATATTTGCAAAATTCTTGCCATTTATCCGCACAAATTAATTCTGAAATATTTAACTTGCATTTACTCAAAAATGTCTCCTCAGTAAAGTGTTTTAGTGGCAGATGTTTCATAATCTTTCGTGTAAGTTTGTGTTGCGTTCGCTCTGACCTGGTGAACATTTATTGTGAATTTTTTTGTTCAATGATTGCTGTAATTCAGCAACATTGTCCTGGTGAAATTCTTATTATATTTATCTTATTTCGCAGAATAGTGTCGACGAACGTAGTAGTCTTATTTTTTTTTTAATTGGATATGTTGACTTTCTATTCGCATACAGAAAGATATGCTACTACGACTACTACGACTACTACGACTACTACTACTACTACTACGACTACTACTACTACTACGACTACTACGACTACTACGACTACTACTACTACTACGACTACTACTACTACTACGACTACTACTACTACTACACTACTCACCTCCTCTCCACTCTACCACTCTTCCTATTCCTCACCTACCACTATCCCTTACCTACCACTATTCCCTACCTACCATACTCCCCCTACCTACCACTACTCCCCCTACCTACCACTACTCCCCCTACCTACTACTACTACCCCTACCTACCACTACTACCCCTACCTACCACTACTACCCCTACCTACTACTACTTCCACTGCCCTCCATTTCGTATATATATACTGGCTCCCTTATATATATACTGGCTCCCTTACCTTCGTGTTAGTGTGTGACTTGTGCGGGTTATTTGTTTATTTACGATTTTCTCAACTTTTACTGAACCAATTGGCGTTCTTTGTTCGTCAAATGGGTAGCAATTTGGAGCCCTTATTGCCATTTTATGGTTATGCTATTGGTGAAGGGACACACCAGAGACGTTTTCTTGCGGTATGTTATACAGATAGTGTATCTGTAGATACCAGTGGTAGGTAGTCTTGAGAACTGCTGCTAGCGATGGTGAACCAGTTAAGCAAGGTCTAGTGGTCCTGCTCGCTCGGTTGGGCAAGAAAGCCTGCAGCAGGCGAATGTTGGTCTGGTGTGGTGAATGCCTCGTCTTGGTTCATAACTTTATATAGGTCTAGTAGTAGGCGGGGTCGTATTTTCCTCTCACTGTTCAGGTATCTAGTAAAGCAATTAACCCATCAATTGGGATTGAGACTATGTGAAATTTCAGGTCGTTCACGAAAGACCGAAACGTCTAGCATCATCTACAATTTGTGGGCTTTATTTTCAATGTAATTTATTGTGTAAGGATCAAGTATTGTTTTAAGTAAATGATTTTTGATGCATGAAGGTGGAGTCAGCTGTAGCTCTCCCCTTAATATATCTACTACTACTATTACTACTAATACCACTTGACAGGCATACATAGTGATCAGATTTAATGTATATAACTTTCTCAAGAAAGGGTAGAAATGATTACCTGTTACTCGTGTAGGGGACGAAGCATCTGCCTAAATTATCTTTAAAATAACCTCAAGAGACGGCACAACAAAGCAGCAGTGTTTCATGGATATGTTCAGTAAGTCTGAATCTCCATTACAATAGTCTGCGGCCATAGGAATGAGTGTGGTGGACCGCGTGCGGCCCGCGGGCTGTGTTTAACACTTTCTGTAGGCGCCATGTGGTTCTGGCTCACCATGAGGCGGGCCAGTGCAACATGGGTTCGAGTCCTTGGCTAGTGCAGTGTTGTTATTGATCAATACCACTCGTTCATGGTTACAATAATATATATATATATATATATATATATATATATATATATATATATATATATATATATATATATAACTTCAGAGAGAATGAAATTTATGTTTATATAAAGTGAGCACCATTTCAGAGCTCCAGTGACCTCACTTCCGGCTGTACTGGAGGGAGGGGGAACCTAACCGGGGTAGAAAAAAAGTGGAATTTGTGTTGAGTGTTGTGAAAATTAGGGGAATGCTGGTAGGCTGAGTACTGAGCCTTCCCCTCGTAGTCAACTTGAGCAACGTAGCGGAGTCGCCGTTCACAGTGTAGGAAACCCTCTGCAGTCGACCGTCTGGAAGATGGACGTAATAGGATCCCTGAGTGTTGTAGCCATTGAGATTCTCGTCGTGGCCGAAGTCGTTGCCGGTGTAGTCGTCCTTCTCGGCCCATTCGAAGTTGTGCTTGAAAAAAAATCTTGTTTAAAATTTTATAAGATATAAAACGGCATTTCTTTGTTAATTTTTTTTATCATCTGAAGTACAATTCCAGTATTATTACGTCAGGCTGCTGATGTTTTAATAAAAAATGTACCAAATTGTGATTGTTCACAAACTTTTTAAAAGCTGTGCGTGAAGAACTCCTTTCTTATAGTAAAATTTAATATATTATAGAGAAAGAGGAGAGTGCATAGGGCGTCTTTATCGTTCGTTTGAGAAAATTGAAAACCTACTGATGGAGCATTGTAGGAGGGAGCTGGATCACTGTAGGAGGGAGATGGATGGTTGTATGAGGGAGCTGGATCACTTAGGAGGGAGATGGATGGTTGTATGAGGGAGCTGGATCACTGTAGGAGGGAGATGGATGGTTGTATGAGGGAGCTGGATCACTGTAGGAGGGAGATGGATGGTTGTATGAGGGAGCTGGATCACTGTAAGAGGGAGATGGATGGTTGTATGAGGGAGCTGGAGCATTATAAGAGGATGACAATAGTCTGTAGGAAAGACGCCTACCAGCTGAAACGACAGCCAAGACTGGGAACCAAATATTCTCAATATAAAAAAATGTTACTCACAAAAGGGTAAAGAAACCCCGAAAATATTCATGGCTCTTGGAAGTTACAAATTCTCGTGTTGCAATAACAATGTCACGTATGATT
Organism: Cherax destructor; assembly: GCA_009830355.1. Classification (NCBI taxonomy): domain Eukaryota; kingdom Metazoa; phylum Arthropoda; class Malacostraca; order Decapoda; family Parastacidae; genus Cherax; species Cherax destructor. The sequence continues at coordinate 372,115 of WNWK01000254.1, read as the reverse complement.
ACAGGACTATACCTTGCAAGCCATGTTCACTTGCAGGAAAGGAACGAGTGACGTATAGCAATGAACGTTAGAGCCATTTTATACCAGTGATTCCGCCTGTCTTAAAGTGACCTCAACAACTCTGATGTGTAAACAAAAGTGTTGTTGATAGCAAATGCTATTGATAAAAGAAGTGCTGTACTCTTGATAATATTCGCCATGAACAGCGAACATGTTCAATGTATAAACAGTGGATATGTCGGCAGTTGGATTACAGTGTGCGTCTTCACTGTACGTTGTAAAGTGAACATATTCAGTGTACGATGAATAATGAACATGTTCACTGTAGTATGTACAGTGAAGGTATTCACTGCAAGAGCAACAATAAACATCTTCAGTGAATGATCGGTGAACGTGTGTACTATGTGATGAACGGGAAGTATGTTCAATGTAGGATGAACAATGAACATATTTGCTGCAAGGTGAAAAGTGAACGTATTCACCGTGAGAACAGTGAAAGTATTTATTACGGGACAAACTCATGTTCACTCTAGGATGAACAGTTAACATGTTCTCTACATGGTGAAGAGTTAACACGATCAATGTTGGATGAACAATGAACCTTCACACAGAAGGATAAAATTATACATGTTCTTCAACTAATCGGCTTTTCTAAACCATTTATCACAGTGAATGATGAACAGTGAACATTTTTACGACATAATGAACGGTAAACATGTTCACATCATATTAACAGAAGCGCCTTAACCCCTGGGCTTCACTCGGCTCCAGGAGTTGTGGAGCTTCGATACTTTACCCATTTATCGTGATACAGTCTGGCTAGTCAGGCAGCCAGCCAGGCTAAGGGTGAAAAAATCTACAGAAGGAGAAATAAATATTAGGCAGGGATTGCGACGGTGACCTGAATGGTGGTAGTCATTGTGATGATCGATTTTCTGAAGAACCCTGACCCCAATTCCACACTCCTTAGCATTGTCTGCCTCGTTATTACATTGAAAGGAAGGAAAATGTACCTCAGACACTGGAGTACTTTCACGAGACCAGGTTCTGATATTATTTGGTGTCCTTCAAGGGGTACCGTTAAGTGGTTGAAAATTTTTTTTCTTCCTACTGTTCATTTTTATTTCACTCATAACACAAGGGCTCATCTGATTGGCCTCAAATTTTGAATGTTGGTGTACGGTAAGTAGGCACTGATTCTAGAAATAAGTGGAATGTGCATCTGCTATGAGCAAAGTTGTAGGACGCATCCTAGTATCCTGGAATGGCCCCGATAACTTCCAAAACCCTCTGCAGCGTAGCTTGACATTCAGTGAAGGGGTGATGGGGAGAGTGAAATTCAAGAATTTAGGAGCACTGCCAATTTTATGGGTAAAATAGTGTGAAATTTTACTTGCCATTAAATTATGTTAAACATATTTGTAGATTTAAGTTTACCTCTTCTATAAGGCTTCAATATTTAATAGCAGATGCGTCTTATAGCCAGGACAAGACTTATTAAGTTTAGTTTGTTGAGTGCATTAATTTTTTTTAGAAGACTTGGTATCGCTAGAATTCGTGTGAAAACTGGAGAATGTGTGTTTTGATCGGCTTCAAATTTTCCGCCCTGATGTGTTTTCCACAAAGCAAGATTCTCTTTATTACTGGGTTCCATAAGTCATAATTTTCACTTTTTTATAGTGATATTAATTATCCCGTTGGAGACTGACTTTCTTTAGAAAGTCATCAAGCTTGAAGTGTTGCTGAAGTTTAATAAAAGAAAGTTTGACTTTCACTCTTGAGTTATGTAAATTTTAAAATGCTAATTTTATAAAATATTTTGGCTTTCACTTAATAACTAGAGAATGACCTATTTGGTCGCCTTCAAACACTCGACCATTGGTGAACCTTAATTGGAAGTATTTTATATATATTTTATATATATTTTATATACATTTTATATACATTTTATATACATTTTATATACATTTTATATACATTTTTTTCACTGAAAATGGTGACGTCATTTTTCAAGGAATGAACGAGTTTCAAATATGTTAATCATTATTCACTAATCTTTCGTTCACTAATAGAACCCATATTGACTACATCAAGATTTGCAAACAAATCCAACATTATCAGCAGCTAGAATTTATATTTAGCGATTATCTCCCCAGTAACAGTCTGTATTGATGAGCTTTAAGCTCTAGGCTGACCTGGAGCTCACCATCAGTTCACTGGATCAGTCGTGATAGATTCCAGTGTTGACCTAGCATACATTTTACATTCCCTGCAACACTCAGGTTTATGGTACACATTTGTTCATATGACCTTCACGCCTGTATAAACAATTGTTTGTGTTGCAGAGGATGAGTGAGCATCTCAAAGAATAATGAGCAGTATAATGATACTGATGTGGCTTACATGTGATCCTGATATCCTAACATATTCGTACTCAAATTATTGTATTATGTATTGGGAAACTGTGTATATTGTTGAATAAGAGTAAAAAACATAAAGATCAAAACATCACGAGAGAAAGAAATAGTTAAGCAAGTCATATAAACAATGGCTTGAGTTATAACTTACGGTGTTACCCATAAAGCAACAAATAAAGTTGGGTATTTTGGTTCACCAAAATCCAGCTTGTTATTTGCTGTCTTCTGAAAACACGAGACTTGAGAATGGTCATCTCTTTACTTTCCATTATCTTGATAATGATTCAGGATAGACAGAAATGACAAGTTTACATATCAAGTTCGCCGTCTTGTGATTTTGTACCTGGAGTTTACCTGGAGAGAATTCCAGGGGTCAACGCCCCCGCGGCCCGGTCTGTGACCAGGCCTCAAGTTCTGAACTTTTTTCATTTCAGGCCCAAAACGAAGGTCATTAAGGCTGCAATCATCGTAAACTACAATATCAAGAATGCTTTACTTTCTGCAGTAGGGATTGAAGTAAATTTACAACGAATATTTGTGGAAAAATTGCTTTTGCAATTAAACTGGCATTTTAATAAAGAATTCCATGACAAAAAGGGAGAAAAGAAACTGGCGATTTTCCCTTGATTCTTTCTTGAACAATACTCAAGAAATTATTCCTGAACGTAGGATAGAGGCTGAAAACACTGTGCTATGGAACGATCACAGTTCTTAGCCCCTATATTTTCATATAAGAAGCCTAGCGGAAAAGGCAATTTTTGTTTAGAATGTCAAGAATATAAAAACCGCTGGGGTCATTAAGGCTACGTGTAATTTGTAATCTACTGCAGCTGTGTGTGTCCCCGGTGGTTTAGCGCTAAGTTTTGATTATAATAATCTGTAATCCACTAATCCCTAATACAGTGATTAAAGTAAACTGTCAACATATGTTGACACACACTAAAAGACATACCCTCCCGGTGTATGTAGCCTTGACAGGTGTACGTGACATTAATATACACACAGCTCCCGGTGTATGTAGCCTTGACAGGTGTAAGTGACATTAATATACACACAGCTCCCAGTGTATGTAGCCTTGACAGGTGTACGTGACATTAATATACACACAGCTCCCAGTGTATGTAGCCTTGACAGGTGTAAGTGACATTAATATACACACAGCTCCCGGTGTATGTAGCCTTGACAGGTGTACGTGACATTAATATACACACAGCTCCCAGTGTATGTAGCCTTGACAGGTGTAAGTGACATTAATATACACACAGCTCCCGGTGTATGTAGCCTTGACAGGTGTACGTGACATTAATATACACACAGCTCCCGGTGTATGTAGCCTTGACAGGTGTACGTGACATTAATATACACACAGCTCCCGGTGTATGTAGCCTTGACAGGTGTAAGTGACATTAATATACACACAGCTCCCGGTGTATGTAGCCTTGACAGGTGTACGTGACATTAAAAATTCGACCAATATCTTAAGACATTGGTATTTAATATAGGGCAGGATACGACACAAAAATATAAAATATTTACCAAAGTTCCTTAGACAAGTTAAACAAAGTTCTGACAGTGATAATGGCTGTACATCTTTCTGTCTTTTTACCAGAATATTATATTACCAATCTATGGAGCAGTGAGTAATTAATATTATTCACACATAGATCCATAGATTAGTACTATAATATCCTGGTAAAAAGATTTACCACCATTATCACTCTGAGCTTTGTTAAATGTATCAAAAGAACGCATCCTGCCTTGTTTAACAAGGCAGGAATACCTTTGCAGAAGTTGTAGCTATTGTGCTCTTGAGGAAAGGTGCCGGATACAGCCTTTGTGATCTAGGTTAGGTTAGGTTTGTCAGGAAACAAGACATGTGTTTCCTGACGCAGGTCTTGGTCAGATGATGACCCACCGTTGGAGCTTTTGGTCATCTGACCGAGGCCTTCCGCTGGCTTACCGGTCCACCCCTTTAAAAATTATGGTCATAATTATAACCATTTAGTTTTTTTTTGTGTGTGTGATCTGATGACCCGTTTAGTAGTGTAGTTTGCTCCATAACGGAGCTGCGGCAGGAAGCAACCGCTGGCATGTGTTGCTTACACAATGGTGTAAGCTAGTACAGATGCGAATGTGTCTAGTAGAGAGGCACGAAGTAAACACGGTAGTGTCTGCTAGCACAGGAACGTCGAAGCGAAATTTAACTTAGAAAGTAATTATTAAAATTTTTATTGGGAAGATATTTTTGCATACAATCTTTATTCAACGAAATTCATTTGTTAGTCGTTTTTAATTCCTTTAAAAATACATGAATTAGTTTATGATACGTTAACCATAAACGGGGGTAGGCTGGTAGGTGGGAGTTGGCCTATAAGTTGGGGCATGTTGGTAGGTGGGCTGGTGGGCTGGGTATTGGGCCTCACCCACGTATTCCACTTGAGCCACGAAACCAGAGTCACCGCTCACAGTGTAGGAAACCCTCTGCAGGCGACCGTCCGGAAGGTGGACGTAATAGGATCCCTGAGTGTCGTAGCCATTACGAGTTTCATCGTGGCCGAAGTCGTTGCCGGAGTAGTCGTCCTTCACCCCGTAGCTGAAGTTGTACTCTGGGTTTATCTGGTTAAAAACAAGATAAGGAATTACGAGAAGCTAAAATTCTTACATCTAACACGCTTCTGAATTCAGTGGTCTCGACTGTGCAATCAACAGATTTGAAATAACATACTGACGAATGCTAAGAAGTAATTGTTTAAAAAAATTAAAGAGAAACTTCAGTGGCTCCTCTGTCGTATTTGCCTCCGGGAACTTATTTTTGCTTTTCCTCCCCTTTAATATCTTAACTCTTATTTCTCCTTTGCTTTATCATTTTTTTCCCTGTCCTTCTCACTCTTTTCCTCATTTCCCTTAATTCTCTTTTATCTACAACAAATTTCTACTTTCCATAAAAAATTAGTTATTTTTCATGTACCGTCTTTGAAAAACGTTCTCTCGTGTAATTTGCTGCATTACACTGGTTCACTTTACAGTAGTGTTGTATTTTGATCCACCTGACTGCCTAAAAGTTCAGAGCAACCAATAGACTTACAATTGTTTTGATTATATTGTTATTCAGTCTTCAATATGTCAGAAACTTAGACTGCTCAGAGCTAAGAATTCGTAAAGATAGCAATAAACTAGTACTTATTTTTTTGTGTGTGTGTTTTTAGAGTACGTATAGTAAAACGTAACTCTGTAGTGTTTAGTAAAACACAACTCAACTTCAGTAAGCGCAACATGAATAATGAGCATACAAAGAATTGTGTACAACTTTGCTCTCTTTCAACTGAGCAAAGGTAAGGAACTTACCGTAGGTTCACGGGAGTGGTATGACGGACGTGGATGATTGTAAGGACCTAGAGGTTCGTAGGAGGGGACTGATGACTGATAGCGGGGAAGAAGTTCAGCTGAGGCAGCAGCCACTAGGGCGATCATCATCATAACCTGCAAACCAACGGAAATTTTCGATGAAACCTGCCCCTTGTTACCGAAAAATTCACTGGAATCGTATTTGTTGTGAAGCCACAAAAATAAAGTTGACCACATCATAGACTACCTTGGAAGCCATGTTCGGTGGTGAGAGAAGGTAGCTGATGTTTTGGCAATGTGGGCGCTGGCTTTATATATATATATACACTGTATATACCAGAGACTCCACCCACTCTGATTGCGGTGACATCATCGGTTTAGCAAGGGAAAGCAGGGGCGACCTTGACACTCGGCAGATCACAGCTGCCAGAACTGGACCAATACCATACAAGAGACTACACGAAAACCCTCATCATTACCCCGAATAAACTTAATGATTATAATTTTTACCATAATTTTTAAAGGGGGTGGACCGGTAAGCCAGCGGAAGGCCTCGGTCAGATGTCCAAAAACTCCAGCTGCGGGTCATCATATGACTAAGACCCGCGTCAGGAAACACTTGTCCTGTTTCCTGACGAACCTTACCAACCAACCATTACCCCAGACGTAACTACCCTAGTGGCAATTTAGTCTCGTTGTACGACCGTACTGGCTTCTACCAACCACCGCATTTCCAGAACAATATATTCTTTGGCATATAAATCTATTGTATATATATATATATATATATATATATATATATATATATATATATATATATACGTATATTATATTATAAAAGAAATTAAAATAACTCAATATGGAAAAGGATATATGCAATAATAATAGTAATATTTCTACTACTGTACCCATTACTATTAACTATGCTGCTGTTACCATAAACATTTTGCAATTACTATTACTGTTGCTGGTACTACTACTACTACTACTACTACTACTACTACTACTACTACTGCTCCTGCTACTACTACTACTACTACTACTACTACTACTACTGCTACTGCTACTACTGCTCTACTACTGCTACTCTACTGACTACTGCTCTTCTGACTACTACTACTGCTGCTGCTCTCTACTACTACTACTACTGCTCTGCTCTCTACTACTACTACTCTCTCTACTGCTCTGCTGCTGCTACTGACTGCTCACTACTGCCAGCTACTCTACTGCTCATGCTGCTCTGCTGACTATCTCATCTAGCTGCTACTACATGCTGCTAACTGCTACTGCTGCTTCTGCTCCTGCTACTACTACTACTCTACTATACTACTACTGCTCTGCTACTCTACTATACTAGCTCTTCTACTCTACTACTGCTCTACTACTCTACTGCTGCCTGTCTAGCTCTCTACTGCTCTCTACTCAATGCTACTGCTTCTGCTACTCTAGCTGCTCTACTCTACTCTACTATCTACTGCTACTACTACTTCTACTACTAACTAATGCTGTCCTCTATACTACTATTATGCTACTACTCTGCTTCTACTACTACTACTCTACTCTAACTACTACTACTACTACATGCTCTCACTGCTACTACTACTCTTCTACTGCTACTACTGCTACTACTACTACTCTACTACTATACTCTGTCTCTACTGCTAACTGCTAGCTAGCTTACTACTCTACATACGTCTCTACTGATGCTACTGCTACTATGCTCTCTTATGCTACTATTACTACTCTAATACATAATGTCTCGTCTATTATTAAATAATATACTTTCATTTAATTGTAAGTAGCATTTTAAACTAAAAACAGTTCCTATCTTGATATAACTTGCACTTTTAAAAGAAACTGTGTTCTTACTGTATGTAATATATAAATTCTAAGTAGATGTAAAGGTTACATACATTTTAATGTATATATTTTACATGAACTAATATGCTCGTACTGTATTTTTAAATATATTAGAGCCATTATAAATCTGCTCAGACCTGACCTTAAAAGTGCATCAGCTTTTATTATTTAGTATATGGTATGTCTGTATAGACTACAGTTACTGCTACTACTATTACTACTACGATTACTACTATTCTACTACTATTACTACTACTACTATTACTATTACTACTATTACTACTACTACTATTACTATTACTACTATTACTACTACTACTATTACTACTACTATTACTACTACTATTACTACTACTATTACTACTATTACTACAACTACTATTACTACTACTACTTTTACTACTACTTTTACTACTACTATTATTACTACTATTACTACTACTATTACTACTACTACTATTACTACTACTACTATACTACTACTACTATTATTACTGCTATTACTACTACTATTAGTATAACTATCACTGCTACTAATACTACTGTTATGACTACTACTATTAGTATTACTATTACTGTCATTACTACTACTGTTACTACTGTTACTACTACTCCTATTTCTATTCTTCTGCTACCACCACATTACTATTACTAATAATATTACCATCATTGCTAGTTCTATATTACATACTATTACTACCATTACTATTATGAATACTACTACCACATTACTATTTTTCCTACCTCCGTTTCTAATACTTTTATCACCATTACTAGTACTGTTACTATTACCACCATTATGAATATTTACATTGCTATTACAAGTACTATTTTTACTGCCATTACAAATACTATTACTTCCACAATTACTAGTACTATTGTTATTGCTACTTCTACCATATCTAGTACTATTACTACTACCATTACTAGTCCTTCCACAATTACTAATACTACCACCATTATTAGTGATAGTACTAGTACTACGACAATTACTAGTACCATTATTATTACTACCAACATTATTAGTACTATTATTACTACCACAGTTACCAGTAATATTACGACAACAACTATCATTACTAACCAGCTAACACTGCTATTACTATTATTAAAATTACCACTAGTAGAAGCAGTAGCAGAAATAGTTCTACCATTACGTGTGTTTTTACTGTCATTGATATCAGTGCTACGACTATCACAGAGCTGCCAATAGATTCAGTTGTTTTGATTATATTGTTATTGAGTCTTCAATACGTCAGTAACTTAGTCACGAAAACAATGAATTATATTGAAACTTATAAACTGCTAGTTTCAATAAGGGGCTAAGATTTGTGTTATGGATGATGTACTGTACTAGTACTATTGAAACCGACATTACCATTACTCTTGTTACTATTACAATAATTGTATTACAAGAAAATATACAATGGAAATCTGTTACTGATCCTGGTTTCCATTCTTTTGAAGTCAGATATTTTTTTTAGAATCTCAGGAATAACATCAGACGCGAGTGTGGCGCCAAGAAGAGTACAATCAGTAGGATGGTTGTACTTGCAGGGCGAGTGTGGCGCCAAGAAGAGTACAATCAGTAGGATGGTTGTACTTGCAGGGCGAGTGTGACTTATAATAGTGGTTGCAGGACCCTAGTTCACACTGAAGGATTTAAGAAGAGGCCTACTCTCTGGACCTTTATAATTACGGTGTCCTCTAGCAGGGATGCGGTGGTGCTAGCCAGATGACATCATCAAGAAGATGGCGAGCTCACTGCTGAGACCTCGGTGACTTTTTTTTATGGTCAAATATAGCTTAATTGGTGTACATTGATGGAAATTATGAAGGTGTCGAAATAAGAATTCATTATTCTAAGAGCTGTAGCTGCTGCTTCAAGATGGAAGGTTGGAATGGACTATCTATGGAAGAAAGTAGTTCTTAGGACATTTAAATAGTAAACTCGTAGAAAAATTAGATCTTAATCAATGTATTACTTTCATTGTCTATGTTAATATTAAGTATGGTAACTTCAGAAGAACTTAATTATTTAATTAAGAAAACAAGCGCTAAACCCCTTTAGGTCATATAGTACTCAGAAGGGCCTTGAGTAAGTTGACTTTGAATAATTTATACTATACTAAGATAACATATTATTCTGTTTGTGTGCTCTTAATACCGAGACTTTCACAGGTCGTACCTGGCTTGACCTCTCAGATTATATAAATACAAATTATCTTCAATGTTTTGATGTTGAAGCATTACAAGCCTCCGCCCTGATTTTTTTCATATATTCCACTATTAGACAAATCTTATTGTGAAATATATGATACTCATTTTTTTTCAGTATATCCTATAAGAGTTGTATATAAATAAGCATTTCAGTGATAGTGTATTGATCTTGGTGGGTTTTATTTAACCAACTTAAGCTGCCTCTTCATTGGATCAAATACGATTACTGTGTAACCTCAATTCTCTTAGCACTTCCCCGTGAATATATTAATAATAATTAGGGTAATGTATGAGTGATCTTGTTAATTATCATGGGAAACTGGACAGCCTACCATTACGTCGTAAGTGATATATATTTTTTTTTCATGGGTAGAGTTAAGAGTCTCGGTCAAAATCCATCGTCAACGGGACATCACTAAAGCAAGATACACATTATTTTTTCCACTTTCATGATAAACAAAATACAATCAATCTTGTTTCAGATTACTTATCTGAAGTTATTATGATTATGTTAAATCTAAATAAATGAATATAATAGGAAAACGACAGTGACTTTCAAGGTGACTGAGTAATATGAGTTAATTGGAATTCCCGAAATGGGTCTGAACTAAATTAATATGAGACTATTTTTGGGGGTTGAGAAAAACTCGCAATTATGTGGAAAATCTTTGACATTGTTGGCCTATAATAAGCAAGATGTTTGATAGGCTGTTTCCTACGCTAGCACGCTGGTGCCATGGACTGGGGGAGTGTAATTATGATATGTCAGTCTAAGATATTAGAAATACTGGCTCGAATTATTTGAAAGGACATTTTGCCTAATCTTAATTATGCAAATAATATTCATGCTGGACATTGGAATCAGCGATAATCATAGTTAACATTCAGCCAAATTCGTAGGTAGGTATAATGTTTGTCAGGTAACAGGACAGGTGTTTCCTGACGCGGGTCTCAGTCATGTGATGACCCACAGCTGGAGCTTTTGGTCATCTGACCGAGGCCTTCCGCTGGCTTACCGGTTCACCTTTTAAAAATCGTGGTTATGATTATAACCATTATTAATATTATTAATACTATAAAGAATTTTAATCCCAGCAGATGAGTGAAGAATTCTAACCCGCATTCCTAACATCTAAGTAATTTTCATACTGGACATTAGAATCTATGATACCCATAGCTAACATTCAGAAAAATCTAAAATATTTTGTCAACACAAAACTTAATTTGATTCCAGTGTTAACATTAGGTGCCCCGTGGCCTGGTGACAAAAGCTCTCACATGGTGAGGGTCCGGGTTCGATTCCCGACAAAGGGGTGGAAATATCGGACGTGTTTCCTTACACTGGTTGTCTATGTTCACCCATCAGTAAAATGGGTACCTGGGTGTTAGTGGAGCTGGTGTGGGTCGCATCCTGGGACAAAACTGACCTAATTTGCCCGAAATGTCAGCATAACAAGGGCTTTCTATATAGTAGTATATCATTGATGTCCTCTATGGTCAGTATACCTTGTACTTGTACATAAAGATATTATTTATTATTAGTTTTACAAATGTGAGAAAGACAAGTCCTCCCTTCACCAGTTGGCAGAGCGTCGTTTTCTTTGAATTTTTATTTTTTCCTCAAAACACTCGTACACATATTTGTAATAACCATGTGTGATGTCCTTTCCCAACACCTAAAAGGTAGACATCGAAGTAACCTAAGCAGACCCTAACATCAACCACCCATTAACCACCCATTAACGTATCCATTGTTACCTTCAGGACTCCGCCGAGAAGGGTAAAACCAGGCCGATTTCGTTTCTTTTTCTTTGGGGTATTTCAAGACTTCTCCTCTTATAAATAATGTAGGGTTCTTCAGGACTCTGCCAAGCGTGCCCCTGCCATTAACATAAACATTTCTACAGATGAAAATATGAAGGTGCTGTCTTCTGGATTCTACCGTTCATATACTAGAGTACGTAGAAACACTCACGATGGAAGGAATAGACTCCGAAGTGTCCCTGTTTGCAGATTCAAGGAAAAAGATCTTGGGGTGAGTATAACACCGAGCACATCTCCTGAGGCGCACATCAACCAAATAACTGCTGCAGCATATGGGCGCCTAGCAAACCTAAGAACAGCATTCCGACATCTTAATAAGGAATCGTTCAGGACCCTGTACACTGTGTACGTTAGGCCCATACTGGAGTATGCAGCACCAGTTTGGAACCCACACCTAACCAAGCACGTAAAGAAACTAGAGAAAGTGCAAAGGTTTGCAACAAGACTAGTCCCGGAGCTAAGGGGTATGTCCAATGAGGAGGGGTTAAGGGAAATCAACCTGACGACACTGGAGGACAGGAGAGATAGGGGGGACATGATAACGACATATAAAATACTGAGAGGAATTGTCAAGAGACAGAATGTTCCAGAGATGGGACACAGCAACAAGGGGACACAGTTGGAAGTTGAAGACTCAGATGAGTCACAGGGATGTTGGGAAGTATTTCTTCAGTCATAGAGTGGTCAGGAAGTGGAATAGTTTGGGAAGCGATGTAGTGGAGGCAGGATCCATTCATAGCTTTAAGAAGAGGTATGATAAAGCTCATGGCACAGGTAGTGACCCAGTAGCAGCCAGTGAAGAGGCGGGGCCAGGAGCTATGAATCGACCCCTGCAACCACAACTAGGTGAGTACACACACACACACACACACACTTATTGTGTGTGTATTAAAATTTGTGAGAGGTTTGTAGTGTAATGTATTCTATATAGTATTTTGAAATGTATTGCAGCAAAGTACAGTGTATTGCAATGAAGCTACGGTGTTGCCGAGGCTGCTGTTGCTGGCCTCGGTGTTGCTGGGGCTGCTGTTGCTGGCCTCGGTGTTGCTGGGGCTGCTGTTGCTGGCCTCGGTGTTGCTGGGGCTGCTGTTGCTGGCCTCGGTGTTGCTGGGGCTGCTGTTGCTGGCCTCGGTGTTGCTGGAACTGCTGTTGCTGGTCAGTGTTGCTGGAGATGATGTTGCTTGAAAAGAACATCAGCCGTGGTGTTTCATATTGCCTGGTTTGTTATCAATGTTAGATAATCATTTTTGGTCTTGGTTATGTACGTGTACGAAACCGTGAGAACTGGACGTGAGCAGAAGATAGAGAACCCGAGGCTGAAAAGTTATTTATTAAACTTCTAAATCAATTAGCTGCGACTGACCACATTTACCTCAGTTCTCTCTTACCGTTGTAGCTTGAAAGTAAATGTAGACGAAATTCTTCTTTTATTTTAATGTTCTGCATTTATTTTATTTATTTTAAATGGGACTATGCATATTTAATGGCACTGTAGATGTGTGACACTATTCATGATTAGGTGAGTAGCTCTGTACACGTGACTTGAAAGATTCTGACACTTATGCAACATATGGGAATCTTTGTTAAGGAAACGTTTCGCCCACAGTGGCTTCATCAGTCAATACAAAGCAGAAAGTTGTACGGAGAGGAGGAGTTTGATAAGTTCCTTCATACACTTTAACTATTCGGAACGCCTGGAACCACTTGATTTATACTCACTGGAGCACAGGCGAGAGAGATACATCATAATCTACACCTGGAAGATCCTGGAAGAACTGGTCCCTGATTTGCACACAGAAATATAACTACGAAATCAAAAGACTTGGCAGGCGATGCAACGTACCCCCAGTGAAAAGTAGGGGCGCCACTGCTACACTAAGAGAAAACGCAATAAGTGTCCAGGGGCCAAGACTGTTCAACAGCCTCCCACCAACCATAAGGGGAATTACCAATAGACCTTTGGTTGTCGTCAAGAGGGAGCTGGACAGATACCTAAAGTCAGTGCCAGATCAGTCGGGCTGTGGTTCGTACGTTGGACTACGTGCGGCCAGCAGTAACAGCCTCGTTGATCAGGCCCTGATCCACCGGGAGGCCTAGTCATCGACTGGTCCTAGGGGGCTTTGATTCCCGGAATGCCCTCCAGGTAGATATAAAATAATAGGAATAAAAGTGCTGGTCAAACTAGTCGCTCGGTTAACCTATAATTGTTTTCTTAAAAAAAAAAAAACAGGACATTTGTCTTCAACCTAATTTGGTGGGACACTGTCCCTAAAACTGGGACTGTCCCGGTGAAACCGGTATGAATGGGATCACTATTTATATCTTACTGCATTGAAATAAGATCCCACTAAACAGGTGATGTCACAATAAGCAGAACAACCACTGTGTAAAAAATAGTGAAATTTCAAGCGCTTTCGTGACTTCTCACATTATCAAGGAACAGGTCCTTGATAATGTGAGACATCACGAAAGCGCTTGGAATTTCGCTATTTTTTCACAGTGGTTGTTCTGCATTTCATATAAACTAGCAAATCAGTTGTGTGCTGATTCAGATGACTTCCTTAACTTTCCATCTACCTACGGAGAATTGATGAACTTCTTGTAATTGTCTTGATATTTATCTGAATATCCTTGTAACGTGTTCTGAGAAGTGCATCTTTCTTATACGTATACATTGTGATCAGCTGTGTTTATAGGTGTGGAGATGTGTGTTGTATATGGATGGTATACAATAGTGATGTATCGGATATTCGCAACCGAATCCGCGGAACATCCGCACGATTTCTTGCATCCACATCCGCAAAATAAGTAAGACATCCTCACGAAATCGTAATGACACGATTGCAAACAAACCATACCACGGGTGGGGTTCGAACCCGCGGTCCAGAGTCTCAAACTCTAGACCGTCGCGTAAGCCACTGAAGCTAGCTGGCCCAGTGGCTTACGCGACGGTCTGGAGTTTTGAGACTCTGTGACCGGGTTCGAACCCTCCATGTATGGTAAGACATCCTCATACACATCTATATCCTCGGATATCTAAATTTTCACATCCGATACATCTCTACTATACAATACGATCAAGATGAAGACTCGACACATGTGGAACATCTGGGTATCTTTATTGTAGACGTATTGTAGGTGTATTTATTATTATGTATATAGTATTTCTTTTGAAGTAACTAATCTATTAGAAATTAGAATATCCTTGACTGGTATTGTACAAGTTTCATGCGGTATTAATGACCATGGTGTATTCCATAAATTTTTAACCTAATAAACAAGCCATACACAAATAACCCGTATATAGAGAGAAAGGTTTATTACGACGTTTTTTCTCCGAACTGTTTTCGGTCCGTCTGTCCTCCCCCCTTCCTGTTTTGGTCCTACCCCGTTTTGGGTAATTATAACTCTCCTGCAGTGCTCCATTTTCTTGTACTTAGACTTACCCTACTACTATTACTACTACAACTACTACTACTACTACTACTATCACTCCTTTACTACTATTCTAACTTTTTTACTACTATTGCTTACCTTCTCCCCTTCCTATCTCTTGTGGTATAAACTACTTCCCTACTTTCTACTACCACTACCACTACTACCACAATCAGCCCTACCACTACTTTTTTTCATCTGTCTTCCTTGCCTATGTATAGTGGCTCCCTCATTCTCTTCTGTCAGTGTGACTTTGTAAATGGTTTAGTCGGACCGAAACGTCGTCGTTAGTTTCTCCTATGTGCGAGTTATTTGTCTTGTTTCAATCGCGGTATTATGCCTTTTTTTCCTAAAACCATTTTAAAATGGTTTCAACTTGAATCATTGCCTCTAAATTTTCCTTTTTTCAAAAGAAGCATATTCCAATAGATTATTCTTTTCCATGTAATTAATTTTTTAAAAGATGAGTCTGATAAGGTGCTGATAAGGACCTGCCTGTTATTTAAGAAAAATAATATATCTTTTTAATATAAGTTACTCATCAAATTATATATACAGTATACAAACGTATGGAAAGATCCTCAGCTCCAGCCAATTAAATATCGCTTCGAGGTGATGTGTAAGAATGTTTTG
Source organism: Cherax destructor (assembly GCA_009830355.1). Classification (NCBI taxonomy): domain Eukaryota; kingdom Metazoa; phylum Arthropoda; class Malacostraca; order Decapoda; family Parastacidae; genus Cherax; species Cherax destructor. The sequence continues at coordinate 356,381 of WNWK01000254.1, read as the reverse complement.
AAGACTTGGGAAAGTGCTTATGGATTTGTTTATGGTCAGAATTCTACCTCTAAACATATTACCCCTGTAGTAGTAGGGTATATACCGTCGTGATCAGTGTATAACAGTTAAGCCAGTCATTCTGGTATATAACAGGCACATATGCAACTGCAAAAAGCACACCTAATCTATAGACACAGTTATTGTCATAGGGGAAAATTAACCAAAGAAATACATCTTGTTAATCTTCTCCAACAGGACTTGAGCAGCTTGGAAGTACCTTTAGCGATACACAGTGAGAAGCATTACTTATATTAACACCACCGACACTATTCACTGGCCAGACTAGATTGAAGGTTAGGACAGTACCTCGCACACTAGAAGCACAGATCCAGGGAAGAATATCTTGGGAAGCACACAACTCAAACATTTTAACCTGATCCTGGGTAGAGTACTAAGCACAGATGGTACACACAATGCCACATCTATCACTGGCATCGATACCTGGAAAATGTAGATAACCAAAGCCTTAAACCTTGGAAGTGCCAGGAGCAATCTAGAATAATAAACAATAAACCAAGGGAAGAACGCACTAGACAGTACACAGAGCCTTGGCAGCTCCATGCACTGTGACAACTGCGTACTAGGAATAACAACACCTAATCTAGAAAGCACCAGACAGTCCAAGTACTAGAGCACAGGCCTCGTTAACGTACACTCTAGGCAGTACACAGCCTGGGAAAGGACTTTGTTGGAAGTACTATTTTATCAATGGTATTTACAGAAAAAATATTTTGGTAAATTTAATCAGTATACAGTGAAAAGTGGCTAAGCTTAGTTTGGTATTAAGAGAGCTGTGTAAATGCATCTATTATTGTGTCTTATGAACTCTGCAATAAGTTGAGGGTTTGTGCGGAACTGGTGGTAGTTTTGTGAGGGTGTTGGTGGTGGTGACTGAAGGTAGTCAGTGTGTGGGTGATGGTGGTGACTGCGGGTAGTCAGTGTGTGGGTGGTGGTGGCAGTGGGTGTGGTAATGATGGAGTGTGATTTGTGGTTCTGTTGGACAGAATGGTGGAGGCAGTGGAAGTGTTTGCTGTCAGAAGCAGTAATGGTGGTTTTTAGTTGTATTGAAGGTGGGTATAGATGAAAGTATTTGTACATTTGGTAGCGGTTGTGGCAGTGAAAATATCATGTAGCACAAGTCACCACAGTTCAAAATGAAATTCACTCTGCGATTACAAAATAAAAATCAGGTGAATTTACAGCCTTGTTGCATCTGCTTGGCATTTGAAGATCCAATGTCGACCTTTAGTGCTTGTCGTAGTCTCGTCCCGTCCAGGTATTTCCTCTTTCTTCTTGACTGCCTTGAGAATTCGTCCGCCTCTCGACTAGGCTGGGAAGTAAAGGTTGTCATCCTACCTTGACCTTTCCTGTCCAGACACTCTGACCGGGTCTTTGATTTACTCACTTTATGGATTATTTCTTTTCTGTTTCACTGTTACTGCTTTAATCATTTGTTTATTAAGCTAATTTCAGTTTCCAATATCTTGCTACAATTTTAGCCTTAAATTAAATGCTTAAATTTAATGCTTAGCCTTAAATTTAATGCTCACCGTAGTCGTGAAGATTCACGACTACGTGATCTCACGCAACCCACTGTATTTCCAATTGATCTGTAAAGTGATTGAAATTAGCAACTCACTGCATTGTTGGCATTATCAATGTTATGATTCTCAGATTTCTTGCCAAATTGACTCTTAGGATATTTCGCATACCTTTTTATTTTAATATAAGCCACTGTTGAAAGATTGGCTTTAGAAACGGTTCTACAATAAAGATACCTCAGATGTTTGCAAACATGTCTCTAAAATTTTCAACATTTTAAAACTGTTGATCTTAGTAAACACATGCATGAAAGAACTTCTTCCTGCTCGTATATTATAAACCCTGACTGATAGTGTTGGAGAAATGAAGGAAGGACTGGGTCACTGTAGGAGTGACGCAATGCATTGTAGGAGGGAGTTTGAGGGTTGTGTGAGAGGCGAAACTCAGGTTTAGACGACGACCATGAGGGCGGCTAAGAGGAATACCTGTTAAACACGACATTGAAAATATATATCACAATTAAGGACTTTTTTTAAGGAGCACTGTTTTGTTTAAAAGCCAGTAAATGACTTAATAAAATAGTTTACCTTGAAGGCCATGTTCGGTTGTGTGTGAGAGAGTGAGAGTGAGAGTGAGAGAGTGAGAGTGAGAGAATGTGCAGTGATATTCAAGTGGGTTTATATAGCAAATTAATTAAAATGATTTGAAAGGGTGGACCTTATAAGCCAGAGGTAGGCCTAGGTCAGATGACCAAAAACTTTAGTGTTGGGTCATTATATGACTAAGACCCGCGTCAGGAAACACTTTCCTGTTTCTGATTAATCTTACCTAACCTCAAATCTTATCAAGACTGACACAAGAGGGAAAGTATGAGAAACCTTGACACTGGCAGCAGTCACCACTGACCTTGACACTGGCAGCAGTCACCACTGGACCTTGACACTGGCAGCAGTCACCACTGACCTTGACCACCTTCATACCTTCCCCAGGAGGTACAACAATACGGAGGACATGACAAGCATAAACACTTCCATCACGTCTTATGTAATTAACAAGGGATTCTTCCTACGGTGCCCCTTTTCCTGGTGGCTAAAGCTCTCACTTCACACGGTGAGGGTCTGCGTTCGATTCCCAGCGAGGGTAGAAACATTGGGCGTGTTTCTTTACACTGGTTGTCTATGTTTACCCATCAGTAAAATGAGTACCTGAGTGTTAGTGGACAGGTGTGGGTCGCATCCTGGAATAATGACCAAATTTGCCCGAAATACTCTGCATAGCAAGGGACTTTCTATTGATGTCAGCTAGGCCTGTATACCTTGTACATGTACTTGTAGTAAATAAAGATATTATTGTTAATAATAAAAATCGCGACATTTGAAAATATCTATACGGTCCTTTAGCATTCACTTTCAAGCTTGTTAGTGGAGTTTAATTACTAGCAAAATAATACTTGCAACAATTCACCGGTATACTAACAATCAGGCACAAATTAAGCCTTTAAATAGGAATTTAATAAAACACTTGGTATATACACACTAAGGTGGTATATACACACTAAGGTGGTATATACACACTAAGGTGGTATATACACACTAAGGTGGTATATACACACTAAGGTGGTATATACACACTAAGGTGGCATATACACACTAAGGTGGCATATACACACTAAGGTGGCATATACACACTAAGGTGGCATATACACACTAAGGTGGCATATACACACTAAGGTGGCATATACACACTAAGGTGGTATATACACACTAAGGTGGTATATACACACTAAGGTGGTATATACACACTAAGGTGGTATACACACTAAGGTGGTCCAAAAAAATATTGAATTTAATCGTGACACATGTCATGCTAATACCTCGATACATTTCTTCTGGGAAAATTTCCATTCCCTTGCTTAATATTTAAGGGTCCCGAAAAAAAAGTTAAATTTCCGGCTCCCACCCTTCCCCCCTAATAAAAGAAAAGGAAAAGTGAAAAGCATTTCTGTTGTCTTATTTCAAGAACACAGCTGAGCTACTACTCTGGAGAGGTATTGCTCGGGGTCTCATCCTTCGTGATGGAGGAGTAATATCCCTAGCAGCACTGTCCTTCACAATTTTCAACGATGTGACGGAAGCGGTGAAACACTGGTAGGTTTCAACTTGATGCCCATTTGGGAAAATTACGTGTAAGAATTGCAATCAACCCTCTTCAGTCCCTTCTGCTGTCTCTTCTTGAGATTCTATCAGTAAAACTTTCTCTTCTCACCCCTCAAGGGAGATGCCTAGATACCGGTGTTAGGGGGCCTCTGTCCATAGAATGACCTGTTTTCGCTTCACTTAGGTCGAACCTGATTGCCTCTCAGTCCAGTCCAGTTATTGAATCACTGATGACCAAGCAGTTCCTCGGACACATGCCACCGGTGGCGTTAAAAGGCCGTGAAGGCAGTGCTCGCCAGCTGACGACCCTGAATACCACCGTCAAGAGTGTTCATGAAGTCTAGGGCATAATTTCATTACCAGGTGTAGAAAGGAGAGATGAAGAGGCCTAGATGACGTACGGCGTGCACTTCACGAAGAGTGAGGGAGCTGTGTGCTCTACAGAGGAAGATCTTCATAGCATAAATGATCTTTGCCATTCAACTGGTCTGATGAAAGACTCGTAATGCTCTGATCTTCACACTTCATGTGGAATCATCGTGCAAGAAGATAAACAACTGAACCAGGAGTTTCTTTTGTTAATTACAGATAGAATTTCTTCAGACTGTTGATTGTTTTGGTTTGAGCGATATATATATGTGTGTATATATATATGTCGTGCCGATTAGGTAAAACTTGCGATTTTGGCTTAAATAGCAACGCTCACCTTGCCATATAAGACAAGTGAAAATTTGTTTATGCAATAATTTCGCCAAAATCATTCTGAACACAACGAAAACAATATATTTCATTGTGATTGTTTATTATTAAATTAATATTAACATATCTAAAATATATTTAGTTGGGTTAGGCTAAATTAAATTGCGCTTGTTGTAATAAGGTTAGGTAGGTTTTCAAAGTTTCTCTTGGTACAAAATTATAAATTCTTACATTAACATAAATGAAAAAAATATATCTTTAAACGTATAAGAGAAAATTTTAGAAAGGACTTAATTTTAGATAAGTTCTTGCTAATTGACCAGTTTTACCTAATCGGCACGACATATATATATATATATATATATATATATATATATATATATATATATATATATATATATAAATATATATATATATATATATATATATATATATATATATATATATATAATATGGTAAATATATACATGTATGGTAAATATTTTACACATGGAAATTTTACTAATTTTCCAAATACTGAATATTTTACACTTAGCTAATTTTTATAAGGTAGACTTTGATTATAATACACATACTGAATATTTTTACTAAATTTTATTTTCCCATTAAAAAAAATAAGACATTTAAATTCTTTTCATATACAAAATTTAATTTCACTCAATGACTAAATTAACCATAGACAGGGGCAGGTTGGTAGCTGGGACTGGGCTGGTGGGCTGGGTATTGAGCCTCACCCTGGTATTCAACTTGAGCCAGGAAGCCAGAGTCGCCGTTCACAGTGTAGGAAACCCTCTGCAGTCGACCGTCAGGAAGCTGGACGTAATAGGATCCCTGAGTATCGTATCCATTACGAGCTTCGTCTTGACCGAAATCGTTACCAGAGTTGGCGTCCTTCACCAGCCAGTTGAATTTGTACTGAGGAACACCCTGGGTGGTGAAGAAAAAATATATTTAACTATAATTTAGCTTTTATCTTTTTTTAAACGTATTACTTTATCTGAGTCTGGAAGTAAATGTTCATGAGGATAATTGCTAAATTTCATTTTTCAACTACTAAAGGAATTATCGGTTTTAATAGTGTGTTTAACAGAGTTTAATATTCCTCACTTGTAGAAGGAATGTAATGGTAGATTTATACTGAAATAATTACTAATGAATATTCTCTACAAAACGAACACTAGAAAAATGGGTCTATATGAACTTCTGTTAGAAAGTTAGGACTTACTGAAGGTGCAGGAGCACTGTAGGAGGGACGCGGGGCACTGTAGGAGGGAGGTGGAGGGTTGTAGGAGGGGCGTAGCTCAGCTAATGCGACGACCACAAGAGCGGCCAGGAGGATTACCTGTAAAACACGATATTGCTAAATATATCATAGTGAAATAAAAATATATTTTCTTTGAGAAAACTATATAGTATTTAAAACTCGTTAAGTGACTGAATAAGTTATAGCTCACCTTGGAAGCCATGTTCAGCTGTGAGGGAAGAGTGAGACTGTTGTGCAGTGATACACACTCGGGGTTTATATATCAGAGGCTCCTCAGATATTGTCGTGAAGACTGACACAAGAGGGAAAGTATGAGAGAGACCTTGACACTGGCAGCAGTTACCGCTGGACCTTGACCACCTTCATACCTTCCCCAGGAGGTACAACAATACGGAGGACATGACAAGCATAAACACTTCCATCACGTCTTATGTAATTAACAAGGGATTCTTCCTACGGTGCCCCGTGGCCTGGTGGCTAAAGCTCTCGCGTCACACGGTGAGTGTCTGCGTTCGATTCCCAGCGAGGGTAGAAACATTGGGCGTGTTTCTTTACACTGGTTGTCTATGTTTACCCATCAGTAAAATGAGTACCTGGGTGTTAGTCCACAGGTGTGGGTCACATATTGGGACAATGACCAAATTTGCCCTTGTGCATGTGCTTGTAGTAAATAAAGATATTATTGGTAATATTAATTATCACGATATTTGAAAATATTTATACGGTCCTTTAGCATTCACTTTCAAGCTTGTTAGTTGAGTTTAATTACTAGCAAAATAATACTTGGAACAATTCACCGGTATACTAAAAATCAGGCACAAATTAAGCCTTTAAATAGGAATTTAATAAAACACTTGGTATATACACACTAAGGTGGTATATACACACTAAGGTGGTATATACACACTAAGGTGGTATATACACACTAAGGTGGTATATACACACTAAGGTGGCATATACATACTAAGGTGGTATATACACACTAAGGTGGCATATACACACTAAGGTGGCATATACACACTAAGGTGGCATATACACACTAAGGTGGCATATACACACTAAGGTGGCATATACACACTAAGGTGGCATATACACACTAAGGTGGCATATACACACTAAGGTGGTATATACACACTAAGGTGGTATATACACACTAAGGTGGTATATACACATTAAGGTGGTCCAAAAAAATATTGAATTTTAATCGTGACACATGTCATGCTAATACCTCGATACATTTCTTCTGGTGAAATTTCCATTCCCTTGCTTAATATTTAAGGGCCCCGAAAAAGTTAAATTTACGGCTCCCCCCCCCCCCAATAAAAGAAAAGGAAAAGTGAAAAGCATTTCTGTTGTCTTATTTCAAGAATACAGCTGAGCTACTACTCTGGAGAGGTATTGCTCGGGGTCTCATCCTTCGTGATGGAGGAGTAATATTCCTAGCAGCACTGTCCTTCACAATCTTCAACGATGTGACGAAAGCGGTGAAACACTGGTAGGTTTCAACTTGATGCCCATTTGGGAAAATTACGTGTAAGAATTTTCCGGGTCTTCGTAGACACGAAGTCGTGAAGTGGTTTTTGAGAAAAGAATCTCTTGCAATCAACCCTCTTCAGTCCCTTCTGCTGTCTCTTCTTCAGATTCTATCAGTAAAGCTTTCTCTTCTCACACCTCAAGGGAGATGCCTAGATACCGGTGTTAGGGGCCTCTGTCCATAGAATATGACCTGTTTTCGCTTTACTTAGGTCGAACCTGATTGCCTCTCATTCCCCGAACGATATATGATTCTTACGGGTTTCGTGCTTCCCACCTAAACCTAATAATACTTCTCTTCTCCAGTCCAGTTATTGAATCACTGACGACCAAGCAGTTCCTCGGACACATGCCACCGGTGGCGTTAAAAGGCCGTGAAGGCAGTGCTCGCCAGCTGACGACCCTGAATACCACCGTCAAGAGTGTTCATGAAGTGTAGGGCATAATTTCAGTACCAGGTGTAGAAAGGAGAGATGAAGAGGCCTAGATGACGTACGGCGTGCACTTCACGAAGAGTGAGGGAGCTGTGTGCTCTACAGAGGAAGATCTTCATAGCATAAATGATCTTTGCCATTCAACTGGTCTGATGAAAGACTCGTAATGCTCTGATCTTCACACTTCCTGTGGAATCATCGTGCAAGAAGATAAACAACTGAACCAGGAGTTTCTTTTGTTAATTACAGATAGAATTTCTTCAGACTTGATTGTTTTGGTTTGAGCGATATATATATGTGTGTATATATATATGTCGTGCCGATTAGGTAAAACTTGCGATTTTGGCTTAAATAGCAACGCTCACCTTGCCATATAAGACAAGTGAAAATTTGTTTATGCAATAATTTCGGCAAAATCATTCTGAACACAACGAAAAAAATATATTTCATTGTGATTGTTTATTATTAAATTAATGTTAACATATCTAAAATATATTTAGTTGGGTTAGGCTAAATTAAATTGCGCTTGTTGTAATAAGGTTAGGTAGATTTTCAAAGTTTCTCTTGGTACAAAATTATAAATTCTTACATTAACATAAATGAAAAAATATATCTTTAAACGTATAAGGAAAATTTTAGAAAGGACTTAATTTTAGATAAGTTCTTGCTAATTGACCAGTTTTACCTAATCGGCACGACATATATATATATATATATATATATATATATATATATATATATATATATATATATATATATATATATATATATATATATGGTAAATATTTTACACATGGAAATTTTACTAATTTTCCAAATACTGAATATTTTACACTTAGCTAATTTTTATAAGGTAGACTTTGATTATAATACACATACTGAATATTTTTACTAAATTTTATTTTCCCATTAAAAAATAAGACATTTAAATTCTTTCAGATACAAAATTTAATTTCACTCAATGACTAAATTAACCATAGACAGGGGCAGGTTGGTAGCTGGGACTGGGCTGGTGGGCTGGGTATTGAGCCTCACCCTGGTATTCAACTTGAGCCAGGAAGCCGGAGTCACCGTTCACAGTGTAGGAAACCCTCTGCAGTCGACCGTCGGGAAGCTGGACGTAATAGGATCCCTGAGTATCGTATCCATTACGAGCTTCGTCTTGACCGAAATCGTTGCCAGAGTTGGCGTCCTTCACCAGCCAGTTGAATTTGTACTGAGGAACACCCTGGGTGGTGAAGAAAAAATATATTTAACTATAATTTAGCTTTTATCTTTTTTTAAACGTATTACTTTATCTGAGTCTGGAAGTAAATGTTCATGAGGATAATTGCTAAATTTCATTTTTCAATTACTAAAGGAATTATCGGTTTTAATAGTGTGTTTAACAGAGTTTAATATTCCTCGCATATAGAAGGAATGTAATGGTAGATTTATACTGAAATAATTACTAATGAATATTCTCTACAAAACGAACACTAGAAAAATGGGTCTATATGAACTTCTGTTAGAAAGTTAGGACTTACTGAAGGTGCAGGAGCACTGTAGGAGGGACGCGGGGCACTGTAGGAGGGAGGTGGAGGGTTGTAGGAGGGGCGTAGCTCAGCTAATGCGGCGACCACAAGAGCGGCCAGGAGGATTACCTGTAAAACACGATATTGCAAAATATATCATAGTGAAATAAAAATATATTTTCTTTGAGAAAACGATATAGTATTTAAAACTCGTTAAGTGACTGAATCAGTTATAGATCACCTTGGAAGCCATGTTCAGCTGTGAGGGAAGAGTGAGACTGATGTGCAGTGATACACACTCGGGGTTTATATATCAGAGGCTCCTCAGATATTGTCGTGAAGACTGACACAAGAGGGAAAGTATGATAGAGACCTTGACACTGGCAGCAGTTACCACTGGACCTTCACCGCCTCCACACCTTCCCCAGGAGGTACAACAATAGTCACGACGTGACAAGCCTAATCACTCACTAATAGCCATAAGCATTTCGCTCTGTTAAAACTAGTGATTCTTCCTAAGAACCTTGACACTCGAAGATATTTCGAGGTATCTGTAGTGTGTTCTTTTGTTAGTGTCTTACACTTAAATTTATTGGCTACGTGAGGGTAATTTGGCAGCACTCAACCTGAAAACTAACATTCAGAAATATACACACTCCAAAATTATAGATTTGAGTATATCCTAAATGTATATACACAGAGATAAACACACACATTGTGTGTTTATGTATATACATTGAGGATTTACGAGGCCTAGTCTCAGCCCGAGCCGCGGGGGCGTTGACCCCGGAAACCTCTCCCAGGTATAACACCCCACACTTACTTTTGAGCTAATATACAGTCAGAGAGAGGAGCCTTTTGATATATATATAGGAAAGTATACACGTGTGTATATACGCTGGGTGATATATATATAATATTTATACGTAATATTAAGAGATATATATTTTTAAGCTTTCTTGTATATGTTTTTCATTATATGTTTAAAATTTAATAAAGGTATATAATTATGTGACTAACGTAAATAAATTATTATTATTATTAGATTTACTTTTAAATATATGATTTTTTAAAAAGATTTAAAAAGACATATATATTTTTGGATTACAACGAGCATGTCTCTTTTCTGATCTTGTAAAGGGCCACCATTAGTGTCGTCTCGTAGCAACTGGTCTTATCAAAGGTCATCAGTCGTGTCGTCCCATATCAACTGGTCTTGTCAAGGGTCTTATACGTTTAATGATATATATTTTTCATTTATGTTAATGTAAAAATTAATAATTTTGCACCAAAAGAACCTTAGAAAACTTAAGTGTCTTAATTTCCATGGGTTTGAGTAGTTGTCTCCTATATCAACTGGTCTTGTCAAGGGTCATCACTTTTATCTCAGCCTCTGGGCTTGTCAAGAGTCAACTTATTTTATCTTATATTCTGTGGTTTATTATGTGTGAGTGTCGTGTCATCAAATGTGGTCTTGGGAGTGGGCGTGTATAAGATCATTTGAGCTGAATATGAGCACAAGGGCGAAATTAAATGCTGCAAGTCATTTATTTTACTTATAGCGTAAGTAGCGACTGACTAAATTTGCCTCAATTTACTCTTGTCATTCGGTTGTTAATGAAAAAATACAATTTCTGTTTTATTCCCCTTTTTTTGTGCCTAAAGTTACTACGCATCTTTAGGCAATTTACCACTATTTTTATCTTAATGGCATTTTGCACTCTCGCTTTATACACTTTTTTAGAGTGAATGTTTAAATTACACTCGACATATCTAGCAAGTTACTCAGAACAATGTTGAAAACTGTGTTATTTCTGGTTAATGACTCTGGAAATATGATTGCATAGAAGCTACTGCAATATTTTGCCTTTATGCTGGTGAGACCTTTTTTTAGTACTTTTCCCTGATGCATCGAGTGAAGCGGATGAAACCTTTTTATCTTAGATATAGACTATGCAGGTAATTAAATTTCTTGGATTTTTATATACCGTATTTTACGGCGTCGAAGACGCTATTTTTCTCCCTAAACAAGTGTCCAAAATTTACCCAGCGAGTTGGAGGCTAAGTACCGTTTATCTTGTTTTTTTTTCTCCCAAATTTAGCGATAATTTCTTGGTGTCTCATCTAATTATCTTCAACCCTTCAACGATGATAAATTGATAATAGAACTTCCGAACAGATTCAAGTTAAATATGCTGGTGTATTTTAAGATATTGATCTCTCTGATATAAGAGAATGCCTCTTCAGTTTAGCTTCAAAACTTGTTTCTTAGTAGGTTTGAATTATATTAAAACTGTGTCCTAATTTGCCATTTTTATTGAAAGGAATTGGGATATTAATGTCCCAAGTCATCATGACTTGTGAATGTCTTTACTGGTTCCCTTCAGAATTATAAACTTATGCCACACACTGCTGCATTATTTCAGTGGAGTGCATTGAGGAACTGGAGATTGGGGTTATGCAATATGGAGATACTTTTCTCGAATCACGCATTGACCGAAATCCATGAAGTTGTCCAATGAATCAGTCGCGCCAACTCCACGAATACGAAAGATTAAGGCTTCGCTTGCCTTAGCCACGCCACCTGCTGATGTTTATGGATCATTACGAGCAGACACTGTCACATATGTCTTGGCTATGCTAGGTTCTGAAGTGAATTTTCTTGCTTTTGAAACAGAAGACGCTGAGTCCCAGCCGGTGTCTAAGTAAATGAAAAAAAAAATGATGCTGGCACAAGTGTTTGCGATTTTCTTGTAATTTGTTAATATAAAATTGGATGGGCCTGGAAGCTTCACCAGGCTTCATAAAGATTATTTTGGACTATGACTTGAAAAGAGAACTGTACGTAAATCCGTGTGATCACCCACTATTGCAATTGTCTGTTCTCATTATCCAGTTTCCATTGTGTTGTAAGAACTTTCATGTATGTTATATTGCAAGCATGGTTCTGATATCAACACAAAAGTAAAGCTCGTGGGTTAGCGATCAGTATGAACAACATATCAAATGGGAACATCCGTGGAAAGATCCAACTAAAGTCTGGAAAATATGTGACATTCCTTTAATTACACAGAGATGAAAATAATCATCCAGATCAACATCTCTCGTAAAAAATCTATCTTCAGGTGATGCTGACTTGGCAGCTTTATTTTTCTTCTGAGAGTGAGTGAGAGGAGTGAGAGTGAGAGAGAGTGAGAGTGAGAGAGAGTGAGAGTGAAGAGTGAGAGGAGTGAAAAACCTCGAGTCTGCTCTGCTGCCCACACTTATTGTCGTTAGTGCTAATAACACTGTTAGATGAAGCACCTGAAACAGATGACGCCACAATTTATGCTTCTTTTTGCTTATTGTCTTCTGGTCACTACATATAATTATTTTAAAATTGTAGACAGCTGGCTATTTTACTGCTCGTTTCTCCCAAAATATTTCATATCATTCTGGCCTTAACCTATATTTTTTGCATCACCTGAATCGTAATTCTCAAACATTTTGAGAATTAATTCAGACAAATGAAAAATGTTTCTGGATTCAGAGTTTACTACCAGTTTGTGTTTAAGCTAATAACTGTAGGTAAGCTTATAGCTGGGCTACTAGGCTGGGACAAACTGATAGGCTGAGTATTGGGCCTCATCTTGGTACTCAACTAGAGATATGTAACCGGAGTTACCGTTCACAGTGTAGGAAACCCTCTGTAGTCGAACTTCGGGAACCTGGATGGAATAAGATCAATGAGCATCATAACAATTCCGAGCTTCGTCTTGGCCGAGGTCATTACCAGGGTTACTGCCCTCTTTTGTCGTTCCATATCCTCTTGGTCTTACATTCTCTGGTCTTATGTTTGAGTGTTATTTGCTCATGTGTGGTCTATCTGGGGGAAAGGAGTGTATGAGGCCGTGGGAGCCGTAAATGAGCACACAGGTGCAAAATTAATGTTGCCGGTTTATATTAAACTTTTAAGTTCCGAATGACCCCTTTTTTCCTCGATATTCGATTGCCGTTTTGTTGTGAATTTGATTGTTGCTAAATGTTTTTTTTACTGTGTTCTATTTTTTTTTTGTATTTTTTATTGTAGTCATAAGGAAGGACCTGGAGATAATTAGATTTTAATCAAAGGAGAGGAAGGAACACGCGAATGTCTTGTCTCAAGAGCACTTTACCAAGACTTTTTGACCATTAATACCATTACACAAGTCTAATGGCACTATATATGACACTACATATTTAAATTAATTTTTAAATGCCACCTATAATCTTAAGACAAATCGTGTAGAGTTAGGTGTAAATTCATTATTTCCTCTTTATTGAATCTGGGAATTCGATTGTTTAACTTGGCTTCCATATTAGTACAAAGTGTATAACTTGGCTTCTGTAATAATTTGGTTGTATGACTTGGCTTCTGTATTAATTTGGTTGTATGACTTGGCTTCTGTATTAATTTGGTTGTATGACTTGGCTTCTGTATTAATTTGGTTGTATGACTTGGCTTCTGTATTAATTTGGTTGTATGACTTGGCTTCTGTATTAATTTGGTTGTATGACTTGGCTTCTGTATTAATTTGGTTGTATGACTTGGCTTCTGTATTAATTTGGTTGTATGACTTGGCTTCTGTATTAATTTGATTGTATAACTTGGCTTCTGTATTAATTTGATTGTATGACTTGGCTTCTGTATTAATTTGGTTGTATGACTTGGCTTCTGTATTAATTTGGTTGTATGACTTAGCTTCTATATAAGTTTTGGTAGTATAGTCTGGCTTTCATAGTTTTGACCTGTTGGGAACTAGGTAAGCAGATGACATGCTTCACATATATATATATAACATGTTTAAAATATCATATCTCCTGCCTAATAAGATAGTTGAAAGAAGTTGTCATACATAGAAAAGTGATGTGCCTATTTCAAAATGAGTATACAATTTACACAACCTTTATGTAAAATAATAATCTTTTCAAATGAAATTACGTTAGTTTTTTGAGCACTGTAGCCCATTTACCTGACGTGCTGGAACCGCTGGTAAAGGCAGATAAAAGAGTATAGGTGTTAACTGTTAAGGTATGAAAAAAGCACAGAATTATGTATCTTGCAACTGCTCAGACCACTCTGACCCCCACTGGCTGGAGAAGGTGGGATCTGCACGGATCCCACCCACACAATGGACACAGAAATGTCATAGCACATGTACCTTCGATGAGTTTCGAGTTTTTTTTTTACTCAAGGAGCCCGACCTTGGAGCCAGGCTCGTCTGGTGCCTGCCTGGTCAACCGGGCTTTTGCTGCTGATGGCCCGCTGGCCCACATATCCATCACAGCCTGGTTGATCTCGCATCTGGTAATATACTTGTCCAGTTTCCTCTTGAAAACTTCTACACTTTCCCAATTGTGTTTCTGGTGTCTTTTGGTAAGATGTTGAATAATCTGGGGCCACTTGTGTTCTCTTATTGTGCCCACTGCACCCCTACATTTCACTGGGTATATTTTGCACTTCCTGCTATATCTCTCACTTTAATAATAGTATGTTGTTATGACAGTGTACAGATTTGGGACAAGGAATTCAAGTACTTTCCATGTATATATTATCATGTAACTCTCCTCCCTCCTCTCCACTAATTACATATTTAGGACTTTAAGGCATTTCGAGTAATTATATTCTCTGTTGGCTCTATGCTGGCCGTTAATGATCTCTGTTACATTGCTTATATCTCCTTGTAATTTTTCATTGTCTTCTACCGAGGTAACTTTCATGGGTATTTTAGTGTCATCTGCAAATTATGTTGGCATAAACTCAACAGAAAACTAATTATAAATACAAAATGCTATAATTTATAGTAATGCAACAAAGAGAGTTTCATTTAAGTTAATAGTTTGCAAATAAAAGTGATTTTAACGTAGATTGTTGAATTAATATTTGTTGACGTATCCATTCTATCCTGGCAATGCTTATACTAGTTTATAATAATAACTTATTTTTACAGCAAAAGGATGTATGAAAGTCGTATGATATTACCTCGGTTGAGTTGTAAGATAGTAGCATTCATTACAACCTATTTTAGGAATTAAAATTACTCTTGACTTGTGGCGAATATGTGAAATGAAGCCTTAAGACCCTTGTGCAATAGACAGGTTTCAAATTTAGCCAACCAACTTGATAATGTTCCATGCTGAACCATGGCCTTCAGGCTCTTACAGACACCGATTCGTGATTATCACTGCAATAATTTAGACTGAATAATTTGTTAAATTTGCTTCACGTTCTCAGGTGAAGT
This sequence comes from Cherax destructor, assembly GCA_009830355.1. Classification (NCBI taxonomy): domain Eukaryota; kingdom Metazoa; phylum Arthropoda; class Malacostraca; order Decapoda; family Parastacidae; genus Cherax; species Cherax destructor. The sequence continues at coordinate 340,937 of WNWK01000254.1, read as the reverse complement.
ATATTCATTTGATTATTTTAGAATGAGGATATCCAAATAGGTTATCTATATGTGACAAATATTAGTGAACAAAAGTAGAAATAATCAAAAGGAATCAATATAAGATTGTAATGCGCGGGATTTTTACTTAAACTTTATTATTATTGAAGAAAATAATGAGATATTAAAAAATACAAATACAGAATTGTATATTAATGTATGGTTAAGTTAACCATAGACAGGTGCTGGCTGGTAGCTAGGAGAAGGCTGGTAGGCTGGGTATTGAGCCTCACCCTGGTATTCAACTTGAGCAACGTAGCCGGAGTCACCGTTCACAGTGTAGGAAACCCTCTGCAGTCGACCGTCGGGAAGCTGGACGTAATAGGATCCCTGAGTATCGTATCCATTACGAGCTTCGTCTTGACCGAAATCGTTACCAGAGTTGGCGTCCTTCACCAGCCAGTTGAATTTGTACTGAGGAACTCCCTGGGTGGTAAAAAAAAAGACTTGTATATCATTTTATCTTTTCAGTCATTGTGTTAAACTGACTGCTTCACCTCAGCTTGAAAATAAATAAATGTTCATGTGATTAAATTTTTATTTGCAAATATATATTTTAATCATAGTATAAAATTATATGTAATTGGAGCAGTGTTATGGAGGTGCTATACACATGACACATAAGGCAAAAATTTGTTTGTTGACATGTGAGAGACAGTTTGTCATGGACCTATACTAGAGTAAGAAGCTACGAAGACTTAGTAAGCAGCAAAATGGCTGCAGATTTATTTATAATTGATGCTTCTGAAATAAACCATCATATATGTTTTTAGAAAATGTTGAGTCAAGGAGGAGGCTACCCAGCAGGTCGGTGAGGAAACAAGTCAGCGAGACAGATGTTGATGGATTCTGAAGGAATCCATGACCATCTGTCCATTTAGTGAACGAATGTAGACGGTCAGTGACGGTGTCTTGGTAGTGAGGTAGTGGGAGAGAGAGACACCGCGATATTGATATCAAATATACAGAGAAAAGATGCAAAGATTAGTGGCAAGTGAAAGGTGTTGGAGCTTAGTTCAATATTTAAAGAGAACTTTCCAATTAATTTCAGTGTTGAGCTTTAAGAACTACGTAATCCGTGGTTTTAATTGTTCAGTGATATTTTTAATGGAAAGTAAAATGCCTTTTGAAAATTTGCTGTAATTTTTCAAGATTTCTCAGTTTTCCTTGCACATAACATACGTGCCCAGAGTATGCGACAGTAGATATACTGTATGTGGATGTAAACAAAAATATTTTTTTACAAGAACATGAACATAGTATGAGAAAGAGTTTATTTCCCATTAGGATAATATGAGGACTTACTGAAGGTACTGGGGCGTTGTAGGAGGGACGGGGGGCGTTGTAGGAGGGACGGGGGCGTTGTAGGAGGGACGTAGCTTGCTAAGGCGACAACCACAAGGGCGGCCAGGAGGAAGACCTGTTGAAGACGATATTGCAAGTATATCACAATTACAAATATATTTACTTGTTTTACAGCAATATTATTCTTAAAACTGTATATATCATTAATGATAGTAGTTTTAATTTACCTTGGAAGCCATGTTCATCTGTGAGAGAAGAGTGAGACTGATGTGCAGTGGTACACACCCGGGCTTTATATATCAGAGGCTCCTCAGATCTTGTCATGAAGACTGACACAAGAGGGAAAGCATGAGAGACCTTGACACTGGCAGCAGTTACCACTGGACCTTCAGACCTTCTGCAGGAGGTACAACAAAAGTCACTACGTAATAAGCTTCATCATCCACCAAAAACCATGAACGTTGGCTCTTATATATAAGTGATGGTCCCCAAGAATCTTGTCATGTTAAGATATTTTCGGGTATCTGTAGTATTTTAATGATGGATCATGATGTATTAAACTCTCGGTGTTTATGCATTTAGAAATGCATAAATCTTTTAGTCATATACAGAAATTACTATCAATATTATTAGATGACTGTTTAAACATTTTGAAATCGAATTATTTTTGGAAAAAATGCACATCACTCTATATATCACTCTAGATACTTATTTATAAAACTTACAATTGTCTGGACTTCACTACTTATGTCCGTCCTGCAATTCTGAAGGCTGTCAGTTGATTCGTCCTATTGTCGAACCGTCAGCTTGTAGTCTCCTCTTGTCAGACTCCAGTCGTGCGTCCTGTTGTCGAGAGCTGTCAGTTGTGTCGTCCTGTTGTCGAGAGCTGTCAGTTTCAGTCCCTGTTCGAACTGTCAGTTGTGTTACTATGTTGTATATTTTATATCTTGATAATATTATATTATATTACTCCATATCTTGGTTTATAAAACTACATTGTCTTAGACATGCGTAAACTACAGTACTGTTGTGATGCCCCGGATCGAAGCTAAGTTCGTCATCCTGTTGTAAGTCACTTATTTACCTTTTAACCCAATAAGTTGCGACTGACCACATTTTCTGGCTTCATTTTTGCTGTAATGTTGTGAATTTAGATTGAAGCCCAATTCTTTTTTTATTCTCCATTTTTAAAAGTGTTACTACCTACAGTTTCTCTTATTGCTTTTCCATTAATATAAATAAGTTTCTATTGCAAAATAGTTATGCACATCTGGTTACACTACACATGTGTAATACTATAGATGTATAACATTTTAAGAAGAGGGAATTGGGTGTTAAATTCCGTTTCTTTGGATCAGACCTAAGTACTTTCCATTCCTCAGCATTATTTGACCCTAATGAGCATAACTTTCCCAAAGAGTGAAATAATATTAATAATATGAAAGTCAAATGATGCCATATATGTCTGAACAAAACATATCTAAATCACAATATACTTGTCTATCATCTATTGGCGTGTCTAAGTACAAATTCATAACTTAGTTATATTCTATGTATGGTCGTATAACCTGCGTTCCTTGAAAGGTGACATGTTGCAAGTTAGCTATGAGCAGAGGATATGTTGCATGTTTGTTATGTGATGCTGGAAGTATATTATGCGTATGAATTAATTGAACTGTGAAAATTATTTTTCTTAAGTCAATTTCTCCGAGGAAGAGCCGTGTATGGTTCACTACCAAAGAAATACATAGTTCTCAGAAGCCTGACGAGAAATTACTAGGCTTTCTTAAATTATTTATATTACCCTAAAACTATTTTCTATTCTCTGCAAAATTTGTTGATAAAACCAATCCCACTCTTGGCTCTTCTTTTGCGCTCCCTTATCACTCTTTTAACTTCTTTTACTCTTTATATACTCTTCTGTATACCATTTCTACAGTGTAAAACATTTCATATGCCAACTTTTTCTCTCTTATCACACTTTCCTCGTCATTCCACCAATAACTCTCTTCCCTCCAGTACCCACCCTCCTATACATTATAAAACTGCTTTCTTAAAATCTACCCCATACATCTACTCCCTCCTCATTACCTGTTTTCTAGCTCTTATTTCTTCCAAAAGTTGCTTATGCTTTTCCCTAGATATCTCCTTTAATTTATCAACTTTCACTACTGTCTTACCGATGACATTCGCCTTGCACACATCTACCTCTTACTCTCGTAGTTACCATTAAATAATGATGTGATATATCTGTCAGCATCCTCTGATTGATAAAACATGGAGAAAATAAAGCAAATATCAACTATTACAAGACCTCAACTCCATCCAGCCAATCTCAACTCATGGTACCCTACCACCAGGTATATAATCGCCTTATATCCTACCAAACTGGGGAAAAACTCTTCCAAGAAACCCAAGCATTCTGTTACACAAGAGACACCAGGAGTCTCCCAGATACATGCAAAGATTGTAACGAAGGATACAGCGGTCAGACACCAAATGCTGTCTACGAGGATCATAGAACACCAGAGGGCAATACGTTATGGAAAAGAGAATTCAGCCATTTTTCAACAGGTTAGCAACAACCATAATACTGATTGGGAAACTGCCACCATGAAACACAAATCACACTGCAGCTACAAACTCAAAATCATAGAATCTGCCCTCATAGCTATCACCCTTAATTTTAACATCTCATAGGGACAATGGAAACCAAACGTCATTTTGAAACTCACCCTCAAAAAGTACTTATCAACACCCAACCTAACGCAGAACGCCAGCAGAAGAACAGGAATTACATAGCACAGAGGAACTTCCTGCCCAAATTTTAAGCTTTACTTCAAGACCTGTCATTAATTCTAACTTGTCCTCCCACGCACTGACCTGACACTCCATGTTCACCATGGGCGCAACTTTCCTATAAATTCATGTTCTCCCATTCATTTGTGCATCTATTGAAGATGACCCTAGCAGGGAGGGGTTGGTGCATAATTGAAAGAGGGAATGATTATATGTACGTTTTCCTCTTTTATTTACACGTATTTTTCAAAGTACACTTCTCATGACACTGGGGTGTTATAGCTGGTTCTTGCGAATGTATAGTAGAAAATGAACATATCCTTAAGTACCCAGAGGTGGATGAAGTACTATTAGTACCAAATCCTCTTTCATCGGGTCTGACTTCATTGATATCTAGACACTTAATTACGTAATGTTGAAAGTCGTTTTCCACTTTTTTTTTTACACGGCTTTGGTGTGGAATAGGCAGGGCTGGGAGGGTCACTTGTGGCTTTTTCCTATGGTAAATAAATGCACATTCATTGTGTCACATACTGTAACTGGGGTTTTATTCTTAGTTTTCTGATCTCGGATCATTCTATATCTAATGATTTCTCGTCTATCAGACCTAATGTTGTTCAGCAGGGTGGTCTTACAAATGGAGATTGGAATTCCCAGTTCATTCTTTCCCTACGCTCTGTTAAAAGAGAATTTAGCGTCTTTGTCAGTGATCATAATGATAGCCATTTCCAACGTATTCAGGTCATTTATTTACGGATTACTTCAATTTTACTTATTGTTTCATAGCTATGTGAGCGTGCTATCTAGTGCGGCAAAATCTAGGTGGATCAGTCAGTAACTAGAGAAGCCAGGTTTTTGGTCTGGCTGTAAGAGTAGAAAAAACTCCTAACACTTTCAAATATTGTATATCACAGGAGTAAAGCAAGTTTAATATGTTAAGACAAACAGTGTCTGAAAAATACTTAGAATACTTGAGAAATTAAAGTTACTGATGTGAATCATCAACAATCCCTTGTCAAAAAAAAAAAAAAGCTTCTGCCTTTTTCTAAGAGTAAAACTAGTGAAGAAAACCTTAACGAATATGTTGTGCTGCACACTAACATACTGGCCCCTATTATTGTGTTAAAAACTGCAGCATTTGAAACCCTTTCTACAGAAGACAGAAGATGGCGCAAACTACAGTACTTATGTCAGTTAGGTTACTGAGCATTGGTCACTGCAAATACGTATTTTAATGTTGTAGACAACCACTTTACTTCTGGTGCTTCACAAAATGATAAATACTGTGTTCTTAACCTGCAGGTTTTAGTAGTCATGACATGGCTTAAAGTCAAAGATATTGCACTAAAATTTTATTTTCAAATTGGAAAAATTAAAATAAGGAATATTTCTAGCCATAGCTGGGAGTCGGCTGGTAGCTGGGAGTGGGCTTGTAGCTAGGCTGGTAGGCTGGGTATTGGGCCTCACCCTGGTATTCAACTTGAGCAATGTAGCCAGAGTCACCGTTCACAGTGTAGGAAACCCTCTGCAGTCGACCGTCGGGAAGCTGGACGTAATAGGATCCCTGAGTATCGTATCCATTACGAGCTTCGTCTTGACCGAAATCGTTACCAGAGTTGGCGTCCTTCACCAGCCAGTTGAATTTGTACTGAGGAACACCCTATGTGGTAAAAAATATATATTTAATTGCAATTCTTTTATGGATCTTGATGTTGAATTAAATGTTTTATCTGATTTTGGAAATATAATAAGTTGCCAATAAATAAAGTTGTAAAACATTTCTGAACCTCATACGTTCTTAATGTAATTAAAATTAAAAAAAAATACTTAAAACGTAAACAATACAATTTAGTACCTATTATAAAATAAACACAAAGTAGGAGAACGAGTCTAGAAATACTCTTATCTGCTTGTATAATACGAGTACTTACTGAAGGTGCTGGAGCACTATAGGAGGGTCGGGGAGCGTTGTAGGAAGGTGGTGGAGGGTTGTAAGAGGGACGAAGCTCGGCTGAGGCGATAACCAGAAGGGCAGCCAGGAGGAATACCTGCAAGCACAAAATTATAAAATGATTCACAGTTAAACACGACATAATTTTCATCATATTTACAGACAGCATGTTCCATAAAACTCGTTAAATCACTAAATGCTGCAGTTACAGTTCACCTTAGAGGCCATGTTGAGCTGTGAGGGAGGAGCGAGACTGATGTGCAGTGATACACACGCAAGGTTTATATAGCAGAGGCTAATCAGATGTTGTCTTGAAGACTGACCCAAGAGGAAAGCATGAGACAGCAGTTACCAAGGGACCTTCACCACCTCCACACCTTCCTCAGGAGGTATAATAGTACTTAATGGGTGAGGATTAGTCATCTTAATCTTTGTAAAATTTAAGTATTTCATATCTTAATAAATCCATATTTTTTCAAATATAAGCATTTAGTTTATTCATTTCAGATTCTTATTCTATTAGGAAATCAATAAAAAGTGATAATTGAATAGCAAAATAATTATATTTTTGATTTTTCACAAATTCGCAAATTTTGCAGACATTCACGTACGCATTCGCATTAAACGATATTTCCTTTGTCAAATCTTTAACAATTAGTCTTATGTGATTCTGTATCCGAAATATGTTACTTCCATTATGAAATATGAAATAACCCTGGAACTCCCTGAAAAATCTTATTGATAGACTGGAGAAACTCTAGTGTTTGAAAGGGATTTGTCCAGAGAAAATTGAAAACAGTAAAGATCGAAACTAAAGTTGATGGTAGATGGACCAAGAAAGATGTGATAAACAGGGGTGATCTTACTGAAAGGCGGAAAACGGGTACACAAGAGCACGGAATAATGATAATGACAAAGTATTTCTATTAGCGCTAGAGAAATAGGAAAGACAGATTATGATAGAACCAGTGAGTCAAGGAGGAGGTAAACCAATTAACGACTAGTTTAAGGGAAAAGCCAGGACCTGAGACTCGATCCTTGCAGCGAGAAATGGGTGAATACAAGTAGGTGAGTATAAACACTCAAGCACACACATATAGTGTAGGCTTTGTAGAATGAAAAGGGAGCGTCTCCAAGACGTAGGAAAAGATGCAAAGGGGCACAGTAGGAAGGAAACGATAGAGAGGAGCCACAGTGAAGGAAGCAGTATCTCTTCCTTCACTTTGTATAATAGGTACCCTGAAACCTTGAGGGAATGAACCCAACACCTGGCCATTTAAAAGAAGAGGCAGGAGCTGATTCTTGACGCCTGCAACATGCAAATAGATATTAACAGCTTCAAGGAAAATCAGTGGTCAGAGTGGAAGTCCCGAAGTGGGTAGCTTCTCGTATATTAAGAGTTTATTAGCGTTTTCCATTGTTTGGAACCGAGTATTCATGATGCATGACATTCCTTCTCTTTCCCTTCCCCGTTATTCTCTCAATCACTCTACCATCCATTAAATCCAATTCCTACAGTGTATACCTCTATACACGCTATCATCTCGTCAGTTCTTCATCAGCCCCTGAACTCCGTCGTTCACATTATTCAGTCCCGCATATTGCTTATCTATCCTTACACACATCATTAACCAGTCTATCCAGCATAGTCCAGTTCATTCATAATCAAACCCTCATCAATTTTTCATTTCCAGTCAATACTTCCACTTATCGTTTACACACCCCAACTTTTTCTCCCCTACAGCCTCTCAATCCCTCACATATCCTTAAGCCCTCACTCCATCACATTCTCCTGCGTCCCATTGTAGAAGAGTTCGGTAGTCCATTGTGATTTTTAGTGCCTAAGGTACTCTGCTTTAGTGTATTAAGACAATTGAATTTTTCATTCCTTATACATGCCAGCGTGATACATAAGTAGACTTGCCGTGCGATTATAATATTCAATTATGGGTACGAAAAGGATGAATTAGAGAGGTTGGGTTAAACGTTGACTTGTATTACATAAGTTTGAGAGCAATAAATTGACATGACAGGGCACAAGAGCAAATGTAAAAATAATGTTAGTCACTTGTCAGTCAAGACAGAGGTCAAAAGGAGAGACGCGGTCCAAAACACATACAATTGGATAAGTACCCACTTGAGGGTTATTGAGGAATGAGAAATGCACTGAAGGTGTAAATTAAATGATGACAAAAATAGTTTATGGCAATATACAGAAAAGTGTATGCCTTGGGGAAAAAACAAAAAATCATAAAGAATTTTAAGACAACGAGGGAATAGGTTTGGGTCGGTTAAAAAAATATACTTTAACGTCTCTTGAGTTAACACAGAGACGATAGTGACGACTCGGCATTATTTCTCATCACTAGTTAGGAGGTAATAGACAATATGAAAGCAATTGACAGGAAATAATATATGAAGTAAAAACTGACACTAAAAACAACGTACCAAATGCGTAATAACTCAGGGGTGAATGTAAAAAACACTAATAATTAAATATAACACAACTAATCTTCAAACGCAAAAGAACTGAATAACATTGGCAGTGAATTTTAGATTTTCAATATGAATAACATTCAGAAATCTGAAAAAATAAATGTATTAATAGAGCATATCCATGCACTTGCAAAATCATGCTAGGCAGGTCTTTCTCAAACCCTCCACTTCCCATACATAATTTTCTAAAGCAGAATTTTAAAGCTAATCAGGATGCTTGCATTCACACTTTAAAAATATTTAGTTAACACGTTCTCCGTATAACCTAATGAAACATTCAAAGGATTGTCATCAGAATGTTACTTTAATTGTGAAGGAAAATTTATAAGACACACAGACTGGATCTCACAGCAGTGTGTATGAGATAGATCTGACTATGTCCTTTTGCTAGGAATATATATTTATTGGTTCTTGCAGCTTGCACCTAATTTGACTAAATAATTATTGGGGACAATATATATTGTCTTGATTATACACATCTGGCACATTTTTTGTTTCCTTTTATATAATATATCTTCTTTATTTTTACCTCGAAATATTTAGGTAAATTGAAAAATATTTATAGATGCAAAGTTTATTATTAGTGCATGTTTAAATTAACCATAGACAGGGGCGGGCTGGTAGCTGGGGTGGGCTTGTAGCTTGGCTGGTAGGCTGGGTATTGAGCCTCACCCTGGTATTCAACTTGAGCAACGTAGCCGGAGTCACCGTTCACAGTGTAGGAAACCCTCTGCAGTCGACCGTCGGGAAGCTGGACGTAATAGGATCCCTGAGTATCGTATCCATTACGAGCTTCGTCTTGACCGAAATCGTTACCAGAGTTGGCGTCCTTCACCAGCCAGTTGAATTTGTACTGAGGAACACCCTGGGTGGTAAAAAAATATATATTTAAATGTAATTGTTTTATGGATCTTGATGTTGAATTAAATGTTTTTTCTGAGTTTGAAATATAAATAAGTTGCCAATAGATAAAGTTGTAAAACATATCTGAACTCATACGTTCTTAATGTAATTAAAATTTAAAAAAATACTTAAAACGTAAACAACACAATTTAGTACCTATTACAAAACAAACACAAAGTAGGAGAACGAGTCTAGAAATACTTTTCTCTGCTTGTATAATATGTGTACTTACTGAAGGTGCTGGAGCACTATAGGAGGGTCGAGGAGCGTTGTAGGAAGGAGGTGGAGCGTTATAAGAGGGACGTAGCTCGGCTGAGGCGATAACCAGAAGGGCAGCCAGGAGGAATACCTGCAAGCACAAAATTATAAATGAATCACAGTGAAACACGACATATATTTTCATCATATTTAAAACTCAGTAAATCACTAAATGGTGGTGTTACAGTTCACCTTTGAGGCCATGTTCAGCTGTGAGGGAGGAGCGAGACTGATGTGCAGTGATACACACGCAAGGTTTATATAGCAGAGGCTAATCAGATGTTGTCTTGAAGACTGACACAAGAGGGAAAGTATAAGAGAGACCTTGACATTGGCAGCAGTTACCACTGGACCTTCACCGCCTCCACACCTTCCTCGGGAGGTATAATAGAACGTAATGTGTGAGGATTTGTCCTCTTAATCAATTTTCAAATTTGTCATTCATACTCTTATAATATCTCGAAATGTATTTTTAAATATCGTGTGTGTGTGCGTTATCTCTAATGCGATGTAAATAAGTTAGAAATGTATGGGATGTAGCATTTGTTCTTCTAACATTGTGCACACGTCAACATCACATCTTTCACACTTTTTCCCGAAATCGTCGTTGTGTACACACACACACACGTCCGGATCAATACTGTCTTTCGGAAAATACAATAAGTCCTTCATGATTCCATATACAAAATCTGTTAGTTCCATGATGAAGTTTACAAGAACTGCCTGGAATACATACCTTGAAAAAATCATGTTAATAAATTAGAAGAGACTGAAATTTTTGCAACCATATTAGTCACAGAGTAAAGAGAAAGCAGTGAGGAGAGAGACTGATGTGATGGTAGATGGACCATGAAGATGTTTTAATCAGGGATAAACTTAAAGGCAGAAAACTGGTACAGGAGAGCACCATATGACGATAATGACCAAGATGTGTAGCAGAAGTGTCAGGAAGTATTATGCCAGGTCTGGAGGAAGGGGAAAGACATCCTTTTCAAACAAGTGGTGGAAATATGCTTTATACGCAGCTTTGAAACTAGATATGATGGATCCTGTTAAAAGGCATAACCTGGAGTGGAAACTCGATCTTGCAGGAGAAATGAGTGAATACAAAAAACATACATACATATATATTAACATACATATACATACATACATATATTAAGTATAAATAGCGTTTTACATTGGAACCGAGTATTCATGAAGCATGACTTCCAAACTCTTTCTCCTCTTCCCTGTCATTCCTCTGTCACCTATTAAATTCTGTTCCAATAATGTTTACCTCTCAATGTGCTATCATCTCGTCCATCCCTCATCAACCTCTTCAGTCTCTGTCGTCCACTCTATTTGCATCACCCCTTCCATGGCATATAATGTTGTCCATCCTCATCTATCCCTCTCTGCTCTGCCATTGCCTTCATTCCACTCTACCCTTCCATCTCAGTTATCCTCTTCCTCTATGATGGATCACTCCACGCCTCACCATTCCTGTCAGTGAAAATTACCGACAATCCACCATCAGTTTCTATGCAGTTCATCCCTTAAATCTACAGTGATTCGCTTCACATCATAGTCCCGTATATCTCTTATCTCTCCTTCTACACATCATCAACCATCTATTCACATGACATCACAACCCGTCACATATGCAAAGTAAGGATGTCTTACGATCGTACGTTTCGTATTATTCCAACTCATCACCGAGACTATTGAACTGCGTTTCTTGTTCCATTTTAATCTAATTCAACACTGACACGTCCATCAAATTTTTAATTTCCAGTCAGTGCCTCCATTTATCGTTCGTTTGTGCACTTTTTGTTACTATGTTACTACCTCCCATATCCTTAAACTTCCTAAACCTGTATCAGATACTTGTCCCACTGTAGAAGAGTTTGATAGTCCATTATGATTTAGTGCCTAAATAGGGCACTCAGCATTAGTGCATTAAACATTTTGTAAACGTTAGTTTCTTTATACATGAAAACGTGATATATAGGCAGTTAGTGCACTGGAATTATAATACTTCAATTAGAGGTACGAAAAGGATGAATTAGAGAGGTTCGGTTATACATTGAAGTATATTACATTGTTCACAATAAATTGACATGACGTAAAAATGAATTGGAGTCACTTGAAGTCAAAGATGGGCAGGAGCGAGATCCTGAATCCAACACAACTGGATGATTACACACTTGAAGATTTATAGAGGAATTAAATATACACTAAAAGTGTAAATTAAATGATTATAAGAATAGTCTGTTACAATATACAGGAAAGTGTATTCATAGGAAAATAAGAAAATTCAGAACGAATAGTAAGACTACCAGGAAATAGGCATCGATCGAATAAGAAAATATACTTTGCGTCAGAGTTAACACACACGCTGAAGTAACGACACCGCATCATTTCTCATTACTAGTTAAGAGATAATTAGCAATATAAAGCAATTGGACAGGAATGAAACATGAAGGAAAAACTGACCGGGAGTGATACCTCACAAAGATGAATGAGAAAAATAACCTTTAAAAATAACACAACTAAACTTCAACTGCAAAAGTAAACTGAATAACATTGGCAGTGAATTTCTGATTTTCAAATGTATGAATAAGATTTAGAAATCTAAACAAAGAAACGTATGAAAATAAGAGTATATCAATAGGCTTGCAAAACCATACTATGCAGGTCATTCTCAAACCCTTCAATTTCCATTCATAATTTTTTCAAGCCGAATTTAAAGCTAGTCAGGGTGATTTAATTCATCCAATGTAAAAATTTAGTTAACACTTTTTCCGTATTACAACCTTATAAAATAGGACAGTTACTTTAACTGAGAAGGAAATTTAACTAAGACTGGATCACATTACATTGTGTATAAGAAAGATCTCACTAAGTCTGTTTTGCTAGGCATCTTTACTTAGTGACATTGCAGCTTGCACATACAATAACTTTACAGTAATTTTTGAGTTGTTTCCTTCACATAATATCTCTTGGGATGCGATACAGTCTGTTTATAGACATTTTATTTTTACATTAAAAATCTGGGTAAATTGAAAAATATTTATAAATGCAAAGTTTATTATTAGTGCATGTTTAAATTAACCATAGACAGGGGCGGGCTGGTAGCTGGGGTGGGTTTGTAGCTAGGCTGGTAGGCTGGGTATTGAGCCTCACCCTGGTATTCAACTTGAGCAACGTAACCGGAGTCGCCGTTCACAGTGTAGGAAACCCTCTGCAGTCGACCGTCGGGAAGCTGGACGTAATAGGATCCCTGAGTATCGTATCCATTACGAGCTTCGTCTTGACCGAAATCGTTACCAGAGTTGGCGTCCTTCACCAGCCAGTTGAATTTGTACTGAGGAACACCCTGGGTGGTGAAAAGGTGTGTTAAACTGTAATTGTCTTCATAATTCTTATTTTAAAGATATCACATCATCTATGTTTATAAGCATATGTTCATATACATGTCACAATATGTAATTGACATTAATAAAAAAATAAATTGTGATTTAAACAATACAATGTCCTGCTTCTAGCAAAGTGAACATAGTCCGAAAAAACAATTTTTCTTTCCTGCTTGTATAATACGAGTACTTACTGAAGGTGCTGGAGCACTATAGGAGGGGCGAGGAGCGTTGTACGAGGAGGTGGAGGGTTGTAAGAGGGACGTAGCTCGCCGGACGCAACAACCAGAAGGGCAGCCAGGAGGAATACCTGCAAACACAAAATTATAAAATTTATCGTAGCGAGGCACGATGTATTTTGTTCATCCTAATTTTCAATGTGTTTTGTTTTTAGACCACGGTAAATCACTAAAGGCTGTTATATTTATAGTTCACCATGCAGGCCATGTCTATTTGTGAGGGAAGAGCGAGACTGATGTGTGCTGTGATACAACCGCGCGGTTTATATATCAGAAGCTCCTCAGATATTGTCGTGAAGACTGACACAAGAGGGAAAGCATGAGAGAGACCTTGACACTGGCAGCAGCTACCACTGGACCTTCACCGCCTCCACACCTTCCCCAGGAGGTACAACAATTGTCACGACGTGACATGAGGTCGTTGAACTTCTTGCTCTATTTACCCACTGATGAATCTTCTATATATTCTCTTGTGCAGTTTGTATTTTAGATTCATTTTTATTCTTATTTTTAAATATTAACACAATTCTCACTGTGTTAAATACACCACTACTTGCTGTGTTGGATTATAACACCACTACCTGCTGTGTTGGATTATAACACCACTACCTGCTGTGTTGGATCATAACACCACTACCTGCTGTGTTGGATTATAACACCACTACCTGCTGTGTTGGATCATAACACCACTACTTGCTGTGTTGGATCATAACACCACTACCTGCTGTGTTGGATTATAACACCACTACTTGCTGTGTTGGATCATAACACCACTACCTGCTGTGTTGGATTATAACACCACTACCTGCTGTGTTGTATCATAACACCACTACTTGCTGTGTTGGATCATAACACCACTACCTGCTGTGTTGGATTATAACACCACTACTTGCTGTGTTGTATCATAACACCACTACCTGCTGTGTTGGATCATAACACCACTACCTGCTGTGTTGGATCATAACACCACTACCTGCTGTGTTGTATCATAACACCACTACCTGCTGTGTTGGATCATAACACCACTACCTGCTGTGTTGGATCATAACACCACTACCTGCTGTGTTGTGGTGTTATGCATGACGCATCTTAGGGCTGGGATAGTACATATTAAGGTTTGCTTGTGTTCGGGCAAATGTGGTAATATAGTAAAATGTATCAAAAAAATCAATCGCTGGAAATCGTGCCTTAACTGGAGAATGCCTCATCTGATCGTCTTCAAATTTCCAACACTGTTGTGGTTTCTTAAACCCAAAGTCTGCGCTGTTATTGGGTGTCATAAGACCCAATTTGCCAATTTTATTAAATTATTGATATTCTGATCGACTTCAAATTGTTATTGCTGCATTATGTGAGAAGGATGATCTATAAGTTAACTTGGGAAGATGCAAATTTGAAATTGTTCTGAAATTCTTGAAATTTTTGAAATCATACATTTTACTTGATATTGCCTTTTCTGGTAGGCTTCAAGCTTTGGGCATTGGTGGGCTTTATTAAAGAAAGACTGGCATTCACTTTGAGCTGAGAAAATTTAAATTTGCCAGTTTTATATAAATTGTATGCCGAGTATTAGGAGGATGCCTCTCCTGATCGGCTTCAAACCTCAAACTGCTGAGGAATATTAGTTGGAATTATCTTTTATATTGGGTTTGGGCTGTTTGTGGGGGTGTCAATTTGTCACTTTTTCTTAAGCATTTTTATCAAATCAGAATTTCTTAAATATTAAAAACATAATACATTTTCTTACAGGATGGTTGAGAATATTAAATAAAATATGAATCAAAAAAGAAAACTGGATTTTTTTTTTTTAGCATTTATATGTTAATGAGAATAGTTTCTTATTTTCGGAAAATTTTATGCAATTTTTTTTCTTTATTACTCTTTAACTCATTATTCCAGTGGCTTCAAAGTTTCAGGGTCAGCGTACTGTATCTAGGACGAGATTCATGGGACTATTTACATGTGTTTGTGTTCTATGAGCAATGTTACATAAAACCATTCCATGTCTAGTTACCGGGTGATAACTAGAGAAAGCCTCTTCTGAGCGGCTTCAATTTTTTTAAAAGAAAGGTAATGTTAATGGAACTTCTAGGTGGTATTATGTCACTTTTTCTCTCGAAATGGTATAGTAACATTTTTACACATTATTGCATTACTTTCCCTTGCTGGTATTTCTTGATCCACGGAACTGGACTTACCTTCCCCTTCTTTGGATCAAATCTGAATGTTTCCCATTCCACAGGCGTTATACGACCCTTTCTTGTTTACCGCTTTCCCATGACTAAAATGAAACAGTTGTGTACACTATCAATCTTTAGGCTGTGCTGATGCAAAATTTACTGAATTCTTTGCTTTAAATCATTAGTGCTCATGCATTGTCCTCAAACGACGTTTCGTCTTTATTTTATATTGTGTAAATATTAATGTGTTATTTATATTAGTCAAACTAGTTAATGTAAGTAACCGAAGATCGTCTCTTCTGACGAGGAATAAGTTTGACTTTATTTGAATATCCTAGTGCAGCTAAATCTACGAAATATACTTTAATGTCTTTATAAATCTGTGTGGCCTAGAGATTATTGTAAGGAAAGTTTTATATACTTAAAGCTTAAATATGAGTTAATTATTTTCTTAGTCAAATGCTGGTGTGATTGATTTTATTCTGGGTAGGAACTAATTCCCTTTTCCTTATGGAAGAAATTTAAGGAATTGAAAAACTGTTTTTCTTGAGATAATTTCCAAGAGTCACATCCAATTAATTTCAGCCTTTCAACTCTAATAACTTGATAATGCAACTTGTGAGCTGTTTCAAGCTTAATGTGTTTGTGAAATTTGGGATATTGCTCTCTTTGTAAGTTTTGAATTAGATTTGGGCTTTGTTTATCCAAATTTACCTTTTATTTATGGAGAAATTTGGATATTAGTTTCTATGTGATGAGTTGTGAGTGCCTTTTCTTTATAAACTTGTGTTGCATTCTGGGATATTGAGGCACCGGGGTTATGCAATGCGGGGATATCTATTTTGGATCGCGAAGGCCAAAATTCATCCAGTTTGTATAGTATTCTATACCACCTTACTTGACCCTATGTCTCAAAATCACATTCTTCCTGATTATTTCATGACAGTAATCTCAAGCGGGATTATTACAGACTTTCTGAAATTGCCATTTTTCTACACTTCAAATAAACGAAGAGATACTGTATGTATTTCACAAGTAATTGTGTGTGTAGTGTTTGCCCTGGAGGGAATTACCGCAGGGAGAGGTAGTAAGTTTTGCGGTTAACCACTCGTGTCTGATGGTATTGACAACCTTGTTTCTTTATGGTGTACACAGTTATATTGTTGTATGTAATTACCTGTTTTCAGCTACACAAGCAGGGCACCACTTATGGTGTTCCGTTTTCGTTAACTAATTTTTCTTGTATTGAAAATATGCTTTGTTTCGTTGGTGTGACTCGTGGGCCCCAGGCGTTTCAAACGTCCCTTTTTTTTATATGCCCTCATTACTTTCTTTTGGCATACTCAAACAGCCCGTTTTTATTTGCCTAATTACTTCTGGTATACTCAATCTGTTTTTATTTGCCTAATTACTTCTGGTATACTCAATCTGTTTTTATTTGCCTTTATTTCTGTCTTTTGGTATACTGCATGTCATCTTTGACAGAGTTACCTGGCTCATTTCTCAGGTATAGTAGCTATTTTGATTACAAGCTGCTGAAGGTGGTAATTCAAATCGAGATTCACTGTGCTGCTGCATATATTGAGAGGGCCTAGTGTACGGGGCCCAAAAGGAGTTTTCGTTGAAGCTCTTGAGGGGTGGTCAAAGATTCATTAGACACATATATACCGCCAAAGTTATATAGTTGACGTGTTCTTCTGGCTACATGTTTTTTCCTAATTTGGTTTCCTTCTTCGGTCATGCCTCTCATTTCCTAATGTACGTGACGTTGCACTTGTTTGGATAGAAATCGAGTAGCCACTTGTCTGACCACCCCTTTACCTTTTTTTTTTTTTTCTTGGTCGCCCTAGTGGAGTCTGATTCTCATCTGTTCAGATTAATTTCAATAGTTTCGCATCTCGAAAAAAGAAAGGCATTGTATTTTCTCTCCTCTGGGACGACATTTAATGGTATTTGTGGGTTGTTCAAGCTTGATTCGTTTATAAGTGACGCTATCATGCACAATCTAAAACCTGATTCTTATGAATACCATGGATTGTTTTAAGTGTCAGAGTTCCACGAATAGGAATTAGGGCTGGGGTTGCTCTTCCTGGTGAGGCTCCACCTGTTGTCTACCCACTAGGTGAGTTTGCCCTTGACTCGTTTTCCTTAATTGTTATGGAATTTTCCCTAAGACAAATGCCAGACACAGCTTTATTCAGAATGTAAGTAAATAAGTAAGTAAGTTTATTCAGATATACACAAATACAGTTACATAGATTATCATACATAGCAGCATATGTGTATAGAACCTAGAATAACCCAAAAAGGTCAGAGTGACTTATTTCCATTGGGGTCCTTTAAGATTTATGCCAACAGTATTTGGTGTTCCCAGGCAGTCACCCATCCAAGTACTAACCAAACCCTACTTCGCTGATCGGACGAGAAGCGGTGCGTTCAACGTTTGGGAAGTCCGACTGATAATTCTTACAACCATATGTTACTAATGTTAATTTCGCTAGTTAGCCACTCCATTACCTTTGCTTCTGGGCTGACTATCCTCGGTTCCTATAATACTTAATCTTTTTGGCACTGGGCACTCGTGTGCCTGGCTGTTGAACGTTTCCCGCCTCCACCACCCTCCGTCTTAGCAAAACGTCACTCGGAACGAATCTACTGAGATTTTCTTACTCATTTCTGCAACTTTGCAAGCTCATGATGGTGTTGATTGCAATACGAAAGGCCTAGAACTATTATTCAACTCCCTCTGTGGTTGTTTTTTATTCTGTGTCGCTTGTTCGCGATTCTTTCATATCATTTGTAAGATAAGATAAGATTTCTTCGGGTTTTTAACTCCGGAGGGTTAGCCACCCAGGATAACCCAAGAAAGTCAGTGCTTCATCGAGGACTGTCTGTCTTATTTCCATTGTGGTCCTTAATCTTGTCCCCCAGGATGCGACCCACACCAGTCGACTAACACCGAGGTACCTATTTGCTGCTAGGTGAACATGACAACTGGTGTAAGGAAACACGTCGAAATGTTTCCACCCCGCCGGGAATCGAACCCGGGATCTCGGTGTGTGAAGCGAGAGCTTTAGCCATCAGGCTAACTTCTAGTTATTCTCACCCACTGATGTCTCCACCATTACTGTCACGTCTGTTATATACTCACTGATCCTTTTGAAGACTTTTCATTGCATTCCTGCCTTTTTTTTCAATTTGTGGTCAGTCTCTCGTGTTATACTGTTGCCTACAGAATATGAACTAGGAACAATGAGTCAAAATCATAATTTTTAAAGGAGTGGACCGGTAAGCCAGCTGAAGAGGTCAGTTAGATGACCAAAGCTTCATCTGTGGGTAATCATGCGTCAGGAAATACTTGTTCTTGTTTCCTGACAAACCTTCCTAACGTAATCCTCTCCTGTTGTCCCGCATCAAATGGCTCATTGCAGTCCAAAAAAATGCAGTCGATCGATCCTCGTCACTTACTTAATTTCCGTTGTTATAGAATTCCATCAAGGTTGAACTTTTGTCCCCATAATCGAGGCTGATTTTTTTTCTGCAGTGAAGTCCCTCCTCTCTAGATGCATCAACAATCTCTTGCAGATTACATTTTCCAGCACGTTAGATAATATACTGTCCATTTCAATGACACTGGTCTGTAATTGAGAGCTTTGTTATTGTTTAGAGGTAGGGATCACATCTTACAAGAGAATGCCTCTTCAGTTTAGCTTCAAAATGGTGTTTCATAGTGGATGGTTTGAATTAACTTTGAACTGTGGATAATCTAATTTGCCACTTTTATTGCAATTTGGTCATTAGTTTTCACATAATGACTTGTGAATACCTCTTCTTATTGGCTTCAAATTTTAATTATTAATATTAAACTGCATTAGAGAATTATGCCACACTGCACATTTCCAGTCGTGTTCAGTACTTTTAGTCTGTGGAGCTTTTTCTAGGAACTATACATGCTGTTAGGACCATGGACCATGTAGTTGCTATATATATATATATATATATAATCCTAGATGATTCTTTGTTAACGTTTCTGAAAGCTGTTCTCATGTTTGCCAGGAACTAACATATCTGACATTACGTATTTTACTGATGAGCATCCCCGGCCATATGCTTGGTACTGACTTACGAAATCGTAATGACACGATTGCAAACAAACCCAGTGGCCCAGTGGCTAGCGCGTCGGTCTGGAGTTTTATGATTCTCTGATCGCGGGTTCTATCCCCACCCGTGGTATGGTATGCTTAGTACTGTTTTATTTTCCCCAGCTTCTCCTTGTTACAAATTTGCAGCTTATGTTCTCACATCAGTTTATTCTCTATTTCTAGCCTTTTTCATTCTCATTTCTAACGGCAGTTGTTGGTAACTCACATGCAATTTATTCATTTTTCTTCAGTCTTTTCAGTATTTTCTTGTATTCTCATTTGTATTGTAATGTGAATTCTATCTCGTTGTCTAACCTAAGAGAAATGTTCTTAATACAGACTCTTCTAGCCTGTGCATTCTACTCAGTTTTTCCAGTTATTCCTTCCAGCTCTTCTAGTCCTGTGTTTTTTTTTTTTTTTTTTTTTTTTTTTTTTTTTTTTTTTTTTTTTTTTTTTTTTTTTTTTTTTTTTTTTTTTTTTTTTTTTTTTTTTTTTTTTTTTTTTTTTTTTTTTTTTTTTTTTTTTTTTTTTTTTTTTTTTTTTTTTTTTTTTTTTTTTTTTTTTTTTTTTTTTTTTTTTTTTTTTTTTTTTTTTTTTTTTTTTTTTTTTTTTTTTTTTTTTTTTTTTTTTTTTTTTTTTTTTTTTTTTTTTTTTTTTTTTTTTTTTTTTTTTTTTTTTTTTTTTTTTTTTTATCTATTTCTAGTCTGTGTTCTCACATCAGTGTTCTAGCGTGTGTTCTCACATCAGTGTTCTAGCGTGTGTTCTCACATCAGTGTTCTAGCGTGTGTTCTCACATCAGTGTTCTAGCGTGTGTTCTCACATCAGTGTTCTAGCGTGTGTTCTCACATCAGTGTTCTAGCGTGTGTTCTCACATCAGTGTTCTAGCGTGTGTTCTCACATCAGTTTATTATCTATTTCTAGTCTGTGTTCTCACATCAGTGTTCTAGTCTGTGTTCTCACATCAGTGTTCTAGCCTGTGTTCTCACATCAGTGTTCTAGCCTGTGTTCTCACATCAGTGTTCTAGCCTGTGTTCTCACATCAGTGTTCTAGCCTGTGTTCTCACATCAGTGTTCTAGCCTGTGTTCTCACATCAGTGTTCTAGCCTGTGTTCTCACATCAGTGTTCTAGCCTGTGTTCTCACATCAGTGTTCTAGCCTGTGTTCTCACATCAGTGTTCTAGCCTGTGTTCTCACATCAGTGTTCTAGCCTGTGTTCTCACATCAGTATTCTAGCCTGTGTTCTCACATCAGTGTTCTAGCCTGTGTTCTCACATCAGTGTTTCTCTATTTCTAGCCTTCTTAGTCATTCTCTAATTTCAATAACTTGGCAGTTGTTGGTAACTTTCCAGTCGGCACTTCTCTGATATTCTTTTTTCTTCCAGTCTCTTTCAGTATTTTCTTGTATTCTCGCAGTTGTATTGTAAATGTAGAACTTTATCTTCTTTTGTATGTCATAAACCTTTAAGAGAAACAGTACAGTTCTTAACACAGACTCTTACTGCATGTTGCATTCTACTCTAGGCCTTTTTCCAGTTATTCCTTCCAGCTCTTCTAGTCTGCTCGTTTAGTGCAGAATCTGATGCCATATTAAAGTCCACGAATATGCAGTCCACCCGTCTTCTCAACCCTCCTCTATATCTCTCACTCTTAAATAAATTACACTGAGATTTGTCCTTTCTAAACCAATACAAACTGTTATTAATCCACAGTTCTCCAGTTGCTCCACTATTCTCCTTTAGGGCAGTTACTCTATTACCTTGAATGATATTTATGTCAAGGACACGGGTCGTTAAATCAGTACTACCCGTCTTTCCTCTTCCTGGAATATTGCATCGACATTCGCTGATTATTTTCCGTCTTTTGTTTTTTGAGGCTGTTCCATTTTATTTCCCTACCAAGATTTTTGGGAGTATCTCACAGTGTTTCCACTCGTGATACACTATCAGGTCTCACCGCTTTTAATGTATTGATTTCACTTAGTTGCTTTCTGTTCTTCCCATGCGTGCGTGTATTCGCGCGAGCGTGTCCACGTATTGCCGTAGACCAGATGAGGTCGAGGCTAGACGGGTTACATAGAGGCGAGAACAAGAGCAGCAATTACGACTTTCACACTTCGCTGACCACCCCAGTAATATTTCAAGCTTAAGAATGACGATCTTGAAAACAGAACGTGACGACGATAATGACAACGGGACTCCCACTGCCTGTTGACTTCTGCAACAGTGTCTGGGCAACAGTGAAGTTATACATCTCGTGTTTACATTTACACAGCCTCTAAACAGACCTTCACAGTGCGTACTTGTACACATTGTGGTCTGGTAAGCAAGAGGTATTTCAGTATGACCTGCGCTGCACCTTCACACTCATTGATTATGTATGACAATAAAACCATTTCTGTAGATGGGGACACGTTTGCTTCATAATAAATGCCTTGTGTATGTATACTCTGTTTTTCTAAGAAGATCTTGTGAACTTTGCTATTATAGCATAGTGTCTAAACTCCTCTATGTAATAACACCGAGAAAATCAATCTGGACATCACAGCACAAATACAGTTCGTTGATGTTTCAAAATAACTAAAATCGGGGTATTTTAACGCAGGTTAGATAAGATTAAGCTAAATCTCTTAACCTTTGAGTTTGGTTAGAAAATTTCCGTGCAAAAATGAACATCGTTTTAATTCAGACAAAAAATATGTATCAATGCATAACAAATTTGCTAAAAAGTTCTATTATTTTTGGAAGGTCAGTTTGATCGAGCCTGCTGAAAAAAGGAAGACTAACATACATAAATGTTTTGCATATGAAAAACAGGTAATATCTGTTTTCGACACCCCCTGCTTGGAGCCCCACACGTAATTAAGCAAATAAAGAAACCAGAGGAAAATTCAGAGGTTTGGAACAAGACAAGTCACAGAGGTGAGCGAGCAAACCTACAATTAGAGGCTGAAATAACTGAAGACGTCACTAGAGGAAAGAAAGTCAATAGAGACATGATAGCCACGTACGTGATAGCCACGTACGTGATAGCCACGTACGTGATAGCCACGTACGTGATAGCCACGTACGTGATAGCCACGTACGTGATAACGACGTACATGACAATCATCACAGGACCTGATAGGGATAAATAGGACAGACTGAAAGGTTGGGATCAGGCCCAACCGGACACAACTAAAGTTAGGATGTTAAGAAATTCTTCAGCCTCATAGTAGTAGGGGAGCTGTTTGGCAAATAAGGACAGGAGGTGGCGTAAGAAAGCACTATACACTGTTTTAGGTATAAATACGACAAGGCTTACTAGACAGGAAACCTGTGAAGCTATGTGAAGAGGCGGGACCAGGAGCCCATAACAGACCCCAGTAGCCACTACCAGGTGAGTACACACACACACACGAGGCCTCATTAAAACGCAGGTGTGACCCCGGTTGCACATGCCCTCCCTGCAACATTTGCTACGATGCTGACTGGACTTAACAGGTGCTGGACGCTCAAGGGCTTCCGGCAACGCTACTCGTTTATCTGCTACTCTGATGCTAGTTATTCTACAACAAGATAAATACGAAGTAGGTTCGCCGGTGGTGTCCCGGCCCGGGTCTTACCCAGATGGTGACCCAGCGATGGCCCCCGGGTGGGCGGGACCTACTACTAGGATCAGAGTCAACAGGTGTACGACCACATCTGCTGACAAGCAGGTGTTAGTCTCCACGGTCATGTTGTGACACACATCTGGTACGTCCGGGATTTAGTTTCTTGCAGGAGGTTCGAGAGACTGTCGATAATTCATTTTATATTTTAATGTGTTTAAAAAGAGTGTTTACAAAATTTATATCATTCATTAACATAAAAAAATTTAAATTTTTGATAGTGTATTTTTATATAATATTTTATGATACCGATTTATTTTCAGAGAGAGAGAGAGAGAGAGAGAGGGAGAGAGAGAGGGAGAGAGAGAGAGGGTGAGAGAGAGAGGGTGAGAGAGAGAGAGAGAGAAGAGAGAGAGAGAGAGAGAGGGAGAGAGAGAGAGAGAGAGAGGGAGAGATAGAGAGAGAGAGAGGGAGAGAGAGAGGGGGGGGATATAACAATAGGATGTCGAAATAAAAAGGTCAGATATAACTACGAATAATTACTGCAGCACTTTTCACCATCGTTCCTCTCTCTCTCTCTCCCTCCCCCTCTTTCTCCTCTTCCTGCTCTTCCTTGTCTTCTTTCTTTAATCCTCCAGTTTTAACTTCTCTTACGCTTCCTCCTCCTCGCTGTCGCCTCGTCTTCCATTTATTCTTCTCCTGTACATTTTTGTCTCAGTTTCCGAAGTGTGACAACCGCCCATAAGAGTTCAGACCATCACTTGATGTACAACTTAATATATCACTTGTACCACTTGATGTACCACTTGATGTACCACTTGATGTGCCGCTTGATGTGCCACTTGATGTACCACTTGATGTACCACTTGATGTACCACTTGATGTACCACTTGATGTGCCACTTGATGTGCCACTTGATGTGCCACTTGATGTACCACTTGATGTGCCACTTGATGTGCCACTTGATGTACCACTTGATGTACCACTTGATGTGCCACTTGATGTGCCACTTGATGTACCACTTGATGTGCCACTTGATGTACCACTTGATGAACTACTTGATGTATCACTTGATGTACCACATGATGTACCACTTGATGTACCACTTGATGTACCACTTGATGTGCCACTTGATGTACTACTTGATGTACCACATGATGTACCACTTGATGTGCCACTTGATGTACCACTTGATGTGCCACTTGATGTACCACTTGATGTGCTACATGATGTACCACTTGATGTGCCACTTGATGTACCACTTGATGTACCACATGATGTACCACGTGATGTGCCACTTGATGTGCCACTTGATGTGCCACATGATGTACCACTTAATGTACCACTTGATGTGCCACTTGATGTGCCACTTGATGTGCCACTTGATGTACCACTTGATGTACCACTTGATGTGCCACTTGATGTGCCACATGATGTACCACTTTAATCTCTTTCTGGAGTTATATATATTTGTGTATTATTCAGCAATACACAACAACACTGGGATGCTGAGCACAACACTGGGATGCTGAGCACAACACTGGGATGCTGAGCACAACACTGGGATGCTGAGCACAACACTGGGACGCTGAGCACAACACTGGGACGCTGAGCACAATACTGGGATGCTGAGCACCACAACACTGGGATGCTGAGCACAACACTGGGATGCTGAGCACAACACTGGGATGCTGAGCACAACACTGGGATGCTGAGCACAACACTGGGATGCTGAGCACAACACTGGGATGCTGAGCACAACACTGGGATGCTGAGCACAACACTGGGATGCTGAGCACAACACTGGGATGCTGAGCACAACACTGGGATGCTGAGCACAACACTGGGATGCTGAGCACAACACTGGGATGCCGAGCACAACACTGGGATGCTGAGCACAACACTGGGATGCTGAGCACAACACTGGGACGCTGAGCACAATACTGGGATGCTGAGCACCACAACACTGGGATGCTGAGCACAACACTGGGATGCTGAGCACAACACTGGGATGCTGAGCACAACACTGGGATGCTGAGCACAACACTGGGATGCTGAGCACAACACTGGGATGCTGAGCACAACACTGGGATGCTGAGCACAACACTGGGATGCTGAGGGAACAATCCAAATCCAAAACGTTTTTGTATTTTTTCAGATGACAAGAGTTACTATATTATTATTTATTTATTTATTATGTTTTTATTATTTTTTTTAATTGCTTTTATTATTATTATTTTCTTAAAATAAACCGATAATAAACTATACAAAGAAAAACACAAATGCATTGCATAGTATTGCATATTTCCACAAGTCGGGTTTAGCACTCACACGAATGTGTCGCCATCATTATACATCAAGTGATGCTTCTGATCCAAGGAACTGGAGTTAATCATCCCTTGGATCAAACTTGATTGCTTGTTTTTGACTGTACTGTCTTTGGCTTCTGTTTATAGACATTATTCCGTAACTATTAATTTTTAAAGGGGTAGACCGGTAAGCCAGCGGAAGGCCTCAGTCAGATGACCAAAAGCTCCCGTGGCGAGTCATCACCTAACCTTCCGTAACTCGCCTCCTGATGGTGTTGATTCAGTCACTTCCAGTTAAATATATTTAAGGACTGGCAGACTGATTACCTCACAATTAATACTGTCTCCAGTGTTATTTACGTCAGTATTCGACCGATGTCTGTTGTCAAGGCTAAACGTTTAGGCAATAAAAATACATAAGTGTTGCAAATGCGTCTTTATCATCAACTTGTTGGTATTGTATTCATCAATATTGTATTCATCAAGACTGCAAAGCTAAATACATTCACTTCTTCCCTTCGCATTCCTTCCTGTCTGACCTCCAGACATTTATTATATACGCTTCTACTTACTCTCACTACCTTGTTCTTGCCTGGGTTCACTTTGAAGTTCTTTAATCTCCCTCCCTGTTGGGCCCGGAGCTAGAGCTTATCCCCGGGTTCCCCTCTCCCTAGTGGGTGGAGACCTCATGAGACACTCTTCTCATATACCTACCTCGGTTGAGCCTTCCACTCTCCTTGTCTATCCACTACCATCCTCTAGGAAACTCTCCTGCCCACCAATACTACACCATCTTTCAGAAGTTCAACCCCCATCTGTTAAGACCTGCTAGTCCTTTTCTTTTATGTTTTTTTCTTCGGCTCTCGGTGCTTCTTCTACCTAAAATATTCTCCCTCTCGTTCTCAGCGCTCAATCTTATAATTTTTTTTTACATCTGGCTCTCAGCACTCCATCTACTTAAATATTTTTCCTCTGGTTCTCAATGCTCCATTTACTGAATTCCTTCAAGTTCTTCCCATTTAAAAACATTCGTATCACAACTAGTTTCACCTATTCCTTCTTATTAACATTCAGTTCATTCGTAACATTCATTCTACATCCACTAACATGCAAACCGGAAAAACAGGCAACCAATCCCTCGTTCAAGGTACTTTAATCGCTTTCTCCTGCAAGACTATAACTACGGGGTGAGGATTTTAATGAATTTACCAAGGAAAATTCATGTGGAAATATTGCATGTTGATAATTGTTAAGATTCCAAAAATACAATAAATTTAAGTCTTGAAATTCTCCTGGAGAATACGGGCGAATCAAGAAGATCACGCATCCAGCAGAGCTAGATGTTTTTCTCGTGATCCGAGGACACTAGTGGCAGTGAGATATCACTGCCATCTAGCTCTGCTTGATGCGTGATCTTTGTAAGATAGCTGGCTCAGTGGTAAGGTGACATGGTGCGTTGTGTTGTCTCTTGAGGCGGGGGGTCGAGCCCTGGCCTGCTGCAGTTTGGTAAATGATTCAAAATCACTTTTGTAATTTCATTGCTATACACACACACACACACACACACACACACACACACACACACACACACACACACACACACACACACACACACATACATATATATATATATATATATATATATATATATATATATATATATATATATATATATATAAAGGTGTCTATAAAGGATCCCATTATACTGCTTATGTGTTTATTTTTCCAATCTTAGATCTAAGTAGAGCATGATAGAACCTTTCTTGGAGCGACACGTAAAAATGATTCGCTCTGTACAAGACACTAAATAAACTTCTTTGGCAGCGACCTTGACCAGCAAAATGAGTCTCAAAATAATACGTAAACAGCAATTCATTTTTTTCATATTTAAACCGTAAACTGAAGAGACACTTGAGCTGCATCTACCACCGTGTGAAAACATGGAATTACCAAGTCACTGGGTATCTGGTCACTGGAAAACAAGAGGTCTCCCTTAATGCTTGGAACAACGTTTTCTCTTATGCATGCGACTCGGGTTAAGTATACAAGCGTCGGCGATCAGGGTAATAACATGCAATTTCACGCCAGAACGGAGACCCACAAGAAGTGTTATCATGACAAGTGAGAAATATAAGAGGAGCATTCTGTGAAGCACGCACATGTGAGCACACGACACGCACATGACACACACACAAGGGGGCACAGCTGGAAGTTGAAGACTCAGATGAATCACAGGGATGTTAGGAAGTATTTCTTAAGTCACAGAGTGGTCAGGAAGTGGAATAGCTTGGGAAGCGATGTAGTGGAGGCAGGATCTTTTCATAGCTTTAAGAAGAGGTATGATAAGGCTCATGGCGAAGGGAGAGAGACCCAGTGGCTTCCAGTGAAGAGGCGGGACCAGGAGCTATGAATCGACCCCTGCAACCACAACTAGGTGTACAACTAGGTGAGTACACACTAGAGAATGGAAAAAGTACAGAAGGCAAAGGACCCAGGAAAATAAAGAGATTAGCCGAAGAGCTTGAAACGAATATGCACAGATAAGAAGGGAGACTCAGCGACAATACGAAAATGACAGCATCGAAAGTCAAGTCTGACCCAAAGCTGTTGTATAGCCACATCAGGAAGAAAACAGTCAAGGACCAGATAATCAGGCTGAGGAAGGAAGGTGGGGAGTTCACAAAAAAACGACCAAGAGGTATGTGAGGAGCTCAACTGGAAATTTAAAGAAGTATTTACAGTGGAAACAGGAAGGACTTCAGGAAGTCAGAATAGGGAGGTACGCCAACAAGTGCTGAATGAAATACACACAATAAAGGAGGTGAAGAAGCTGCTATGTGAACTTGATATCTCAAAGGCGGTGGGACCAGACATCTCTCCGTTGGTCCTTAGAGAGGGAGCAGAGATGTGTGTGCCACTAACAAAAATCTTCAACACATCCATTAAAACTGGGCAGCTACCTGAGGTATGGAAGATGGCAAATGTAGTCCAATTTTTAAGGAGACAGACACGAGGCATTAAACTACAGACCTGTGTCACTGACGTGTATAGTATGCAAAGTCATGGAGAAGATCGTCAGGAAGAGAGTGGTGGAGCACCTAGAAAGACATAAGCTTATAAACGACAACCAGCACGGTTTCAGGGAAGGAAAATCCTGTGTCACAAAC
Organism: Cherax destructor; assembly: GCA_009830355.1. NCBI lineage: Eukaryota > Metazoa > Arthropoda > Malacostraca > Decapoda > Parastacidae > Cherax > Cherax destructor. Next base: position 312,165 of record WNWK01000254.1, on the reverse strand, counting down.
CTACTAGAGTTTTATGGCAAGGTAACAGAAGTAAGACACGAGAGAGAGGGGTGGATAGATTGCATTTTCTTGGACTGCAAGGAGGCCTTCGACACAGTTCCTCACAAGAGGTTAATGCAAAAGCTAGAGGATCAGGCACACGTAACAGGAAAGGCACTACAATGGATCAGAAAATATCTGACAGGGAGGCAACAACGAGTCATGGTACGTGACGAGGTGTCAAAGTGAGCGCCTGTGACGAGTGGGGTTCCACAGGGGTCAGTCCTAGGACCTGTGCTGTTTTTGGTATATGTGAATAACATGACAGAAGGGATAGACTCAGAAGTGTCCCTGTTTGCAGATGATGTGAAGTTAATGATGAGAAATAAATCGGTCGAGGATCAGGCAGGACTACAAAGAGACCTGGACAGGCTACAAGCCTGTTCCAGCAAATGGCTCCTTGAATTTAACCCTGCCAAATGTAAAGTCATGAAGATCGGAGAAGGGCAAAGAAGACCGCAGACAAAGTATAGTCTAGGTGGCCAAAGACTGCAAACCTCACTCAAGGAAAAAGATTTTGGGGTGGGTATAATACCGAGCACATCTCCTGATAACTGCTGCAGCTTTTGGGCGTCTGGCAAACCTAAGAATAGCGTTCCGATACCTCAGTAAGGAATCGTTCATAAAGTTGTCAGGAAGTAGAATAGCCTAGAAAGTGACGAAGTGGAGGCAGGAACCATACATAGTTTTAAGACGAAGTTTGATAAAGCTCATGGAGCAGGGAGAGAGAGGACCTAGTAGCAATCAGTGAAGTGGCAGGGCTAGGAGCTATGACTCGACTCCTGCAACCACAATTAGGTGATTACAAATAGGTGAGTATACACACACATTCACAAGCGCCTCGCCTCAGTTAAGTCTCTGCTGAAAATAGAGGAAAGTTCTGAGAGCCACAAGAACACACCCGAGTGACTCTGGGTTTCAGGAATGTCGGTAAAACAGACAGTAAACACAACAACAAACTTTTACAAATATCAAAAGACTGTTTCCCAATAAAAACAACCGGGAAATAGGCGTTTACTAAAAGATTCCTAAATTTATATATAATAATGATAAATTTCATGCATAATAAAATAACTGATCGCCTGAAGTTTGGATGGTTTTAAAAGTAAGTTTTTATTAGATCTGCCGTGACGGAAGTCACTTCTGTGGGTGAGACTGAGATCTCTGGATCCTGTCCTCTAGTCTCACTTCTGGCATGATAACGTGACCTCTCACTCCGACTCCTCCCACCAGTGTGCCTCCCTGTCCACTTCCTCACTCCTCTCACCATCATCCCCGGTTCCTCCTTTCCCTTCCCCACACTCCCTAACCTACCCACCTCCCTCACCCCTCTATGTCCACCTCTCAGTAATTATGATTACCATTTCAACATTTAATTTCATATTTTCTCTTAATGACTTCAGAACAAACTTTCATTGCTTCAAAATAGAGTAACTTATTGTGAAAATTATTAGATACCTTCCCAAGTATTTAATTAGGTATCTAAGTAGGTATTTAATTAGGTATCTAAGTAGGTATTTAATTAGGTATCTAAGTAGGTATTTAATTAGGTATCTAAGTAGGTATTAAATTAGGTATCTAAGTAGGTATTTAATTAGGTATCTAAGTTGGTATTAAATTAGGTATCTAAGTAGGTATTTAATTAGGTATCTAAGTAGGTATTTAATTAGGTATGTAAGTAGGTATTTAATTAGGTATCTAAGTAGGTATTTAATTAGGTATCTAAGTAGGTATTTAATTAGGTATCTAAGTAGGTATTTAATTAGGTATCTAAGTAGGTATTTAATTAGGTATCTAAGTAGGTATTTAATTAGGTATCTAAGTAGGTATTTCATTAGGTATCTAGGTAGGTATTTCAATTAGGTGTCTAGGTATCAATGTTTCCAAGATGGTGTCTAAATACGTACCTAAATATATAAACAGGTATCTAATCACTTGTCTAGGTATCACAACAGGTATTTTAGTATCCAAATATCTAGGTATTTATTATCAGATTTATTATTAAATAAATCTCCCAGAATATATAAGAAGTTATCTAAGCCGGCCAAGAGCATAAGTAAACATTACTTCTCCGCATGATTTTCCCCCTGAAATGTTTCCAGGGAGGGAGTGACCTTAGTGCATGACGGAGCAGACTGTCTCGCCTGACTCCATTTACCAACTGTATTTTATCTGTAATGCTGTGTAATTTCTCTATTTCCAGAATAAGTGATGTTCGGTATTTTGAAACTTGAAAGTATATATTGTTTAGAGGTTAGTATAAGTGTGTACTCACGTAATTAGGGTTGAGTCATAGCTCCTGGCCCCGCCTCTTCACTGTGTGTTGTGAGTGAGAGAGATTGATTGATTTTGATGCACATACTTATTCCATTTTTATTCTACCTATTGTTCGTTCTTTTTTAATTATTCTACTACATTACCTTTTATTCTATTAAATTTATCCTCTCTTTTGCCTTGTACTGAACAGTCTACTTGTTTCCTTAACCAGGGTATTTCTAGTGATATCAGTATTTAAGTATAAGTCGCACCTACACTAATCATTGTCTCTCACACATTGCTACCCCCAGATGCTGGATGACCCACACGGGTTTAACGTGATTTGATTATATTATTACTAGTCATATTTCTCAAATAACCAGCACGTAGAGAGAATCTTGTGATGTTTCGGTCACTCTTGTAAATGGTCCAAGTTGGACCGAAACGTCGTCATAAGTTTCTCTCTCCTATGTATTGTTCCAGTCAGGTTATTGTGCCTTGTTGCTTTCCACTCATATTTCCTGTTTATTGAGTGTATTTTAGTACATACCTTTTGTTTAAGGTGCCTATGGCATACTATATCCTCCTGCTCTACTTTCAGTCTATATTTACTACAGAAAATCAGTATACATATCGTGATATATGAAACCATATGAAGGTAGTCGTGTGTGAGACGTGTTGTGCTGGCTGGCCAGTGTATCACAGCTTTCTCACGGACACTCGTACGTGATTTTCAGTTATAAACTTGTTTTATAATCATACCAAGGACTTATTTCTTTATCCACTGTTCTTAAAATGTTATCACTGAGGTATAATATTTGTGGAGCTGAGTACACTTTCACTTATTTCCATTATGTTGCATTTATCAACATTAAACTCTACCATCAATATTTTTTTTTACTCTTCTTAACAATTTATTTAAATACTTCTGTAAAAAATTTAGAAACATTATTTCTTTTACACAAGATTTTTCACCGTATTGCAAAATATTATGACTTGATAATAATAAAAATTATTATTATTATTATTATTATTATTATTATTATTATTATTATTATGTATTCTGGTAGATCACTGTGTTCTTTTTGGGTAGTTTAATATCTTTATTATGCACCCAATACCCATCCTGTGGGCGGTAGTCAAGAAAGATTACAGAGGTACATAATGGTCCAGGGACTGGGCTTTTGTAGGTACCAATACCAATTCGTAATTTTCTGCTCCAGTCACAGGAGCTGAGGCATTTGTGTGTACTCGTCAATTTTCGTTTCCTGGGGGAGAATTTCAGCTGTAATCCCACCTCTTAACCAGGCAGCACTACACGACAGTCAGGTACTGCATATTTTTTTCCTGAAATCATATCTTGAAACTGTATATGGAGAATTTAACTTTATATTGAAAGTTGAAACTAAAAATGGAGCGTTTGTTTACACTTCTTACTCGTTTCACTTCCCTACCAGCCTGAGGCTGAAGAAATACTTCCTAACATCCCCTGGGGATCATCTGCGTCTTCAGCCTTCATCAGTGTTCCATTGTCCCATCTCCTCGTATATCACACTGCTTCTTTCCGCCCTGTTTCTCTCGACCATTTTTTTTTGTACCACGTAATCATGACTCTTAGTTCTTTCTTCTTTTAAGGTCGATAGATTATGTTGCTTCACACTCCTCGTTGCGCATTTCCCACGGCTACGGAACTAATGTTGTGAGATCCTGTTATTATTATTTTATATATTATTAGTATTACTGTTATTATTATTACTGATATTATAATAGTGTAAAATAAAAAGCCAAGCCCGTGTGGGTTTTTAGCACTGATCCTTCAATTTCCACTCTCGTGATAGTGACGAGTGAAAGGGAATATGAGCGAAGAGTGCCAGTGGGTGAAACGAGTATATAGAGGAGGGTCACATTTGTCGAGAGGTGTAGCTTCAGTGTTTGTATCCTGAAAGCTGAATCACTGTTTTAGGTTTACAGTATCCACGACTAGTGGTGCATTAACTACCGAGTAGTTAATTGGCTTTAAAAAAATAATTAATAATTAAGGGGAATATAAAAGTGTGGTGAAAATATAAAGCTAAGGTATAACATTTAATCTGACTAAAACAGATCCATCAAGGGTGTGTGTGGATGAGGCAGGTTAGGTACGATTGTCAAGAAACAGGACAAGTTTTTCTTGACTAGGGTATTAGTCATATGATAATCCACCACTGGAACTTTGGGTCATCTGACAGAGACCTTTCCCTGGCTTACCGGTCCACCCTCTTTAAAAATTTGGATCCATGCGATAATTAGGTATCTTTATTCCTGAAACGAAGCTGAGCAACGATTATATTTCAACGATTATATGGTGGATATGTTGCTCACGTGTCTTACTCATTACTTGTCGGTACTGTATACGGGTATATGAATAAAGTGTAATAACACTTGTCAGTGCTCAATAACCCCTTTTTGGGATCCTCTGAAGAGGATCCAAAAAAGGGGTCGAAATATAGAGATCAATTAACCTCCTGAGTTTCTCTCCGTGTGTTATTATTGAACATAAGGGTGTATGTGAACATTGGTTAGGAACTTGTTATGGGTGAGTAGACTGTCACGCTCGGAAGAGATCCACGTTCCCGCACCGCTCTGCTGCCTCCAAACATTTCGTCACAGATATGTCACAAAAAGCATCAACAATGACCTCTGGTTTCGACGGCCGTGTGAGGAAACTCTCCACATAGGAGTATTGTGTGTGAATATAAGAGGAGTAGAAGCTGTCACCTGCATCACAGCCTCCCAAGCACTCACCAACATGACAGCCAAGGTATGTCTGGGGTTCTACATTTTTACTTACTATAATAACTTAATATATATGTTCGACTCTGTGGGCTGTTGTCAAGCATAGAGAAGCATTCATATTTGTGATTTTTTTTATAAGACTAGAGATTTTTTTAAACAGATAACTCCTTTTGTATAGTGGAACATTAATAACAAACTTACATATATTTATTCACCAGCCACAAGAAAACAGAGTAATGCAATTACAGGTATCACAGATAAACATCGAATAAACAATTGTCCTGCTTGACACTGGTGTTTGGAGGCGACACTGATTTAGTTGGCTTCGCCAACAGATAGTTGTGTTAGCACTGTTGGTGGCCGGTGTTTTTGCTCGCCCTCAGCCCCAGTTCTATGGTGCTCCGGCACCTGTGCCCATCCGCCATGCCCCAGTTCACGTTCGCCCTGCACCAGTCCTCGCTCCAGTCCATACCCCTAGATACGGCATCCAGCTCCTGCGCCGTGGTCAGTGCCTGTATACAATTCTTTATATTTCATATATATATATAATCTATATATATATATAACATCTTAACACTTAAAATTAAGCATTTTTTCCCTAAACCTTTGTCCTTCATGCAGGGTCCTGCTCAGTACAATTTCGACTACTCCGTGAGTGACAACTTTGGCAACGACTTCGGCCATCAAGAAAATCGTAACGGCTACAACACCCAGGGGGCTTACTACGTCCAGCTTCCAGACGGTCGCCTGCAGAAGGTGACTTACGTTGTAAACGGCGACTCCGGCTACGTCGCCCAAGTTGAATATCAAGGAGAGGCCAAGTACCCGGCCTACCAGCCCGCCCCATCTTACCACTCCGCTCCCAGCTACGGCTAATCTCAGTGCCACGTTTAATATGTAATCCATAGTAATTATAGTGGGATTTTAGCTTATAATGCAAAAGTATATAGTGCACATGAAAAATACAATGTGGTCGGAAGTTGAAAATGTAATAATTATATTTTATGATTTAATTTTAAGTACTCCAATGAAAGTGATGTCACTCACTACTGTCTTTATAAAAGTAATTTACTTAATTAGAAGGAACCATTCAGAGTGAAAGTGACATAGATAATGTCATAACTTAAAAATATATTATGAAAATAGCTTAGAAAGTGAGTAAAATTTGCTGTACTGTAAAGAATGTTTTATAATGTGTTGTGTAAATAAATATATGACAGAGCTGGAACCAATTTATATTCACATCTGGGGGGTGTTCAGGGGGTCAACGCCCCCGCGGCCCGGTCCATGACCAGATCTCCTACTTTTTTTATAAATGTTGAGCAATTTTTTTAACATATTTGATGTTTCAATGAAGATTATATATATATATATATTAATATATATATATATATATATATATATATATATATATATATATATATATATATATTATATATATATATATATATATATATATATATATATATATATATATATATAGGGTCCCAGGACAGTTCCAGAGGTGGTACCTCCTATATTTTATATATATATATATATATTATTGTGACCACGAACAAGTGGTATTGATCAATAACAACATTGTTCGTGGCCACTATAATATAAAATACTGCTCATTGAGGCTAGTACACCAAACGGGGAGGAGAATGAAATTAGCTCAGAGGCACCCACACCACCGTATGTCCTCGGACCAAGGGTAACACACCTAGCTAGGATTGCGTGGTCCTGTGGGTTAGAGCGTCATGGGTTTTCGCTCACCATGAAGCGGGCCAAAGCAGCATCTGTTCGAATCCTTGGCTAGTCGCAGTGTTATTGATATATATATATATATATATATATATATATATATATATATATCAATAACACTGCGTCGTGCCGAATAGGTAAAACTTTCAATTTTGGCTTAAATAGTAACGCTGTTCTTGCCGAATAAGGAAAGCAAAAATTTGTGCATGCAATAATTTCGCATAAATCAATCTGAACCGAACAAAAAATATATATTTCATTGTGTTTGTTTCTTATTAAATTATTGTTAGCTTATGTAAAATATATTTAGTTGGATTAGTCTAAATTAAATTGCGCTTGTTATAATAAGGTTAGGTAAGTTTCCTAAGGTCCTTTTGGTACAAAATCATTAATTCTTACATTAACATAAATGAAAAAAAAATATATCTTTAAATGTATAAGAATATTTTTTAGAAAGGACTTAATTTTAAATGAGTTCTTGCTAATTGACCAGTTTTACCTATTCGGCACGACATATAATCACCTATTATATTTTCTCCTGTCTGTTTTGTATTTACTTAACACGATACTCTCACGAATATAAATATATTCCTCTCCTTTATACTCCTAGCAACCTGATATCAGACTTATCCTTATTTAAAACTTATCAGGTTTCTTTTTGTGCTTTTCAGTTATAGCTTTGTTTTGAGCCAACTCTCCTGCCTCTTACTCAAGCATTTATTTCTTTTGCAACACTGTCCACAACAGTCAACAACCACAATGGCATATGGTTGTGTGAAGTAGTTTATTGCTGGGTGGGAACGATGGTTGCTGTATATATTTTTTCCTTTTGGAGCCCAGCACTGGATTGCTGGATTCCATTGAATCTTAGTTTGCATGAACCTGGATCCCAGTTATTTGAGGATCCACTGTTATGCTGGAGTTTGTAGGTCGAGACGTCTTATTTTTATAGTAACAAACTTTAAAAAAAAACCTCGGGGTCTGCACTAATGGCTAAGATGCAGACTATCGCCTTGTGGGACTTTGCTCCATCTCTTATATATGTAGCAGTTAGGCATCCCACTGAATGGTGGGAATTATTAATATGTATCAGTTTTGCTTAACTAGTTCTTTATGTGTTGAACTCGAGAATGATTTAAGAACCTTTTCCCAACTAAACCTTAATTTAAGGCTGGTAAATAGTATTTCAGATAGAATTTAGTGAGGAGGTAGAAAGCCTCGTCGTCGTTAGTGTATCCATTCCAATAATACAACTTCTTAAGATTAATGATTTATTTTTTGGGGATATCGTAAAGGAAGTTAGACCTAAGTGAAGCACCGACAAAACTTCTGACAGCTGGTTTGAGGTTCATCTCTGGCCAGATGGTTGTAACTTGATTAATGGGAAGAGGTTATTTGAGGAAATTTCGATGTTTTATTCATGTTTCTTACGACTTTTGGAGGATATTTTCTGCTATTTATAGATACATCATTCTGGAATCTGATACATTGTTTGCTGGGCAGCCTTTTAGCGACTTCTTTATTGACTAGACAGAAAATAAAGTGAAGAGGAATCACTTGATCAACTTCAGTGTTAATTTTTCAATATATATTTTTTCTGATATGGCGTTCAATCTTTTCTCTGTATGAAATAATATTCTCATTTCCTATTTGTGCGTTAACCTTTAAATTACACTTTAAAAACCTTTTAAACTCTTCCACTAATCTCTGCATCTTTCCTTTTTTTTTTTTTTAAGTCTCATAAAATCACTGTCATCAGAAAGGAACAGCTGTGCCAACTCCCACTTACATCTTTTTTTCTATCGCTTTAAATTCCTCGTCTCCCTAACACTCCACAAGGAAATGGCTCTCTGTCTATCTTGTATTTATAACTTTGTTTTTCTCTCATAAGTTTTAAACAAGTTATTGTCAATTCCAACCACGTAGTATCGCTACTCAATCCTATCTTGAGCCATTTCCAAATCCCTAAATGGAACAAAAGCGCTTGTCTCTTGTTTAATAGATGTTTACATAGCCAATGACGCTACACCGGATACACTAGATATACCAAATCTCCCTTTTTAGATCTATGTATATAGATAATTTATAGCAGCGTAAGTCAGTGTATATGCTTAGCACATAACAAAAGACGGTGAAGATACATAGCACATATAATATTAAATATGATTGCATAATTCATAACAGCGAATACCAGTGCCATATTAATGGGAAAATCCCTAGATAAACAGCGTATAACATCAAAACTTATCATAAGAATAAAAAAAATGAATATAGTAATACATAATATAGTTTATTTAAGTTGCTTTGAGGTCAGTTTTATGATTAAGGTTGCTCGTATTTCTTGGTATGCAACGAAAACTGCAAAATTCCATCTTCACTGACATTCACTTGTTGTTATACATTACAACGTCACGTCTGCTTGAACAGAACACTAGACTCGTAAATATCAAAATTGCACAAAATTACTCTCCAATGAGATCAACCTTCATATACATTTTGACACTAGACGAATTAATATTTTTTGTTTTTGCCCGGGAGTCGATTTGTGGAGAAAGTTGTTTGGCTCTGTTGATTTGTAGTGACGTTCACACTGCCTCAAAATATTCACATGGCATCAAATAGAAGGTGACAGAGAACGTGAAGTGTCCTGAACGGATGGTTGATGAACTTTTCTAGAGCCAAAATACAACGTTATGCTGTAAATTATTTACAGTGATGACACTAAAATAAGCATGAAAGTCACTACGGTAGAGGACACTGAAAAATTACAGGAGGACATAAGCAGGGTCTTCCAATGGGCAGTGGAGAACAACATGACGTTCAATGGTGATAAGTTTCAGCTGCTTAGGTATGGAAAAAATGAAGAACTCAAAAGGAACACTATATACAAAACGCAAGAGGGTCACCACATAGAACGAAAGGAACACGTAAAGGACTTGGGAATAATTATGTCTGCTGATCTGTCGTTTAAAGACCATAACAAGACAAAGATCACAACAGCCAGGAAGATGACGGGGTGGGTATTGAGAACTTTCAAAACAAGGGAAATAATGCCGATGGTGACACTATTCAAATCGCTAGTGCTCCCTCACTTAGAATACTGCTCAGTGCTGACGGCCCCGTTCAGGGCAGGAGAAATAGCAGAGCTGGAACAAATCCAGAGATCGTTTACGGCTCACATTGAGCCATTGAAACATCTAAATTATTGGGAACGCCTTCAAGTCTTGAACATGTACTCATTGGAGCGGAGGAGAGAGAGATACATGATAATATATACATGGAAAGTACTTGAGGGCCTGGTCCCAAATCTGCACACTGCCATAACAACATACTGGAGTGAGAGATATGGGAGAAAGTGTAAAATAAATCCAGTGAGGAGCAGGGGTGCGGTGGGGACAATACGGGAGCACTGTATTAACATCCGGGGTCCCAGACTATTCAACATCTTACCAGAAGATATCCGAAACACGGCTGGAACCAGTGTAGAAGCCTTCAAGAGGAAACTGGACAAATATCTTCACCAGGTGCCAGATCAACCAGGCTGTGATGGATATGTGGGGCAGCGGCCTCCAGCAGCAAAGCCTGGTTGACCAGGCAGCACCAGAACGAGCCTGGCCCATGGCCGGGCTCAGAGATAGATACTCTCGAAACTCTTCAAAGGTATATCAAAGGTATATCAGTGGGTGATTTATCATCAGACCGTAAATAACGTCCTTGGACACCACGTACGTCTCTCCAGTAATTCCTTTCTGTTATTATCCCTCTCAAAAGAGGTCCCTTGACGGAGGTGAATGGGCTCTTGATCCAAGGAGTTGCGCCTGGTTTAACCCTCCTTGGATCGAACCTAATTGTCTCCCATTATCCCAGGTGCTGCATAACCCCTATGTGTTTGGCACTCTCCACACTCCCTTGAAAGTTATTATGTTCATGGGGAGTGTTAAGAGGCACGTAAGTTCCCCAGTCTTATAATATCATGTTTATTTTTCCACTATAATCTACCTTGTCCATAATTACTATCGCATTTGTTTTGTCTGTTTCGTAAGGTGAAGTCCAGGATCTTTCCTTAATTCATGGTATAACTTAACAAATCTCTGATGACAATTGTGTTGTAGAGGTCTTAAACAATTTGTCACTTATTCAATGTAATGAGATTCTTGTTTGTGTGTGTGTGTGTTTGTGTGTGTGTTGTGGGTGTGTTGTGGGTATGTTGTGGGTGTGTTGTGGGTGTGTTGCATGTGTGTTGTGTGTGTGTGTTGTGTTCATTGAGCTGTGTTTACTGGGATCGACTCCTAGCTCCTGGCTACACTTAAAGAGCAATCGCTGGCACTATTGGTTCCTGACTTCTTGAGCCTTGTCATATTTATGCTTAGAAGTGTGTGTGACTTGTCTCTACGCCTTTTCATCTAGCTCATTCTCTTATTTTACGCCCTTATTCTCTTATTCTACCGCCCTTACATACTGTACTCCTAATTTATTTTATTATATACTTTTGTGTGTGCTATATAAACTTCTTATTCTTAGAATAGGTTAGGTAAGATTTGTCAGGAAACAGGACAAGTGTTTCCTGACGCGGGTCTTAGTCATATGACAGAGGCCTTTCACGGGCTTACCCCTCCACCCCTTTAAACATTAAGATTATAATTATTTATTATTCTCGTAATGTTTCCTAATCAACATGGGATGCGGATGAGAATTCTTCCATCGCTACGTATGGTTTAGAAGTGAATTATAGTTCCTGGAAAAAGGGGGCAGGTTACCCCTTTTTATGCACAGTATTTCTAAAAAAAAAAAAAAGTGTTTTTGAAATTAGGTCTTAATCCTTGAATGTGTGGCCGACGTATAGCTGATAAAAAAAAAAGCTGACTGGTTATGCCTTGGATGAAAAGAAGCTGCATATCTTAGTTTTAAGTGAAGCAAAACTAGAAGTTGGATAGCCTAGCTTTTCGGTAGTTTGTAATTAAAACAGGAGAACCAGACACATGTAGGTGAAATTAAAAGGTACGTAAACTGTTTTCTACTTTGTATTAATTTATTTACACACGATAACACATTGCTTTCAGTGAGTCTGTTTAATAACAATAAATATTATGTATTTAAAATTACAGTAATATTATATAAATTGCTTGTATAGGTTATATTTACATTGTATATTTCTTAATATAATATACATCACCTTCACATGAAGCTGGATATAACAAATTGACAATGAATTACGTTACATTAAGTTTTAGATTCGCAAAATACACATCTATACATTGGTAAGTTATCTTCACTTTGACTTAGAAATTCATTTTATATCAGGCTTCAGTATGCATTGTAAGCTAACTTCTCAGTGCATTGATCATTACCTCAGAGCTACGTGTGTAGCACTGAGATTAGCCGTAGCTGGGAGCGGAGTGGTAAGATGGGGCGGGCTGGTAGGCCGGGTACTGAGATTAGCCGTAGCTGGGAGCGGAGTGGTAGGATGGGGCGGGCTGGTAGGCCGGGTACTGAGATTAGCCGTAGCTGGGAGCGGAGTGGTAAGATGGGGCGGGCTGGTAGGCCGGGTACTGAGATTAGCCGTAGCTGGGAGCGGAGTGGATAAGATGGGGCGGGCTGGTAGGCCGGGTACTTGGCCTCTCCTTGATATTCAACTTGGGCAACGTAGCCGGAGTCGCCGTTCACAAAGTAAGTCACCTTCTGCAGGCGACCGTCGGGGAGCTGGACGTAGTAAGCCCCCTGGGTGTTGTAGCCGTTACGATTTTCTTGATGGCCGAAGTCGTTGCCGAAGTTGTCACTCACGGAGTAGTTAAAGTCGTACTGAGCAGGACCCTGCAGGAAGGATGAAAGATGAGGAAAAAACGTCCTAAAATCAAAGGATTGACAAAGCCCCTGGAGAGCGAAACGTTGCCGCAATAAAATATCTCATTAGTTGCGCATGAGTCCTCTCATCTAACAATTTTTAAAAATGCTAGGCAATAGACCCTGAGCAAAAAATATTTTTAAGTTTACAACTGAAAGAAGAACTATGGAGGTGCTTACCACGGGCGCAGGTGCTGGACGGACGTAGCTAGGAGCTGGACTGTACTTTACTGGGACATGGCGAATGGGCAAGGGTGCTGGGGCACCGTAGAACTGGGGCTGAGGGCGAGCCAAAGCTGCTGCCACCAGAGCAACCAGCACTATAACCTGTTGGTGAAGAGATGAGACATCAGTGTTTTCCTCCGGCCAGGGGTGTTAAGGGTAGGATACCACTCTGTGGTGAAGTGGTATGTGTTGCAATGGTGATCTGAGAAATGCCCTACCACAGGTCTAGCATGGCACTCTGTGTTAACTGTTGTCAGGGTAGGACACCTGTGTGTTCAGGCCAGGATAAGACCATGATAAGTATTTTAAGCTAGAAGAATTGTGTCCAGACTAGCAAAGCTATATGCTCTCAAGCAATTATAACTGTGTTTTCTGGCCAGAATAAAGACTGAGTTGTTATTTTATGTACATTACTGAGAGTGTTAGTTTACATTTCTTTCTTGTATCTAAACAGTAAACGCCGACTATATAACCAAAGTTCCTCAGTACACAAGAGGTCGACTGTTGTCAATAACACCACGAATATGCCTGTTCCTGCATCAACACGTAGTTATTTCAGTGAGTTAATGTTACCAAGACATGGACTGATGTAGAGCAGCAAACATACCTTGACTGTCATGCTAGTGAGTGTTGGCAAGACTGATGCTGGTGAGTGTGTGTGCTGCTCTTATATACACACATATACATCACTCCACCACGGGAATTTCCTCACACGACCATCGAAAACAGAGGTCAGTGTTGATGCTTTGGTGACATACATGTGACGAAATTTTGGAGGCAGCAGAGCATACAAGAGCGTGACCACCGTGCTCTGTTTCCCTGCCACACGTCCAGCTCACATGGTATAATCTTAACTCCACCACGCATCAACCCTTTGCTACATTGACCCTACTCCACTATGCGTCCAGATTAAACACATGTATTCCAGGATCTACCATGCATGCAACTTGGAACCTCCATAAACTTATGTGCAATGAAATAAACCTCAGTGTATATTTGAAATTTAACACCACATATACATACTCTGACCTGTCTAGACGACATAAACTATTCTCTATCATGTATCCAGATTACATAACATAAACTCTTTTGATGTTTCCGGCTTGCATAACATAGATCTCACTCCAGGTCCCACAATATCAAAATCCTCGGTAATGTGTTTACATAACATATTTGCTTAGACATAAACACTAATCTGTCATTTGTTTGTTTTCCCCGTCACAAACCTCACTATACATCCGGATGACGCTACGTAAATCGTATTCCAATGAGTGTCTAAGTCGAATGACATAAACATCTATAGCAAGCGGTCACTTAAAAAAGATATTAACCTTATATAGTCATCCATCCGGCTCTCAGGATGTAAACTTTGATCTGCTTTTTTTTTCGTCCTGCAAGACGTAAACATTACCCAGACGCATTCAATACCGTCGACATAAACACTACATAACGCTGAGAAATAGTTACAGTACTACTACTATCACTATTAGTTCTTCTACTATTGCTGCTTATAATATTACTGCTGCTACTATTACCATTTCCGCTTCTGTAATTTTAATATTACTATTACCGCAACTACTTCCATTACTGTTGTTACTAGTGTTGTATTACAGCAATTATTCTTATATTACAGATATTATCACCACCACTTTCTTCCCCCACATCTCTGCCAGTCTGCTGGTCTGCTGGTCTGCTGGTCTGCCAGTCTGCTGGTTTGTTGGTCTGCTGGTCTGTTCTTTTGCTTCTCGTTCAGAACCAGAACGTCGTCTAAAGTTTTGTTTGTAAGTGTAGGTTTTCCCCACTAAAAGGTATTGTGACTTTACACGAATAACTTACACTTAGAGGGAAGTAATAATGTTTCGGTCCCACATCGACCACTAACAAGTCAAACTGGAGCGAGAAAGGAAGGCCAGAATATATAGGAAGGGGGGCTCTGGGGAAGGGAGAGGTTATGGTAGTGGATGTATACGTAGGGACATAAATAGTAGTAGTAGTAGTAGTAATAGTAGTAGTAATGGTAGAAATAGTAATAATTTTCTTTTATGGATTTAATTAAAATATTTTTTTTCATTGAAAATCTTGTAAAAGTTTTTAGTTTTGCATCAGACTGAGAGATCTCACCTAACCTTACCTAACCTAACCTAACCTAACCTAACCTAACCTAACGCAGATCACACTGACTTTCGTAGATTTGCTGCATAAACAGTTTTACTCTGTTTATTCAGCAAAAATGACCTTTGCTTTGTAGGTCAAATTCGGTTTCTTCGGCATGTCCTCCCTCTCTCTCTCTCTCTCTCTCTCTCTCTCTCTCTCTCTCTCTCTCTCTCTCTCTCCCCTTCTCTTCCCCCTTATATATGGTTTATTTACCATAATTGTTTATTCATCATCCACGCCATAAGAGCCCTTCCTTCGGCGCTCGGGAAGAAACCTCCTCAGATTGTAACTTGACTGACTGGCGAGGCTGCAGGTCTGTGTCTGATAATCACCGAGGTCAGCAAAATGACAATGTCGAACAAGATTTCTTACCTAGAACAGTGAAATCCATAATCATATTTCAGCCTATCAAGGACTTGAATGTGGTCCCTAACTGTTGTAAGTTTGATTTCCTGTTATATAGGAGCGACCCTCTGGCTTGTAATTCTCATCATCTGTATACCTGAGAGGTTTCGGTTATCAACGCCCAGGCCCGGTTTGTGACCAGGCCTAATGGTGGATAAGGGGCCTGACCAACCAGGCTGTTACGTACGAACCACAGCCGGCTAGTCAGGTACCGACTTTAGGTGCCTGTCCAGTGCTGCTTGAAGACAGCCAAGGGTCTATTGGTAATCCCCTTATGTATGCAGGAGGCAGTTGAACAGTCTTGGGCCCCTGACACTTATTGTGTTGTCTCTTATCGTGCTAGTGGCACCCCTGCTTTTCATTGAGGGAATGTTGCACCGTGTGCCGAGTCTTTTGCTTTCATAGGGAGTGATTTTCGTGTGCAAGTTTGGTACTAATCCCTCTAGGATTTTCCAAGTGTATATAATAATGTATCTCTCCCAATTACAGTTAAATAAATACACAGATGTTAACTGCAGCTCAACAATGTTATGATTTATAAATATTAATATCATTCGCATAATATTTATGGGTTAAAATATCAGGAGTAAGTACGCCAGAGGATAAAAATTAACCTAATTTCTTAAGGTACAAATGCATGGACCTTTGTAATTGACAGAGATAAATGATAACTTCATTATCTGTTGCAATTTTACTAGCGGGTATAAGCAATCTGTTTAAATGCTTATTACCTGTGTTATCCATTGGTTCTAATAGTCGGTAATAACAATTTGTTTAATAGCTTATTGCATGTATTCTCATTAGAACCAAGAGTCCATTTCAATAATTTTAATTCGAGATGAAGATAAACATAAGTATGAATTAAAAGATAATTGCTGATTTTTTTTATTGATTTCAGTATTGTTAATGAAGATGAGGTTAATTCTACAAAAGTTTGTCTTCTCTACAGTGACTGACTTAGTGTACCTACAGTTCTTTCAAAGATTATATTGGAAAAAAAGTAATTTGTAGATAGAGAATTTAAGTAATTTAAAAAGAAGAAACATGGTTAACTGTATATATATATATATATATATATATATATATATATATATATATATATATATATATATATATATATATATATATATATATAATGCAAAGTCAAACTGTATGTGTCTTTGTATATGCAAAGAAACTGTCTTTGATAATTTGTATTTATCACCAAAGGTGAACCTAGAGAGCCACAGACATTCGGATGATAATGTAAGATATACACAAACTACTTCTTGCTTTGGCATCCAAATATTTATGTATGATAACACATTGTGTTAAATATTACCTATTCTTACAGTATTCTTAGGTTGTATTAGTATTACATAGAATGCAAATATAAGTTACATTAACGTTGATACGTTCATATTTTATATAACTAAGCTCATCGTAAGTTACTTTAATTAGCAATTAAGTGTAAGTTTACACAATGAATTTTAAATTCACTTTACATTCTTACATTTCATTCATAAATTAGCTTTACATTCTCATATTAGTTCTCTTTGTAATATTTAAATTTTTAATATAGATTATCTTTTCTCTATAATAACCATGCCATCACATCTCCAAATGTGGCACTGAGATTAGCCGTAGCTGGGAGCGGAGTGGTAGGATGGGGCGGGCTGGTAGGCCGGGTACTTGGCCTCTCCTTGATATTCAACTTGGGCAACGTAGCCGGAGTCGCCGTTCACAAAGTAAGTCACCTTCTGCAGGCGACCGTCGGGAAGCTGGACGTAGTAAGCCCCCTGGGTGTTGTAGCCGTTACGATTTTCTTGATGGCCGAAGTCGTTGCCAAAATTGTCACTCACGGAGTAGTTAAAGTCGTACTGAGCAGGACCCTGCAGGAAGGATGAAAGATGAGGAAAAAACGTTCTAAAATCAAAGGATTGACAAAGCCCCTGGAGAGCGAAACGTTGCCGCAATAAAATATCTCATTAGTTGCGCATGAGTCCTCCCATCTAACAATTTTTAAAAATGCTAGGCAATAGACCCTGAGCATAAAATAATTTTTAAGTTTACAACTGAAAACACAAGAACTATGGAGGTGCTTACCACGGGCGCAGGTGCTGGACGGACGTAGCTAGGAGCTGGGCTGTACTTTACTGGGACATGGCGAATGGGCAAGGGTGCTGGGGCACCGTAGAACTGGGGCTGAGGGCGAGCCAAAGCTGCTGCCACCAGGGCAACCAGCACTATAACCTGTTGGTGAAGAGATAAGACATCAGTGTTTCCCTCCGGCCAGGGGTGTTAAGGGTAGGATACCACTCTGTGGTGAAGTGGTATGTGTTGCAGTGGTGATCTGAGAAATGCCCTACCACAGGTCCAGCATGGCACTCTGTGTTAACTGTTGTCAGGGAAGGACACCAGTGTGTTCAGGCCAGGATAAGACCATGATAAGTATTTTTAAGCTAGAAGAATTGTGTCCAGACTAGCAAAGCTATGCTCTCAAGCAATTATAACTGTGTGTTCTGGCCAGAATAAAAACTGAGTTGTTATTTTAAGTACATTACTGAGAGTGTTAGTTTACATTTCTTTCTTGTATCTAAACAGAAAACGCCGACTATGTAACCAAAGTTCCTCAGTACAAAAGAGGTCGACTGTTGTCAATAACACCACGAATATGTATGTTCCTGCATCAACAACATGTAGTTATTTCAGTGAGTTAATGTTACCAAGACATGGACTGATGTAGAGCAGCAAACACACCTTGACTGTCATGCTAGTGAGTGTTGGCAAGACTGATGCTGGTGAGTGTGTGTGCTGCTCTTATATATACACACATATACATCACTCCACCACGGGGAATTTCCTCACACGACCATCGAAAACAGAGGTCAATGTTGATGCTTTGGTGACATACATGTGACGAAATTTTGGAGGCAGCAGAGCATTACAAGAGCGTGACCACCGTGCTCTGTTACCCTGCCACACGTCCAGTTCACATGGTATAATCTTAACTCCACCACGCATCAACCCTTTGCTACATTGACCCTACTCCACTATGCGTCCAGATTAAACACATGTATTCCAGGCTCTACCATGCATGCAACTTGGAACCTCCATAAATCTTCCTCTGCTGCAATATATATCACTTGGCAATATAACAACACATTCTGTACAGGGAGTAAAGCTTTCTCTGTCAGTCATTCATCTAGCAAGAAATGAACAATGTCATTTATTCATACGGTTCTGGACCTGGTTTTTGATAATAATAATAATAATAATTAATAAACTTATGTGCAACGAAATAAACCTCAGTGTATATTTGAAATTTAACACCACATATACATACTCTGACCTGTCTAGACGACATAAACTATTCTCTATCATGTATCCAGATTACATAATATAAACTCTTTTGATGTTTCCGGCTTGCATAACATAGATCTCACTCCAGGTCCCACAATAGCAAAATCCTCGGTTATGTGTTTACACAACATATTTGCTTAGACATAAACACTTATCTGTCATTTGTTTGTTTTCCCCGTCACAAACCTCACTATACATCCGGATGACGCTACGTAAATCGTATTCCAATGAGTGTCTAAGTCGAATGACATAAACATCTATAGCAAGCGGTCACTTAAAAAAGATATTAACCTTTTATAGTCATCCATTCGGCTCTCAGGATGTAAACTTTGATCTGCTTTTTTTTTAGTCCTGCAAGACACGCATTCAATACCGTCGACATAAACACTCCATAACTCTGAGAAATAGTTACAGTACTACTACTATCACTATTAGTTCTTCTACTATTGCTGCTTATAATATTACTGATGCTACTATTACCATTTCTGCTTCTGTAATTTTAATATTACTATTACCGCAACTACTTCCATTACGGTTGTTATTAGTGTTGTATTACAGCAATTATTCTTATATTACAGATATTATCACCACCACTTTCTTCCCCCACATTTCCTCTGCTGGTCTGCCAGTCTGCTGGTCTGCTGGTCTGCTGGTCTGCTGGTCTGCTGGTCTGTTGGTCTGCTTCTCGTTCAGAACCAGAACGTCGTCTAAAGTTTTGTTTGTAAGTGTAGGTTTTCCCCACTAAAAGGTATTCTGACTTTACACGAATAACTTACACTTAGAGGGAAGTAATTATGTTTCGGTCCCACTTCGACCACTAACAAGTCAAACTGAAGCGAGAAGGGAAGGCCAGAATATATAGGAAGGGGGGCTCTGGGGAAGGAAGAGGTTATGGTAGTGGATGTATACGTAGGGACATAAATAGTAGTAGTAGTAGTAGTAATAGTAGTAGTAATGGTAGAAACAGTGGTAATTTTCTTTTATGGATTTAATTAAAATATTTTTTTCATTGAAAATCTTGTAAAAGTTGTTAGTTTTGCATCAGACTGAGAGATCTCACCTAACCTAACCTAACGTAGATCACACTGACTTTTGCTGTTTATTCAGCAAAAATGACCTTTGCTTTGTAGGTCAAATTCGGTTTCTTCGGCATGTCCTACCCCCCTCTCTCTCTCTCTCTCTCCCTCTTTCATATATATGGTTTATTTACCATAATTGTTTATTCATCATCCACGCCATAGAGAGCCCTTCCTTCGGTCGCTCGGGAAGAAACCTCCTCCAGATTGTAACTTGACTGACTGGCGAGGCTGCAGGTCTGTGTCTGATAAGCACCGAGGTCAGCAAAATGACAATGTCGAACAAGATTTCTTACCTAGAACAGTGAAATCCATAATCATATTTCAGCCTATCAAGGAATTGAATGTGGTCCCTAACTGTTGTAAGTTTGATTTCCCTGTTATATAGGAGCGACCCTCTGGCTTTGTAATTCTCATCATCTGTATACCTGGAGAGGGTTTCGGTTATCAACGCCCCCGAGGCCCGGTTTGTGACCAGGCCTAATGGTGGATAAGGGCCTGACCAACCAGGCTGTTACGTACGAACCACAGCCTGGCTGGTCAGGTACCGACTTTAGGTGCCTGTCCAGTGCCTGCTTGAAGACAGCCAAGGGTCTATTGGTAATCCCCCTTATGTATGCAGGGAGGCAGTTGAACAGTCTTGGGCCCCTGACACTTATTGTGTTGTCTCTTATCGTGCTAGTGGCACCCCTGCTTTTCATTGAGGGAATGTTGCATCGTGTGCCGAGTCTTTTGCTTTCATAGGGAGTGATTTTCGTGTGCAAGTTTGGTACTAATCCCTCTAGGATTTTCCAAGTGTATATAATCATGTATCTCTCCCACTTACAGTTAAATAAATACACAGATGTTAACTGCAGCTCAACAATGTTATGATCTATAAATATTAATATCATTCGCATAATATTTATGGGTTAAAATATCAGGAGTAAGTACGCCAGAGGATAAAAACTAACCTAATTTCTTAAGGTACAAATGCATGGACCTTTGTAATTGACAGAGATAAATGATAACTTCATTATCTGTTGCAATTTTACTAGCGGGTATAAGCAATCTGTTTAAATGCTTATTACCTATGTTATCCATTGGTTCTAATAGTGGGTAATAGCAATTTGTTTAATAGCTTATTGCATGTATTCTCATTAGAACCAAGAGTCCATTTCAATAATTTTAATTCGAGATGAAGATAAACATAAGTATGAATTAAAAGATAATTGCTGATTTTTTTTATTGATTTCAGTATTGTTAATGAAGATGAGGTTAATTCTACAAAAGTTTGTCTTCTCTACAGTGACTGACTTAGTGTACCTACAGTTCTTTCAAAGATTATATTGGGAAAAAAGTAATTTGTAGATAGAGAATTTAAGTAATTTAAAAAGAAGAGAACATGGTTAACTGTATATATATATATATATATATATATATATATATATATATATATATATATATATATATATATATATATATATATATATATAATATATATAAAATGCAAAGTCAAAAACTGTATGTGTCTTTGAATATGCAAAGAAACTGTCTTTGATAATTTGTATTTATCACCAAAGGTGAACCTAGAGAGCCACAGACATTCGGATGATAATGTAAGATATACACAAACTACTTCTTGCATTGGCATCCATATATTTATGTATGATAACACAGTGTGTTAAATATTACCCATTCTTACAGTAGTCTTAGGTTGTATTAGTATTACATAGAATGCAAATATAAGTTACATTAACGGTGATACGTTCATATTTTATATAACTTAGCTCATCGTATGTTACTTTAATTAGCAATTAAGTGTAAGTTTACACAATGAATTTTAAATTCACTTTACATTCTTACATTTCATTCATAAATTAGCTTTACATTTTCATATTAGTTCCCTCTGTAATATTTAAATTTTTATTATAGATTATCTTTTCTCTATAATAACCATGTCATCACATCTCCAAATGTGGCACTGAGATTAGCCGTAGCTGGGAGCGGAGTGGTAAGATGGGGCGGGCTGGTAGGCCGGGTACTTGGCCTCTCCTTGATATTCAACTTGGGCAACGTAGCCGGAGTCGCCGTTCACAAAGTAAGTCACCTTCTGCAGGCGACCGTCGGGGAGCTGGACGTAGTAAGCCCCCTGGGTGTTGTAGCCGTTACGATTTTCTTGATGGCCGAAGTCGTTGCCAAAGTTGTCACTCACGGAGTAGTTAAAGTCGTACTGAGCAGGACCCTGTAGGAAGGATGAAAGATGAGGAAAAATCTCCTTAACTAACCACATTTAAACGGGTCATCTATATGATTGAGACCCATGTTAGGGGACACTTATTCCGTCTGCTAAAGAATTTTGTAACAACTAATCTAATCGTAGAAATTTAACAAAATTAAAAATGCTTTTGAGATTAATATTAGCAGTTTACAATGGGAAATGGAAACGTGTATTGAAGTACTTACCAAGGGCGCAGGTGCTGGGCGGCTATAGCTAGGGGCATAAGAAGGGGCGGGGATTGGTGAGGGGCGGTTGTGGAATGGGGCAGGGCGGATGGGCACGGGTGCGGAGCACCGTAGTACTGTGGCTGTGGGCGAGCCACGGCATCTGCCACCAACACAGCTAACATAATGACCTGTTGGTGAAGAGACCAGCCTTCAGTGTCCACCTTCAAACATCAGGCTCAGAGGAGGAGAATTGTCCTACGCAGGAGCCTTAGGGCAGGTTATGTTAATTTTAGGCAGGATAATTGGAGGCTCAAGTTATCGTGTGTTCAAAATATGATTCTCGGGGCAAGATAAATGTGGAATTGTAATTGTATTTTATTGAAAGATTTTTTTTACAGTTTGTTCCATTGCATTATTTTGTTTTCTAGTAACTTAACAGAAAAAAAACTGAGTTGTGACCGAAGTTCAGATGTTAGCAAGAAGTCAAAGGTTTTCAATATTTTTTCTGATCTTATATATAAATGCTTCTCTCGACGTGATAAACTACGAATGTTATGAAAAGTTGAGTACCAGACGTACCTTGGCTGTCATGTTGGTGAGTGTTGGGTAAACAATGATAAGGTGACAATGTCTGCGTCTCTTATATAACAACTCCACCACGGAGAGTTTCCTCACAAGACCCTCGAAAAGAGAGGTCAATGTTGATGCTGTAGTGACATAAGTTACGAAATTTGTGAAGGCAGCAGAGCAGAACGGTAGTATGGCCAATTTGCTCTATTTTCCTGCCGTGTGTTGTGTTTACGTGATATAAGAGTCCAGCAAGCAGGCGTCTCGAATTACAAGAACCTTACTTGACCACTTGACATTAAGTTTTCCTTCTGTGTATTCAACTTACACGTTATGATCTTTTGCTTATATTTTTAGAGTTCATAACCTGAACATTACCATAACATGCATTCAGTTCTGGTAAATTATGACTACATAAACCTAACGAAAGTTATTGAGGATGAAATAAAATAAGAACAAATAAATGTTTTAATCCAAGTCTTATTTACACTAAACCGTTTTTCTTATCAACAATGTTTTTTTTCAGCCTTGAGCTAGACGATGTTTTTTTGTTCGACCATAAGAAGAATGACAAAAAATGAAGGGTGAGAAATGTGGAAGGTAAGAACAATGAAAATAAGCTGTGGGTAACCAGAAAATAAGGTAAAAATTGTTAAGTAGCTTGATCATGTTGGGTTGGGAATATTTTTGTCATATAGTGTCTTAAGTTTGTATGAACATGTCTTTATCATCAGTCAGAAGTAAACCTAAACATCGTTAAGAGGAAAATTCAGCTTCTGTGAGGAGTATTTAAGAAACAACCGCTTACATGGAGCTATACAGTGGAGGAGGCTAAAGGACACCTCTATGAAGCTCGGATACACACACATACCCAGAATTCATATACATGAAACCTCAACCATAATTGAACTGACTCGCCGCTTTCCACGAAGGTTTTTTTGCGGCATCTGATCTGCAATATTGTCGATAATTTCACTGGTATTGCAATTTTCTCACTGTTGACTTTTATCCATCCTTTGTTGATGGTACAAGTTTTATTTTATAAAAGCGTAATATTGAAACTACATATTTTGCGAGAGAACGAGAGGACGGTAGACGGTAAATTAATTATTATTTGTTAATATTAGCATCGTTATAAATAGTAGTAATGGTAGAATTACCGACAAGATGTTAGGTAGAAGGACACAGATGCAACTAATGTGACATTTTATTGTGGCAACGTTTCGCTCTCCAGGAACTTTATCAAGCAGTTACGAACATCACAAGGACACAAAGGGTATATATCTTTCTTTCAACACGTCAGCCGTCTCCCACCGAGGCAGGGTGGCCCACCGAGGCAGGGTGGCCCACCGAGGCAGGGTGGCCCACCGAGGCAGGGTGGCCCACCGAGGCAGGGTGGCCCAAAAGGAAAAACGAAAGTTTCTCCTTTTACATTTAGTAATTTATTCAGGAGAAGGGGTTACTAGCCCCTTGCTCCCGGCATTTTAGGCGCCTCTTACGACACGCATGGCTTACGGAGGAAGAATTCTGTTCCACTTCCCCATGGAGATAAGAGGAAATAAGAACTAGAACTAGTAAGAAAATGAAGAAAACCCAGAGGGGTGTGTATATATATATGCTTGTACATGAATGTGTAGTGTGACCTAAGTGTAAGTAGAAGTAGCAAGACGTACCTGAAATCTTGCATGTTTATGAGACAGAAAGACACCAGCAATCCTACCATCATGTAAAACAAATACAGGCTTTCGTTTTACACTCACTTGGCAGGACGGTAGTACCTCCCTGGGTGGTTGCTGTCTACCAACCTACTACCACAGGATGGTAGTACCTCCCTGGGTGGTTGCTGTCTACCAACCTACTACCACAGGATGGTAGTACCTCCCTGGGTGGTTGCTGTCTACCAGCCTACTACCACAGGATGGTAGTACCTCCTGGGTGGTTGCTGTCTACCAACCTACTACCACAGGATGGTAGTACCTCCCTGGGCGTTGCTGTCTACCAACCTACTACCACAGGATGGTAGTACCTCCTGGGTGGTTGCTGTCTACCAGCCTACTACCACAGGATGGTAGTACCTCCTGGGTGGTTGCTGTCTACCAACCTACTACCACAGGATGGTAGTACCTCCCTGGGCGGTTGCTGTCTACCAGCCTACTCACAGGATGGTAGTACCTCCTGGGTGGTTGCTGTCTACCAACCTACTACCACAGGATGGTAGTACCTCCTGGGTGGTTGCTGTCTACCAACCTACTACCACAGGATGGTAGTACCTCCTGGGTGGTTGCTGTCTACCAACCTACTACCTATATATATATATATATATATATATATATATATATATATATATATATATATATATATATATATATATATATATATATATATATATATAAAATTAGTAGTAGTAATATGAGTGGAGGTAACTCCAGGTTGCTATGTGATGCTTGACAAATCTCCTGGAGAGCGAAACGTTGCCACATTGAGATGTCACAGATATATGTAGTTAAATTAGATATTGGACTCAATATCAACATAAATCTCGTGCTCAGTGAGAACCCGCATGAAGACAGAAACTCAGAAAATTGATTGATCTGTATATTTCGACCCCATTCTGGGGTCCTCTTCAGCAGATACACAAGTGAAAGGAGAACCTGAATTTTAAGGATCGTTGTGTCTTATCGTGCAGAGAAGCATTGATAAGTGTTCGTTACACTTGATTCATATATGTCGTGTTGTTAACGGTAATGGGAGAGTACATACGCACTATAGGGATTGAAGAACACTCAAGTGGTGGTGCCCCAGTGGCCTGGTGGCTAAATCTCTCACTTCATACACGGAGGGCCCGGGTTCGATTCCCGGCGGAGTGGAAACATTTCGACGCGTTTCCTTACACCTGTTGTCCTGTTCACCTAGCAGCAAATAGGTACCTGGGTGTTAGTCGACTGGTGTGGGTCGCATCCTGGGGGACAAGATTGAGGACCCCAATGGAAATTAGACAGACAGTCCTCGATGACGCACTGACTTTCTTGGGTTATCCTGGGTGGCTAACCCTCCGGGGTTAAAAATCCGAACGAAATCTTATCTTGCTAAGGTTATATTAAGCTTTACTGATACTTGTGTAGTCTAATAGCTTATCCCTCTAACTTCCTCTCCCCCTAAACAAAAATATATCAACACAAATTTAAAAGTAATATATTAAAAGTGAAATAAAACTTATGTGGAACACAAATTTAGATCTCACTCATCAGCGTTTAATTGATAAATTATTTATGATTAACAATGTAAAATTACTTACGTTTATTTATTAAGAATTATCAACTTATAATATTGTTCGTTTTCTTATCTCTCAGTGGTGGATCATGGTGCTGGGGTATGGTTGTCACCCTACGTTGAGTGATGGATCTTGGTACTGGGGCACAGGTCATATAGAACCATGGTGCTGGGGCACAGGTCATATAGAACCATGGTGCTGGGGCACATGTCATATAGAACCATGGTGCTGGGGCACAGTACATATAGAACCATGGTGCTGGGGCACAGGTCATATAGAACCATGGTGCTGTGGCACAGGTCATATAGAACCATGGTGCTGTGGCACAGGTCATATAGAACCATGGTGCTGGGGCACAGGTCATATAGAACCATGGTGCTGGGACACAGGTCATATAGAACCATGGTCCTGGGGCTTAAAAATTGCTCATTTGTTCTAACTTCTGTTATTTATGTCTCTCTCTCTGGCTTCTCTATGTTAATGCTTTTCTTCTGGCACCAGAAGCTGTTTTGTAGAATCGGAACTTATACACAGCATTCTTTAAACGAATCTTATACCAGGCTTTGTTTCTTCTCATATTTGCCTTTCCCATTATTTTATCAAACTGATTATTCTCCAGAAGATACGATACTTGATCTGATCTTGATAGTGTTACCTCCCAGTACCCTGAATTGTTTGCTTTCTCATCTTTTCTTTGTTTCGCCCCTCGACGATGGTCTAAAAACATGTTGAAACGTCGTTCATTTCTATTTTCATATTGAGGATTAGTTGTCAATAATCATTGTGTGTTGAGGACACAAAGAACACGAAGAATAACTTAAGAGTACTCGAAGATACCCAACGATAATATTACTAAAATGAACGATTTATTTTTTATCTAAAGAAATTTAGCATTCTAAATTTACATGTAAATATATTTTTTAATTTGTGTTATGAATGAAATATACTTTCCGTGTCCCATATTGAATTAAACGGTAGCAACAGAGGAGTAAAAAATACAACACGGTTAATGAAATATTGTATATGAACGAGTGATGATGATGGGATTTAGAAGGTGGCTGACAGACCAAGGTCAGCCCAGCTGTGTTGACTGAATTCATACGTCAGCCCAGCTGTGTTGACTGACTTCATACGTCAGCCCAGCTGTGTTGACTGACTTCATACCTGTGAGAACTTAAATTTAAACATGACAGCGTAAAAACATCGTAAAAACTGACCTGATGAAATTAAACGAAATATATATATTGAACATTTCTTCTTTATTATGCCATTTATTTTGTCATTTATGTTGTTTTCCTTCCCATTGTATCTTTGTCAATGTGTTTTTTTTTTTAATAAAGTTCACATAGCATACAGGGGTTGGTAAGAGAAGAAAATATTAAAATAGCTCAAGTGGGAATCTTGAGTTTTCCTAAAGTGCGTCTGTGCTTTTGTCTGAGGATGAATTTTCCCAGTCCAGTTCTAGAGGTGGTACATTTGTGTGTGTGTGTGTGGGTGCGCGCGCAAGTGTGAAAACAGGAACTTCCTGCTCTGGTAAATTGACCTTTGTTTTATGAGGTAAGGAGTACTGCTGGCGGTGTTGATGTTAACGTCACACACACTGGAACCTGCTGCGCTGTTTAACCTGTTTTCTGAGTTCATGTCAGGTATAGCGTGTTGCTAGTCATACCTAGATCTTGTGCTCTGCCTGCTCTCTGTCTCTCTTCTACTCTCTCCTCACTTGCTCAACGTTACTACTTTAAGTTAAACGTGTTACACAGTTGGAACCTACTCATATTGATAGTTTACCTGCTTTCATCCTACATTGTTCATTCCAGTCTCTCACACACTTGTCTCACCTCTCGCACACTTGTCTCACCTCTGGCACACTTGTCTCACCTCTCGCACACTTGCTCTACCTCTCCACACTTGTCTCCTCTCCACACTGTCTCACCTCTCACACACTTGTCTCACCTCTCACACACTTGTCTCACCTCTCGCACACTTGTCTCACCTCTCACACACTTGTCTCACCTCTCACACACTTGCCTCACCTCTCACACACTTGCCTCACTTCTCACACACTTGCCTCACTTCTCACACACTTGCCTCACCTCTCACACACTTGCCTCACCTCTCACACACTTGCCTCACTTCTCACACACTTGCCTCACTTCTCACACACTTGCCTCACTTCTCACACACTTGCCTCACTTCTCACACACTTGCCTCACCTCTCACACACTTGCCTCACCTTCTCACCCACACTTGCCTCCACTTCTCACACACTTGCCTCTCTCCACCTTCTCACCACACTTGCCCTTCTCACCTCTCATTACACTTGCCTCTCTCTCCACTTCTCACTCCTTCACACTTGCCTCACCTCTCACACACTTGCCTCACTCTCCACTGCCGTAAAAGAGTAAACTCACACAGCTCACAGAATTACTGGCAAACGAAGGCTCAGATGGACTCGTTACGGTGCTCCTTGTGAAGCACATTCCAGGAAGCTCAGGAAGCTCCTGGAACCTCCTGGAAGCTCCAGGAAGCTCCTGGAAGCAGCCATCACGGGGAGTATGCTAGGTGATGCTCCCCAATTAAATTAATTCTAGTTTAAAACCACCTAACATTTATGAAGGGATTCAGGGAAACCGGTTATGCGGACATGAGTCTTGGAGGTGTAAATTCAGAACCTGATTTCAGAGAGTCATTTGCAATATAATGTCTATGGTTTAGCGCTTCTTTTGATTATAATAATAATAATAATACGTATTTCTATTAAATTAATGATCATTTTACTTTTTTTGTCATCTATATTTATTTATACATGTTTAAATAAATAAAATATATATATATATATATATATATATATAATATAATGTCGTGCCGAATAGGTAAAACTGGTCAATTAGGAAGAACTCATTTAAAATAAAATCCTTTCTAAAATTTTCTCTTGTTCGATTAAAGATATATATTTTTTTCATTTATGTTAATGTAAAAATTAATAATTTTGTACCAAAAGAATCTTAGAAAACTTACCTAACCTTATTATAGCAAGCGTAATTTAATTTTGCCTAATCCAACTAAATATATTTTAGATAAGTTTAAAATAATTTAATAATAAACAAACACAATGAAATATATTTTTTTTCGTTAGGTTCAGAACGATTTTTGCAAAATTTTTGCTAACACAAATTTTCGCTTGCTTTATTCGGCAAGAAGAGCGTTGTTATTTAAGCCAAAATGGCAAGTTTTACTTATTCGGCACGACATATATATACATATATATATATTTATACATATATTTATATATACTCAAGATTCTCTCGAAAATTACGAGTAAGCAAGTTTGGATCTGGGAAAGTTACTTTCTGACGACCAGTACTGTATAACGGTGTTGATGTTCTTGACGATAGATCTGGATTTTACCTGGAACAGGTTATTAGTTCTTCTAACTTTCCCCATCAACCTCATCAACCAAAATACAATCACTAACGATCAACACGCATGCAAGGAACACTCACCATCATCACCTAAACATCAGACCAGCTAAACATCACCCACACAAACACACACCAAACACTGTTCACTGTCACGTAATGGAAAAAAACACAATCTCAACCTCTCCGTTGCGTCATTTGACATGTAAACATGATTATATCAGTCATCTCCTTCAGGCACGAGTATCATTTCATCCATTACTCTCGTCAACATTTTTTTATTTACTAAAGTACAATTCGAGTTCATTTCTCAACGTCAGTATTTACGATGAAAACAAAATGTCACTATTCAGATTTCTACAAAGTATATTTTTTTCAAAGGTTCTATGGACCTACATTATCAAATTCTGTTTTGCAAGAAGGAAAAAAAATATATAGAATGATTTGTCAAAGTGACTGTCTTTGAGACGTGTTTCTAAACTCAGGTCAAGCTCAACGAGCTTTCGTTTTTATTCCAGCAAGCCGTAAATGCTCTATAAATAAATCAAAAATTTTATCCAGGTGGTCGGGTATAAGCAGGGGAGTGATGGACCTGCCTTGCATGGGTCAGTACACCTCCTGCAGTGTTCCTTTTTTCTTATGTTCTTATGTTCTTATAATAAAGATACCGAGGTGTTATACCATTGTCTAATTCATCATCCTGTCGTGTCTCTGAACCCTTCGTCTACTTTCATCAGTATTTTCCTTATTATATTGATCACAAATGCTTCTAGAGAGTCAAGAGTCACGAATTGGGTAAGTGGTATGGGTAAGTGGTATGGGTAAGTGGTATGGGTAGGTGGTATGGGTAGGTGGTATGGGTTGATTGTATGGGTAGGTAGTATGGGTAGGTGGTATGGGTAAGTGGTATGGGTAAGTGGTATGGGTAAGTGGTATGGGTAAGTGGTATGGGTAAGTGGTATGGGTAGGTGGTATGGGTTGATTGTATGGGTAGGTGGTATGGGTAAGTGGTATGGGTAAGTGGTATGGGTAAGTGGTACGGGTAAGTGGTATGGGTAAGTGGTACGGGTAAGTGGTATGGGTAAGTGGTATGGGTAAGTGGTGTGGGTAGTGGTATGGGTAAGTGGTACGGGTATGGTATGGGTAAGTGGTATGGGTAGTGGTGTGGGTATGGTACGGTAAGTGGTATGGGTAAGTGTATGGTAAGTGGTGTGGGTAAGTGGTACGGGTGTGGTATGGGAAGTGGTATGGGTAGTGTGTGGGTAGTGGTACGGGTAAGTGGTATGGGTAAGTGGTATGGGTAATGGTATGGGTAAGTGGTTGGGTAAGTGGTCGGGTAAGTGGTATGGGTAAGTGGTATGGGTAGGTGGTATGGGTATGGTTGGGTAATGGTATGGGTAATGGTATGGGTAAGTGGTATGGGTAAGTGGTAGGTAAGTGGTATGGGTAAGTGGTATGGGTAGGTGTATGGGAAGTGGTATGGGTAAGTGGTATGGGTAATGGTATGGGTAAGTGGTATGGGTAGGTGGTATGGGTAAGTGGTTGGGTATGGCATGGGTAAGTGGTATGGGTAAGTGGTATGGGTAAGTGGTACGGGTAAGTGGTATGGGTAAGTGGTATGGGTAAGTGGTATGGGTAAGTGGTATGGGTAAGTGGTGTGGGTAAGTGGTATGGGTAAGTGGTATGGGTAAGTGGTATGGGTAAGTGGTACGGGTAAGTGGTATGGGTAAGTGGTATGGGTAGGTGGTATGGGTAAGTGGTATGGGTAAGTGGTATGGGTAAGTGGTATGGGTAGGTGGTATGGGTAAGTGGTGTGGGTTCAGAGTGAGACGTTAAGCTTTCATCTTCATCTGATTACTTTTATTACGAAAGCCAAAAGAAAGTGTACTTGTGGGTGAACATTTCTGTGATCTTAAGTGAGGACATTTAAACTTAGAAATTCTTATCAAGTAACAAAATATAATAATTTATAAAAAAACGAATTGGTATTTTCAGCGAAGATAATTTTTTTCAAATGTCGAGCATTTAATATTTTCTGATACCACGAAAATAAATCTGAAAATCACAAAAATTGATATATAAATGACTATAACGAAATTTAGATCGATTTTATATATCATATGTAGAAATAAGCTATAATTTATTACCAAAGTTAAGTCAAGTTACAAAGTCATCGTTGGCATAAAATAACAGAATTAACTACAGGGGGGGGGGGGGAGTCATAATTCTGGTTACTTTATTAATGTGTTAATTTTTTAGTTAAACTGTGCTAGGGTAGCAGTTTGGAACCATCAATAAGACCTGGCATCAGTTACCGTATTTTCCGGCTTATAAGGCGCACGACAGATGTACCATGAGATTAAATCAGTAATCATATTTAAGGACTAATGATCCTCTTCTAAAGAGTAACCCAAAAGCTACCATTAAAGACCCTGACCTTGAGCATATAAGGCTGATTTTCCAAGACTTCTTGTTGGAAAAAAGACGCGCCTTATATACCAGAAAATACTGTAGATTCGGGTGTGACGGTAGTGACGGTAGTGACAGTAGTGACGGTAGTGACTCTTGCGTGAATTCTCTGTTGTGAATTATAATCCAACGAACACTATAATTTTCACTCACACGTTTCGAAATATTTAATTGAGAGAAACAAGAGGAAAATAAGATCCATTCATCAATGGTAAACAGCCAATACTATAAAAAAACTGTGACGTGGCTGCAGTTTACAGTCATTGTTGAATATTGTTGCAAATAAGATTCACGTGTGTCCCAAGCGCATATTTTCTTACAGCATGACTAGTTTCGGGGGAACTCTTCTCCATCTTCTGGTGATATATATATAATGCAACTCTTGAGATTATATAAATATGTTATTTGATTTATATAAATATGTTTAAAAAAAAGATATAAAAGTATCAAACATCAAAACTTTTCAGAGGAGTCATTGTTTCACAGTGAAGATTTGTCTCGAGCAGTGAGTGAACCTCACTGTGTTGGTTCACTGTGGCCACTGTGAACCAACACAGTGAAGCTGGCCACAGTGAACCAACACAGTGAAGCTGGCCACAGTGAAATTGACCATTGTGTTGGTTCACTGTTGCTAGCTTCACTGTGCTGGTTCACTGTGGCCAGCTTCACTGTGTTGGTTTATTGTGGCCAGCTTCACTGTGTTGGTTCACTGTGGCCAGCTTCACTGTGTTGGTTCACTGTGGCCAGCTTCACTGTGCTGGTTCACTGTGGCCAGCTTCACTGTGTTGATTGGTTCACTGTGGCCAGCTTAACCGTCCTGGTTCACTGTGGCCAGCTTCACTGTGCTGGTTCACTGTGGCCAGCTTCACTGTGCTGGTTCACTGTGGCCAGCTTCACTGTGCTGGTTCACCGTGGCCAGTTTCACTGTGCTGGTTCACTGTGGCCAGCTTCAATGTCCTGGTTCACTGTGGCCACCTTCATAAGTTTCTTTATTCTTTATATGTGTTATTTATGTATCATTAATTTTACCTAATTTTAATAACGCCTCACAAAGGCAGTCACTATGACAAATCAATGTAAATTCAGTACATTTTTTTTACCTTCTTATAAAACTGAATTTTATAATATAACTTGAATAGAGCCTCTAACAACAAAAATCAACATTGTAGCAATCTATATATATTCTGGCCATTTGTTGCCATGGTTAAGAGGCTGAGCTTTGATCTCTGGTTACAGTCATGTTAACGAGAGTAATGGACGATGTTTGTGCCTGGAGGATTTAACTTATGAAGTTGCCAGTGAGATGAGGCAACGGAGAGGGTTAGATTTTGTGTTTTCCATTACGTTTGTTGTGTGATGATGTGTGGCTAGTGTGATGTCCAGTAATGATGTCTAGTGTTCCTTGCGTACGTGTTACTCGTTGGTGTTTGTATTCTGCTTGAGGGGAAAGTTAGGAGAACTAATTACCTACATCAGGTAAAAATTCAGATTTGTTGTCAAGAACGTCTACAATATTATGCAATTCAGTATTGATCGTGAGAAAGTAAATTTTCCCCGCTCCGAACATGCTTTCTCGTAATTCCTGTGAGAACGATTCTTTACAGTGGAAATAGAACCGTGAGAAATAGTAAGCCACACTTACGTGTGTGTATGTGTGTGTGTATATGTATCTGTGTGTATAATATATAATGTGCCGAATAGATAAAACCTGCGATTTTTGCTTAAATAGCAACGCTCTTCTTGCCGAATAAGGCAAGCGAAAATTTGTATATCTAATAATTTCGCAAAAATCATTCTGAAGCTAACGAAAAAAATATATATTTCATTGCGACTAGCCAAGGATTCGAACGCTGCTTTGCGTGATCCTGTGGGTTAGAGCGTCATGGGTTGTCGCTCACCATGAGGTGGGCCAAAGCAGCACGAGTTCGAATCCTTGGCTAGTCGCAGTGTTGTTATTGATCAATACCACTTGTTCGTGGTCACAATAATATATATATATATATATATATATATATATATATATATATATATATATATATATATATATATATATATATATATATATATTTATTATATAAACAATTGCTCAACACCGTTTTATAAAGAGATACTGACTTCAACCTGGTTTCTTTGTGTTGATATTAAAATGCTTTCAGTGCCAGCAGTAACTTAAAGGCTTCAGAGATGCTTATGCCAGATTCAGAGTCAGTCTCCATGACTGGCTGCAAGAACTCTTCTTGTAAGGGGGGGGGGGCTCTTGATCTTAGGAATCGTAGCCATCTTTTCTCTTTCTCGTATGTAATCTAATAGTTTTTATTCCCTAAGGTCGATATGATACCCTTTAGGTTTAGTGCTTCCTCCTAAATATAATTATTAATAAGATAAATACTAATAAATAATACTAATAAATAAATATTAATAGAAGGACTGTTAACGAGGTCGTTAAGCCTAAGTCTGTACGTGATGAGCCAGTGTCTGTACGTGATGAGCCAGTGTCTGTACGTGATGAGCCAGTGTCTGTACGTGATGAGCCAGTGGCTGAAAGTGACGAGCCAGTTGTACGTGACGGGCCAGTGTCTGTACGTGATGAGCCAGTGTCTGTACGTGACGAGCTAGTGTCTGTACGTGATGAGCCAGTGTCTGTACGTGACGAGCTAGTGTCTGTACGTGACGAGCCAGTGTCTGTGCATGACGGGCCAGTGTCTGTGCATGACAGACCAGTGTCTGTACATGACGGGCCAGTGTCTGTATATGACGAGCCAGTGTTTGTACGTGACTAGCCAGTGTCTGTACATGACGAGCCAGTGTCTGTACATGACGGACCAGTATCTGTACATGACAAGCCAGTGTCTGTACATGACGGGCCAGTATCTGTACATGACAAGCCAGTGTCTGTACATGACGGGCCAGTATCTGTACATGACAAGCCAGTGTCTGTACATGACGGGCCAGTATCTGTACATGATAAGCCAGTATCTGTACATGACAAGCCAGTGTCTGTACATGGGTTAAGCGACTGTCTGCTGTGTGGATGCTCTGGTTAGCTAGAATTTCATCTCCCTCACGCCACCTCAGCCTAGTATAGGTTGATGACCCTCTGCATGGAGGTAGACCCGAGGCACCGGCACCGACACTCAAGATTGGCACTTCTGTCAATCATTCAATCATTCAATTTGCGTGTGGAAGAGGTTCTCGCGAATCAGTCTCTGGAGATGTTAGATTAGACAATCATAATGGAAGCCCTAATCTCCAGAACTTTTCCCATTATTCACTCTTTAAGGAGGGTCAATTTTATAATAATTATAATCATAATTATTATTGTTTTCTTGGTTCTTAACCAGTATGCTGATTAATAGAAGTGGTTTTATTTAGGTAACCTTCTGCCTCCCTCCCCTTTCTCTCTCTCACTCATTAGCCATATATTTATTCCTCATTCTGAGAAGGAAATTAGAAGTGCAATGATAAATTTGTCTCGCTCCAGAAGTTGTCAGTTCCTTATGAGTGTTCGCACTTTCGCTCTGAACCCTGACTTTTCCATAAAGACTTTCTCTAGTGCTGCAGCCACCAATGATAAACCTTTCTGTTTCAACCCGTTCTAAGCCATTTCCTCCCAGATAATGAACATTATCTACAGCAAACAGACGAGAAAGGTGGACTGTTGTAATGATCTTGCTCGACCACAAGGAGTGTTTGGTAGTCTATCGAATTGAACTCAATGCAACGTAGCATCCAGTCGTACCCCAGAAGTACACTTGACCTTAAAGGCTTCTTTGCAATCTTTATTTCTCTGGAATAGACTCCCCTGTCTGTGAATACCTGACAACAGACATGATTACAACATGCAGGATACAAGAAACAGATAAGGTCACCAAAACCAGACTTTAGCACTTGCAATGGACTAATATGTTTCATAAAGTGCTAATGTGTGGGTCATCCAGTGCATGGAGTGGGGGATGTCCTATCCCCCATCAACTAAATGCGGCCCAGTCACCGTCCAGTTAACACCAAGGGCACAAACATGGAGACTAACGAAAAACATTATTTATTGCAGTGGAGGAGACTGGAGAGCGCCAGTGCTTGGTTTAATTTAAAAGAAATCGACGAGGTCGACCAACAGTGAGGTGTAGGTCAATACCCACAAAGTCAGCGAGTTGCTATTACAGTTACAAAGCCAGCGAGTTGCTAGTACAGTTACAAAGTCAGCTGATTGAAAATGTTAATATAAACTGTTTATAATGATAAGTAAAACTTGTATTTCAGGGAAAGTTGCATAGTGAGTATCATTGAGTCATTCCTCCTCCAGCAAATGTCAAAAAAAAAAGAGCAGAGGGAAAGTGACCAGAAATAATACAGCGAATGATAGTCGGAAGTTGAGACGCCACGAAGCTGTTTGTCTACACAATTTAAGAAAGATGACAAAAACTTATTTCCTAAGATATTCGGAACTGTTATTGCTGGGAAATTGCATGGCGAGTGTTAAGTCACTCATGATACGGGAAATGCGAAGGAAATAAAGAAGAAAACTAAAAGAAAATTAGTGGTAACTGAAGAACAGGAAGAGCAGCTGATAAACACAGTCGGCAAAAAACTGACCTTTTGGTACACAGATTCTTGAGTTCTTACATATAAAAACACCTAAACGAGGAGTGTCAATAAATCTGAAATTTGCAGGATTATTTTGATATAGTTATCCCTCTGTGTTGCTCTATTTTTTTTTTCATTAGCGTTTTGATTTTAATTTTTGGGCAGTAACCGCCTGATTCACCTCGCAATGAAATATATGAATTTTTTTCTAACTTTTAAAGTATATTTTACATTTTAAGGTGTAAATTTCTCTCAAATTGTCTTCAACTTGACATGGTTGCAGGTGTTTAAAAACACCTGATGATGATAACTTAATTTCCCCCCAAAGGTTGACAGCTTTTTGTATGCAACAAATGTTGTCTTTAAACGTAAACCTTTGTTCAACTACGTATATATTCTGATGAGTATGTATCAATTGAATAAGGATATATACACCGAGTGATGATATATATCTGTATGAGCATTGAGAGGTGTGTGTATAAAGAACAAGGTATAATACTTTGACTGGAACAATACACAAATAACCCGCCCATAGGAGACCTAAACCTATGACGACGTTTCGGTCCGTCTTGGACCATTGACTACTCGTGTGACTAGTTTATATACACCGAGATGCGTATATTGTGTATATACACTGAGAGGTGTCTCAGTGTATATGCACTGAGAGGTTTATATCTCTCAGCTTATGTACACTGAGAGCTTTTTTTAATAGCCATTTTAGGTGTTAATGAACGGATGACGTGAAGTCTAAGCGACACTCATGTAGTCGATAGGGTTTAAACCCCATTAACCAATCAATCAACCACTCTAGATGGGAATACACGGAAAGAACTAGTGTGTGTAAAACATTCATACATACATATACACTATGGGACTATTATGTATACCTGTATACTTTGCTCGTTAATGCAAATATCAGCCAATCACGTGGCAGCACCTTAATTTTAAAAGCATGAAGACATGGTCAAGATGTTTACTTGTTTAGACCAAACATCAGAAATGTGAACTAAGTGATTCTCACCATGGAATGATTGTTGGTGCCAGACAGATGGGCTGGTTTGAGTACCTCAGAAACTGTTCATCTCCTGGGATTTTCACGCACAAGTCTCTAGAGTTTACGGAGAATAGTGAGTAAAATACAAAATATCTAGTGAGCGGAGAAAGGTGGACTGCTGTAATGATCTTGCTCGACCACAAGGAGTGTTTGGTAGTCTATCGAATTGAACTCAATGCAACGTAGCATCCAGTCGTACCCCAGAAGTACACTTAACCTTAAAGGCTTCTTTGCAATCTTTATTTCTCTGGAATAGACTCCCCCTGTCTGTGAATACCTGACAACAGACATGATTACAACATGCAGGATACAAGAAACAGATAAGGTCACCATAACCAGAGAATGGCTAGACTGGTTCAAGCTGACAGAAAAGCGACAGTAACTCAAATAACCACACGTTCCAACAGTGGTATGCAGAAGAGCATATCTGAATGCACAATACGTCGATCTTTGAAGTCGCTGAATTACAGCAGCAGAAGACCACACCGGGTTCCACTCCTGTCGGCTAAGAACAGGAAACTCAGCCTACAGTAAGCACAGACTCACAAAAACTGGACAGCTGAAGACTAGAAAATAACATCCCCTGGTCTGATGAATTGCGATTTCTGCTGCGACAAGCAGATGGTAGCATCAGAATTTGCCGTAACCTTTGCGATGTGATGGAACAGGACATTCGTAGCAAGAATGTACAGCCGTAAAATCTGCAGCAACTGCGTGATGCTGTCATGTCGACTTGGACCACAATCTCCAAGGAACCTTTCTGGTATTTTGTTGAATCCATGATTCGAAGAATTCAGGCTGTTCTGGGGCAGAGAGCCTATCCAGTGGCCACTGTACTCACCTAATTGTGGTTGCAGGGGTCGAGACTCAGCTCCTGGCCTCGCCTGTGTGTGTGTGTGTACACACACTCACACTTTACTTGAATGAGTGTATGTATCAGTTTTGTAAACACATTGGGTTTCCATCCAAAGGTATACCACAATACCAAAGCTGTATCCACAGTACCAGACTTGTACCCTCCATCCCAAGAGTGTATTTAGACTGACATATTATGTTTCCTGAACCCATGTTGTTATGTATTCAAAGCATTATAGAGGCACGTACTGGGCCCTGAAACTGAGCTCAATATTTGTGTTTATTAGCCACATTACCTTTCTAATGAACTGTTTACAAATTTATTGGTATTAACTTCATAGTCATGAATTCAGACAAACATTACAATGTAGTTATGAGTTATCTGCGATATACAATGCTTAGAAATATATAACTGAATTTAGGCAAATTGATGTAGTCATGAGGTAGTATTTACAAAAGGCAAAGTCAGGATATGTTTTGCTGAAATAGATTATTTCACTGTAGCAAAGACAGTTGCAATGGGAGACCGATAAAGATTCCTTAATCAGTAAAAATCCATCCATATTACACTTGTTTATGTACAAGTATCCATTCACTGGTAATGCCAATGGATGGATACTTGTACATAAACTGTGACATGACAAGCAATGACTCTACGTTCCTCTCTCTCTTCTTTAACATGTAATGAAGTTTCTGTATACAGTTAGTAAGTTTATTCAGTTACATGTACACATAAATACACTTATATAAATTATCATACATAGCAGCATGTGTGTAGGATTACATAGGATAACCCAAAAAAGTCAGTGACGTATTTCCATTGGGGTCCTTGATTTTCATTAGGGTCCAAGTTGAGTCGCTTTAAGATGCATAATAATTTAAATTTGTGAGAGAGGTTTTTAGGTGATTCTGAATTATTAATTACATTTTCTTATTTAGGTAAGTTTTCACTACGTATGTATGTATTTTGCATATGAAATTTCAAATAAAATAATAAAAACTACGAATCCCACAACGGAAATAAGTCAGTTTGACTTTTTTTTTGGGGGGTTATCCCAGGTTCTGTACACATATGCTGCTATATATTATAATCTATGTAACTGTATTTGTGTATACCTGAATAAACTTACAATCATTGGTTCCCGTTTTCTCTTCACACCGCCAACTATTTTTAATGATTTTATCTCAAACTTGAATTTTTTCGTTGTTTGTAAG
This sequence comes from Cherax destructor, assembly GCA_009830355.1. Lineage (NCBI taxonomy): Eukaryota > Metazoa > Arthropoda > Malacostraca > Decapoda > Parastacidae > Cherax > Cherax destructor. The sequence goes on along the minus strand of WNWK01000254.1, from coordinate 272,445 downwards.
TTGCAATTGGTTATTTAGTTCATAGAAAACAATCTTAACCTATCTCAGTCACGGTATTGTGCCTGCTTTTGTTACTAACTTAACCTAATTGAGAAATTTGTTGCAAACCGTATGTTAGACAGCCATAAAATCTAACGTATGGGAGATAAGAGGATGAATTGGATCAATAACTTGGATATTTTTTTTAATATTTATGAGTTGCAGAGAATGTAAGTGACAACGTGTCTGAAACAAGTCCCCAATATAACCAACTTGTGAAAGGAAAGTACGACGTTTCGGTCCGCTATAACTTGACGGCGATCCAGGACGAGCCGAAACGTCGCCTTCACTTCCTTTCCGTAAGTGTGAGTTGTCTTCGAATTCATTTACCCCCCCTCCCCCGACATCTGCTGCGTCAAATGCTGTCTTATTCTTACGTGTCCTGGAATGAGTTGGTATTTGACGCCACAGCATCGTTTCTGTCGTTTTCAACGTTCATATGTCGTTTTCCAACATTCATATGTCGTTTTCCAACGTTCATATGTCGTTTTCCAACGTTAATATCTGTCGTACTTTCCCTCATCTAGATTATCAGCGTCGGTCTACACACAACATGACCTGGTACGCCTTTCCCTCGTGTTTTTTTTTTGCGACGCTGGGAGGTGGAGTCTTGGGCGTGAGTGTGCATATATAAACAACGTGTGAATGCACTGAAGTCCTCAGTGTTGTAGAGACGAGGAGGGGAGATGCTGCATCTGGAGGTAATATTATACTAATAATATACATTAGCAAGACGTATATGAGTAAGAATCATGTGCAACATTTTGGTATCTATTTCCGAAAGGCTTCGCTGGCTCAGCAGGCTTCCTCAGTCGAATACAGAGGTGACTAAAGTGCTGAATACAATTGAAGAGGAGATTGGGGAGTTCAGTCCCTCAGTTTTGATAGAAGTCCCTCAGTGATGAAGAACCGGACACCTCAGTCCCTTCAACTTTCTCTAGTATTTTTCTCAGCTCTGCTTCGTCTGGAGAAACCTGCTGAGCTGGCGAAACGTTTCGGAAATAAAGATAGCAAAGTATTCCTCTTCATCTGCAGGTAATGTTGAAGTGGGTCGGGGAGGAAAGAAGACAGGTCCTCACAGTGCCGTGTCCTGACAGTGACAAGCCCGAAAGAAGTGTAGGGTCCTGACCCAGAGTGACACTATGTACAATATCAATCAATTGTGGCGGGTATTATCATGAATCTTCGTCAAAGACATCAACAAGATCATTATACATGAAACCATTACTACTACTACTTCTACTATTGCTACTTCTTTTGCTATTACTACTACTACTACTATATTACTACTACTTACTATTCTTGCTACACAGCAGCAACTACAACCATAAACTGCTCCCCACACGCTGTACTGCTTCCCCACACGCTGTACTGCTCCCCCACACGCTGTACTGCTCCCCCACACGCTGTACTGCTCCCCCACACGCTGTACTGCTCCCCCACACTCTGTACTGCTCCCCGCACGCTGTACTGCTCCCCCGCACGCTGTTCTTGAAACAAAAATCTACTCTGGCGCTCAGCATTCATTTTATATCTATATGCTTAAGTGACGATGTTTATAATGAAATGAGTTGGTAATGTTGCATAGATGTTGATGCTACGTAGATGTCGATGTGAATCCTGTCAGTGTAGATCATTGTTGCCAGTGCAGAATTACACACTACTGTGAGAGCTATTAGATTGGAGGTGTCAGTGGAGATAATGAAAATTATTTAAAATTACGTGTTATTAGTGTCCCATTTACTTGTTATTCTTGGAAATGTTAGTTTTCTGAGAGTTATTCTCGCTCATCATGTAGTGTTGCATTATGCAAAACTGCGAAGCTGATTGTAAGGCATTGATGTTTCGTCGGGGGGGGGGGGGGGGGGGGGGGGGGGGGGGGGGGGGGGGGGGGGGGGGGGGGGGGGTTGGTATTATGCAAAACTGCGAAGCTGATTGTAAGGCATTGATGTTTTCGTCAGTGATCTATTTTCAGTGCTAGTTGTATTTTATTATTTGTAATGGAATCTGTGTAATGTTCTCCTTCCTCTTACAGGCAGCGTTAGTTCAGGTCCTGGTGGCCGCCTGCCTCGCCCGACCCATCTATCTGCCGTCTTACAGATTCACGACACCTACTCCTTTCCTTCCCCAGGTTCCAAAACTTTCACTAGACCTGTCCCCTTCTCCGAACCTTCCCTCTTCACTCAACCCAGCCACGACCACGTTTCCTGACATCACGGAGGCCTTTGGGCCTCCATCCTTCTCTTCACTTCACTCTGACCCTGGTCCCCCTCCGAGAATTGAGGTACCTTCTCTCTACAGCCAACCGCACCAGCATTCGCTTTCTTTGTCAGACGGGCCAGTATTCCACGGCACTGTAGGTCACTTTCCCGGTCCGTCAGAGGAAGAGTCACTCTTCCTTTCTGATGAATCCCCTGTCTCCGGTAGCCTGAGCTTCGGTCCTTCTCTGTCCACTACCCTTGGCCCTGTCGTCAGTCAACCAGATACGATATCAGGCCTTTTCTCTGGGAGTCCTTCTGAATCTAGCAAGTCAGATTTTCCTAAGACCCTCTCTGTCTCCAGCCAAGACCTCAGTCAACAAGATCTTGATCTCCAACAGCTTCACCCAGTAGACCAAACATACGGTCAGCCGGACTCTCACTCAGTCTTCTTCTTCTCTGATAAATCTTCAAGCCTGAGTCAACCAGATCAAACTTTCACTCTATCATCCACTGCATCCCCGACAACCATTAAACCTGACCTACATTCAACCTCTAGCAAACCAGACCCCTCACTCACTCTACCCCTTATCCCTAGTCTGGTCTCCAGTCATTCAGACCCACACTCAGTCTTCCTTACTGGCGATGCTAAGATTTCCAGGCTGTCAGATCACACCCCTAACCTGCCATTTCCTGAAGCCCTGGTGTCCAGCCAGCCAGATCCAAACTCAATTTTCCTTTCTGAAGAAGCACCAGTCTCTCATAAACCAGACTTTGCTTCCACCGTGTCTCCTATACCAGGCAGAGTATACTCTCGTTCAGACCCTCACTCCATCTTTCTCTCTGATGAAGGCACAGAGCCAAGACAACCTGACCTCGTCCCTAACCTCCCAGCACCTGCAGTCCATGTGTCCTCTAAGTCAGATCCAAACTCAATTTTCCTTTCGGAGCTTGACGCAGTTTCCAGTCAGCAAGGATTTTCTTCCACCGTGTCCTCCATCATAGGCACGGACTTCAATCAGCCAACAAAACATTCAAATATTCTTACGGAAAAAGCTGGTGTCTCCAGTCAGCTAGGGTCGAATTTACTCTTCCACAGTGACAGAAGGACTGTACCAAGTCAACGAGTCCTTCCCACCCTGTCCTCTATCCCAGGCGGGGTCTATAGTCAACCAAATCCACACTCCTTTTTCTCAGACAAAACCTCGGTCTCTAATCATCGTGAACACTCTCTCTCCCTGTCGTTCCCTTCCCAGATTTCCAGCCATCAGGACCCACACTCAATATTTCTCACTGCCGAACATCCAGTTAAAAGTCAGTCTGATCATTCCCTAAACCAGCACTCAACACCAGGCTCAGTGCTGATTGCAACTTCAGGTAAAAATTCAGTTTTCAGTCAGGAAGGAGACGTGGAGAGAGAGTCTGTCACTCAGGCTAGCACTTTCTCCTCCCAAGACTATGTAGCTCCCGTCCAACAACCCAAAGCTTTCTCTATAAACATTACTCCAGCTCCTACTGCGGGATACATAAGCCCTGCTCCTGGTCGCCTGAACCTACCTGTAGGACGGCCGTCACGACCTGCCTGCAGGTGGCCGCCACGACCTGCCTGCAGGTGGCCGCCACGACCTACCTGCAGGTGTCAGTCTCACTCACGCCCACCACCAGTCAGCCGCCCACGCCCAACACCACTCAAGCACCACCCGTGAGGTGAGTCTGCACTCCAGTTCCCCCATAACCCATGACAATGTGAATTTTACTCTTGTCAATTGAACGAAAAACCAGTTCTTTTCGTTACTTTCTTAATACTTTTTTCCTCCATAAGGAAATCTTCCAAGTGAAAGTTATTACAGATCACATTGTTGTGGATTGCTCTAAATAAATACGTTAAGAATTCAACCACCTTTATTGAAAGTAAAATTATATGTGTCAGTTATTATCTAAAGTTTCTAATACTTTTAAAGGATAGTTTGATATACTATACTATAGTTTTGATATACATCCTATAGTTTGATATACCGTATATTTTCTTTACTGGCGGCAAGATTTTGCTCATTTTGATTTTGATTCGTGCCGTTGCGTGATATCTGTCGTGCCGAATAGGTAAAACTTGCGATTTTGGCATAAATAGCAATGCTCATTTCGCCTAATATGTCGAGAGAAAATTTTATGTATGCAATAATTTCGCAAAAATCATTCGGAAAAAATATATTTCGTTTTTTGTTTATTATTAAATTATTGTAAACTTATCTAAAATATATAGTTGGATTAGTCTAAATTAAACTGAGCTTGTTATAATAAGGTTAGGTAAATTTCCTAAGGTTATTTTGGTATAAAATTATTATTTTTTACAGAAACATATATGAAAAAAAAATATCTTTAAACGTACAAGAAAAATTTTAGAACTTAATTTTAAACGAGTTCTTTCTATTTGACCAATTTTACCTATTCGGCACGACATTATATATGCCAGTAAGAATGCCTCTCTGAGTATATACGCCAAGAAGTGTTTTAAGTTCGTATACGCAGAAAAATGTGAATTTCTCAGTATGTACACACTAATAGGAATGTATCTTTCAGTATACTCGTATGTACTAGTATACTCGTATATTCAGTATAATTATATATACTTGTATACACGGAGTTATTTGCATAGTTCCAGGTATATAATCCAAGAGACTTGTTTTTCAGTATATAAACACTGATAAACACACCTGCATTGTGTCTAGGAGGACTATTAGTGTATATAGTGTGACTTAGTGTGTATAGTGTGACCTGCAGTGTGTATTGTGTGACCTGCAATGCGTATAGTATATCTGCACTGTATGAAATTACCTGCAGCGTTTATAGTGTGACCTGCAGCGTTTATTGTTTGGCCTGCAGTGTATATAGTGTGGCCTGCAGTGTATATAGTGTGGCCTGCAGCGTATATGGTGTGGCCTGCAGAATGTATAGTGTGACCTGCAGAGTGTATAGTGTGACCAGTGTCTTTAGCATAACCTGTATTGTATATAGTATGACCTGCAGTATATATTGCGTAGCCTGAAGTGTTTAGTGTGACTTGTACTGTGCATAGTGTGACCTGCAGTGTTTATAGTGACCTGCAATGTGCATAATATAACTTGAAGTGTATAGTGACTTGCAGTACCGTCAATAGGAATGATATGGGTAGTATTGTCTATAGGATTGATGTGTGAGCACCGTCTATACTCTATAGGAATGATGGCTATTTATATGTCCTCATTCTGTATGATCATACCTGTACTGATACAGTATGCTCACACAGTATGCTCACACAGTATGCTCATACTATTCAGGGCCTACTAATTATCTGAGTGTTGAGCTCTCGCTTCCGGTCCTAGGGGTTGAGCTCCAGCTCCTGGCTCCGCTATGGACATGAGGGAATGGTAATGAGAGCAAAGGAATACCTATACTTCAGAACAGCTGCAGAGTCTGAAATGTATCCACCATCTGGGATGTATCCAGCAACTATAATGTATCCAACATCTGGGATGTATCCAGCGCCTGGGATGTATCCAGTGCCTGGGATGTATCCAGCGCCTGGGATGTATCTAGCGTCTGGGATGTATCCAGCGTCTGGGATGTATCCAGCGTCTGGGATGTATACAGCATCTGGGATGTATCCAGCATCTGGGATGTATCCAGCGTCTGGGATGTATCCAGCATCTGGGATGTATCCAGCATCTGGGATGTATCCAGCATCTGGGATGTATCCAGCGTCTGGGATGTATCCAGCGTCTGGGATGTATCCAGCGTCTGGGATGTATCCAGCGTCTGGGATGTATCCAGCATCTGGGATGTATCCAGCATCTGGGATGTATCCAGCATCTGGGATGTATCCAGCTTCTGGAATGTATCCAGCTTCTAGGATTTATCCAGTTTCTGGGATGTATCCAGCTTCTGGAATGTAACCAACATCTGGGATGTATCCAGCGCCTTGGATGTATCCAACATCTGGGATGCATCCAGCTTCTGGAATGTATCCAACATCTGGGATGTATCCAGCGTCTGGGATGTATCCAGTGCCTATGATGTATCCAGTGCCTGGGATATATCCAGCATCTAGGATGTATCCAGCGTCTGGGATGTATCCAGCGTCTGGGATGTATTCAGCATCTGTGATGTATCCAGAATCTGGGATGTATCCAGCGTCTGGGATGTATCCAGAATCTGGGATGTATCCAGCGTCTGGGATGTATCCAGCACCTGGGATGTATCCAGCATCTGGGATGTATCCAGCGTCTGGGATGTATCCAGCATCTGGGATGTATCCAGCATCTGAGATGTATCCAGCGTCTGGAATGTATCCAGCGTCTGGAATGTATCCAGCGTCTGGAATGTATCCAGCGTCTGGGATGTATCCAGCGTCTGGTATGTATCCAGCGTCTGGGATGTATCCAGCGTCTGGGATGCATCCAGCGTCTGAGATGTATCCAGCATCTGGGATTTATCCAGCTTCTGGGATGTATCCAGCGTCTGGGATGTATCCAGCATCTGGGATGTATCCAACATCTTTGATGTATCCAGCGTCTGGGATGTATCCAGCATCTGGGATGTATCCAGCATCTGGGATGTATCCAGCATCTTTGATGTATCCAGCATCTTTGATGTATCCAGCATCTTTGATGTATCCAGCATCTTTGATGTATCCAGCTTCTGGGATGTATCCAGCGTCTGGGATGTATCCAGCGTCTGGGATGTATCCAGCGTCTGGGATGTATCCAGCATCTGGGATGTATCCAGCATCTTTGATGTATCCAGCATCTTTGATGTATCCAGCGTCTGGGATGTATCCAGCATGTGGGATGTATCCAGCATCTTTGATGTATTCAGCATCTTTGATGTATCCAGCTTCTGGGATGTATTAAGCATCTTTGATGTATCCAGCGTCTGGGATGTATCCAGCGTCTGGGATGTATCCAGCGTCTGGGATGTATCCAGCGTCTGGGATGTATCCAGCATCTGGGATGTATCCAGCATCTTTGATGTATCCAGCATCTTTGATGTATCCAGCGTCTGGGATGTATCCAGCATGTGGGATGTATCCAGCATCTTTGATGTATTCAGCATCTTTGATGTATCCAGCTTCTGGGATGTATTAAGCATCTTTGATGTATCCAGCGTCTGGGATGTATCCAGCGTCTGGGATGTATCCAGCGTCTGAGATGTATCCAGCGTCTGGGATGTATCCAGCGTCTGGGATGTATCCAGCGTCTGGGATGTATCCAGTCGCTTATGATAAAACATTCAAGTGTAGGAGATACCCATTTAATGAACTGAGAAAGCACATAGAGACAAGAACACTGTGTAAACAAACTGCATACTTCGATGTTTACCTGCGATCTCTGTCTGCCAAAGATGATGGTGGACGTAGATGGAAATATACAGCCTCTTTTCCCCATCGTATTTCTGCCCCTAGTTGTCTTAGATTTATCTTTCTGTCTGTTTGGTAAATTTTCAGACTCACGCTCTAGAAGCGAAACTAATCTCGTTTGCATGCCTGCACAGGCTGCGGCCAAGTACGACTTCTTCTACAAGGTGAAGAGCGACTTCGGCCTCGACTTCGGTCACCAAGAATCTCGTGACGGCTACGACACCCAGGGCTTCTACCACGTGTTACTCCCCGACGGTCGTCGTCAGAAGGTGACATATTCTGTTAGGGGCGACTCCGGCTACCATGCTGTCGTGGACTACGTTGGTGAGATCCAACGGCCCTCTTACGGTAGAACTGACGGCATCACCCCCGGAAGTATTCTTCCAAATGCAAAATATAAACAAACTTGATTATGCCGTGTTGTCTGTGATTAACAATTTTTTATACTACGTATATGTATTTGTGATGTAAGAAAGTTTATTTATACTGTGTGTATATCCTTAGCCGACTCTAATTGTGCCAGTGAACGTGGATTTGTGTGGTAGTATTCCCGTGTCAGTATTATTGTTCCAGATAAATGTTTGTTTGGCAACAATCAGGTATCAATATTATTATACCAGAAAGAGATTTGTGTATGTGTTGGTATAACAGCCCTTTCAGACCCTCAAAGGGTATTTGAAAGAACCAATCCTCATGAAAACAAAATATAGTGTAATAAATTATAACAGAAGAAAATAAACAAATTTATTGAAAAATGATTTTTTTCCAAACTGAAGCAAATAACGAAAAATATGCATAAATTAATCACGTGAAGCAAAGCTGATGTATACACCGGACAGGTGGAATTCCGATGTGCCGATGGACCTGGCAAGTAGCTCTCAAGAGCTACTTGCTTCTCGTTCACGATGTGTGAACGAGAAGTGTGTGTGAGACGAGGTAGTCACTGGTGGACGTGACTGGTATGAACATTAGCCCTTGACTGAGAGTACAGACAGATGCGAAATTCTGGGCTTGGCTTACTCCATGGAGGTTTGCTGAAGGGTTTTGAAGACAACAGATGATCAGTTACAAAGGTGAAGCAATACTGCTGTGTTCACTTGAAGATGAGGTGAAGGTTCTGGTCTACTGCTGAGATCAAACTACCCTCCTTGTCTCGCCAGTGTCGAGTGACCCAGTTCAATCAGCAAGGATAAAAAAATAAATAAAAGGAAAAACCAGGAGAGTCACTCACATTATAATAGGCCTTTAAAAGAAATAGCGAGGACTTAGAAAAAAATACCTTAAAATACGTAAGTCAAATCAGGTTCAGTTAAATTAAGAAAACACCAACACATAATATTAAACGAAACGAGTGGAATTTCATACAGACTTGGTGGGAGCAGAAAAACAAGTGATGTGAACTCACCAGGATGGTCCCATGGTAACTCCCATTAAGTGGAGAAGGTAGGGATGGGGGGACGTAGAGAGAGATCGCTTTGCGCCCAATGTCCAACAAGCATTCAACCGATTATTCTACCTCCACCATTCATTCATGCTTCCCTCACAGTGTTGTAGCATTCCCGTATCAATATTACTAGGCGTGATGAGCACATGATCATGCTAATTAAGACACTCAGGGTAATCCTGCAAGACTCGTAATAACTTCTATAGTGTCAGGTACTCATATGTGATCCAAATGTTAGTAAAAATATCCAACTTATAATAAAAATAATGTCTTGATCAGAATGTAGAAGAATTTATAGAAGGAAAATCGTGGTGAAATGCTCAAAAAATTGAAATCTACAACAACAAAAATCCGATGCAGAGCAGAAATAAAGTATTCACACCAGACACAAGAAGACCAAGAGGAATTAAAAACGTTTTCCGACATATTTCTTTCCCATACGCAAAATCCGAATCAAAAACCTCTTCAGGTATTGGTTCACTACTCAAAAGAAGTTCTTGCACCTATGATAACAAAAGAGGTTCTTGCACCTATGATAACAAAAGAGGTTCTTGCACCTATGATAACAAAAGAGGTTCTTGCACCTATGATAACAAAAGAGGTTCTTGCACCTATGATAACAAAAGAGGTTCTTGCACCTATGATAACAAAAGATGTTTTTGCACATATGATAACAAAAGAGTTTTTTGCACCTATGATAACAAAAGATGTTTTTGTACCTATGATAACAAAAAAGGTTCTTGCACCTATGATAACAAAAGAGGTTCTTGCACCTATGATAACAAAAGAGGTTCTTGCACCTATGATAACAAAAGAGGTTATTGCACCTATGATAACAAAAGATGTTCTTGCACCTATGATAACAAAAGAGGTTACTTGCACCTATGATAACAAAAGAAGTACTTGCACCTATGATAACAAAAGAGGTTCTTACACCTATGATAACAAAAGATGTTCTTGCACCTATGATAACAAAAGAGGTTCTTGCACCTATGATAACAAAAGAGGTTCTTGCACCTATGATAACAAAAGAGGTTCTTGCACTTATGATAACAAAAGTGGTTCTTGCACCTATGATAACAAAAGAGGTTCTTGCACCTATGATAACAAAAGAGGTACTTGCACCTATGATAACAAAAGAGGTACTTGCACCTATGATAACAAAAGAGGTACTTGCACCTATGATAACAAAAGAGGTTCTTACACCTATGATAAAAGAGGTTCTTACACCTATGATAAGAGGTTCTTGCACCTATGATAAGAAAGAAATAAGCGAAATCTTGAAAGAACAGAAGGAATCAGAAATTCAATTGACATCATTAGAGTTGACGACTTTGTATTTATTCTTTCATTAACTTTGCGCATCTTACAAATTATACATCTGGTATTAACACAGACCCAACAGACTTCGAAAAGAAATGGACATGCCCATTGAGGAAGCACCTTGGCCTGATTCCTGCAATGTGATATAGGTGCAAAATAGTAGCAGTATGAGGAGATTAAATTTAAGGAAATCCCAGATCCCCTAAAAATGGGAGAAACAATCATCACAAGGGAGGCAGCGAAGGGATAACAAAAAAATATATAAATTAGCAACAGTTTACTAATTTGATGAAAAATCATGAACTATGCAAGAAGTTAAAAACGGCTTCATATCATTAAGATGATGCCTATCAGTTAAATATATCAGACAAAATCACTGAGGCTTTGAAATGAAGAGACTCAGATGAAGATTACACAGGTTGTGCCAAGGAATCTTACAAATGGAGTGTAACTCACAAAGTGAGGTCGATAATTATGACAAGAAAAGTAGGGAAAAGAATAATCAGATTTCTAGTACACAGATTACAAAGTGTGATAATAAACTAAACAAAAGCCAGCCTTATTAAAGTAAAAATTTAAGTACCCCTGGTACTTATACTCTTTCTCATACCCCAAGGCACGACCCTGGTACTTGTGCTCTTTCTCATACCCCAAGGCACGACCCTGGTACTTGTGCTCTTTCTCATACCCCAAGGCACGACCCTGGTACTTGTACTCTTTCTCATACCCCAAGGCACGACCCTGGTACTTGTACTCTTTCTCATACCCCAAGGCACGACCCTGGTACTTGTACTCTTTCTCATACCCCAAGGCACGACCCTGGTACTTATACTCTTTCTCATACCCCAAGGCACGACCCTGGTACTCGTACTCTTTCTCATACCCCAAGGCACGACCCTGGTACTTGTGCTCTTTCTCATACCCCAAGGCACGACCCTGGTACTTGTACTCTTTCTCATACCCCAAGGCACGACCCTGGTACTTGTACTCTTTCTCATACCCCAAGGCACGACCCTGGTACTTGTACTCTTTCTCATACCCCAAGGCACGACCCTGGTACTTGTACTCTTTCTCATACCCCAAGGCACGACCCTGGTACTTTTTCTCATACCCCAAGGCACGACCCTGGTACTTGTACTCTTTCTCATACCCCAAGGCACGACCCTGGTACTTGTACTCTTTCTCATCCTCACAGCAGACATAGACACAAGCCCCAGATCTGTATCAACCTTCGAAAGTTACCTCAATTAAATACAAGAAATTACAAAAATATATCAACAAAGTCTTCCACTGGTGGTAGCAAGAGAGCAGAGGGTACAAAAAACTATCAATCAAAATACCAACAAGATCAAGAATTAGACACATGTGCAACATCTGGGTATCTTTATTTGTAGACGTTTAGCCACCCACTGGCTTTATCATTACAATGCAAAAACATAATGGGAAGACTGTAAAAGTATGTACGAAAGACGAGGTAATCAGTCCCTCAACCTTGGAGTTGACCACAGAAGTCTTGATGAATCTGAGATTCTTCAAGACTAATAATACTACACTAGCGGGAGGAATAAGACGATACATTATGCTATATGGGTGAGACGATAGATTATGCTATATGGGTGAGACGATAGATTATGCTATATGGTTGAGACGATAGATTATGCTATATGGTTGAGACGATAGATTATGCTATATGGTTGAGACGATAGATTATGCTATATGGTTGAGACGATAGATTATGCTATATGGTTGAGACGATAGATTATGCTATATGGTTGAGACGATAGATTATGCTATATGGTTGAGACGATAGATTATGCTATATGGTTGAGACGATAGATTATGCTATATGGTTGAGACGATAGATTATGCTATATGGTTGAGACGATAGATTATGCTATATGGTTGAGACGATAGATTATGCTATATGGTTGAGACGATAGATTATGCTATATGGTTGAGACGATAGATTATGCTATATGGTTGAGACGATAGATTATGCTACACGAGGAAAGGAACGTATAAGACATCAAGTGACGTAGAACAACGTAAACTATCATCATTTAACATCATAATTTTTTTTAAGTGTTTACCAATGTGAATTTCATAACAATTATTGCAAACTTAAAAGAAATATTCTTTCTATATATTTTAAGTTAGATTAGGTTAGGCTAGTTTCAGGTTTTGTAAGTTAGGTTACATAAAATTTAGAAATAGTATTTCTTTAAAGCATAAATGAACACATTAACAAAAGTACGTCTGGCAACACACGGTGGTTAAACATCTGCGAAAGTTCAACTCTTACCTGACGTTACTGGTGGTGCCAGGATCTACCTGACGTTACTGGTGGTGCCTGGTTCTACCTGACGTCACTGGTGGTGCCAGGATCTACCTGACGTTACTGGTGGTGCCTGGTTCTACCTGACGTCACTGGTGGTGCCAGGATCTACCTGACGTCACTGGTGGTGCCTGGATCTACCTGACGTGACTGGTGGTGCCAGGATCTACCTGACGTCACTGGTGGTGCCAGGATCTACCTGACTGTCACTGGTGGTGCCAGGATCTACCTGACGTGACTGGTGGTGCCAGGATCTACCTGACGTCACTGGTGGTGCCATGATCTACCTGACTGTCACTGGTGGTGCTAGGATCTACCTGACGTCACTGGTGGTGCCAGGATCTACCTCACGTCACTGGTGGTGCCAGGATCTACCTGACTGTCACTGGTGGTGCCAGGATCTACCTGACTGTCGCTGGTGGTGCCAAGATTTACCCGATTGTCACTGGTGGTGCCAGGATCTACCTGACTGCCACTGGTGGTGCCAGGATCTATCTGACTGCCACTGGTGGTGCCAGGACCTACCTGACTCGCTGGCTGTACCAGGACCTACTTGACATCACTGGCTGTGCCAGGACTCACCTGACTATCACTGGCTGTGCCAGGACCCACCTGACTATCACTGGCAGTGCCAGGACCCACCTGACTATCACTGGCAGTGCCAGGACCTACCTGACTATCACTGGCAGTGCCAGGACATACCTGACTATCAATGACAGTGCCAGGACCTACCTGACTATCACTGGCAGTGCCAGGACCTACCTGACTATCACTGGCAGTGCTAGGATCTATCTGACTATCACTGGCAGTTCCAGGACCTACCTGACTATCACTGGCAGTGCCAGGACCTACCTGACTATCACTGGCAGTGCCAGGACCTACCTGACTATCACTGGCAGTGCCAGGACCTACCTGACTATCACTGGCAGTGGCAGGACCTACCTGGCTATCACTGACAGTGCCAGGATGTACCTGGCTATTACTGGCAGTGCCAGAATCTACACAAGTAACAGTTCCAGGCTAAAGTTTATTAAATGTTTGTGTTTACGAATGCTTTGACATTTCTTCACCCAAGTCGGTTTGTTAATGAGGATTACCAGCCTATCTACTACACGAGGGTCGGTAAGAGTGTAACCTGTTTACCTCCAGTAAAGAATACTTTAATCCTTAAAGTAGTGATTAAAGTAATCTCTCGGTGTATATACACAAATATATATATTTTTTCGTGTATATATGTTTTCATCTCCCGTTTATTTTTTTTCCACAGTTATGTAAGGAAGTTTTGAAGGCTGACTAAAAGAATTTTAGATCATAAGAAAGAAGGAGCACTGCGGCAGGCCTACTGGCCTACGCTATTAAACATTTTCCCCCCAAAAAAATGTGAAGTATTACACAAAACATTTTTCCTCGCATTCTTTATCATTACAACTTATTTAATGTGTCAGACATCAAGTGACGATGCATGTTTGGAAAATTTGGTTGCACAGACTTATAAATAGCAAATCTGCTTCACCGTGTATAGAAAATAAATGTATATAGGTGGATGGTGTTACATAAATGTATATAGGTGGATGGTGTTACATAAATGTATATAGGTGGATGGTGTTACATAAATGTATATAGGTGGATGGTGTTACATAAATGTATATAGGTGGATGGTTTTACATAAATGTATATAGGTGGATGGTGTTACATAAATGTATATAGGTGGATGGTGTTAATTAAATATCGCAAATATTATCACAAACTTTAACATTTTCTCAGGCTAATGAAAACTGGTTGGTGTGAATAATTATAAAAAATGGAACTAATGCCTCGAGGTTTCCCTGAAGCACTGACCTGGCTCCTTGATACACTGACCTGGCTCCTTGAGGCACTGACCTGGCTCCTTGAGGCACTGACCTGGCTCCTTGAGGCACTGACCTGGCTCCTTGAGGCACTGACTAAGCTCCTTGAGGCACTGACCTGGCTCCTTGAGGCACTGGCCTGGCTCCCTGAGGCACTGACCTGGCTCTCTGTGGCTGGTGACAAAATGATATCATAATTCTACAAAGGTGAGGCAGATGAAAGAGAGAGAGAGAGACAGACAGATGTATATTGACTATGTTTTTCAGCGATTTATTAATTATACTGATGGAGGAGGCAGCAGACACTACATAGAATGTAACTGCCAAAGCAACAACAGAGTAGATTTACAGAGCCTAAACTTACTCCAGCAGACTCAGCGCGTTGTAAACTTAACGCATCTAAGGATCTCTACTCAGATGGGATACACAGCTTCTGGGATGTATCCAGTCGGTTATGATGAAACATTTAAGTGTAGGGGATACCCTTTTGTTGAACTGAGAAAGCAGACATAGAGACAGGAACAGCGTGTAAACAAGCTGTATACTTCGATCTTTATGTGCGATCTCTGTCTGCCGAAGATGATGCTACATGGAGATGGAAATATACATCTTACATATCACTCAACAAGGTACTCCTATCACTTGGATATGCCCCAGTGTTGTCCTGTCTCAAGGCCGACCATGGTATACATCCCCCTTCAAGCTGTATGCAAGCTTAATGAGATCCTTATGACTCTCGAAAGCATAATAACACGATTGCAAGCAAACCACAGAACGGGTAGGATTTGAATCCATGGCAAGTGAGTGGTAAAAGTCCAGGCCAGTGCGTCAACCACTGGGCCAGCCGCTACAAGGTGACAGACGACATAATTTAAGAAACAATCTTTAAGTGAAGCTATGATATAACTCTCCACTATGTTAATTAAAGATCATATACTGTATGCAGTTGCACCGGAGCATTCTAGCACAACTTGTAGCCTTAGAAATATCTATCTATACCTCACCTTCAACATCGACATTTTTAGTCTAGTCTGTAAGTCACTGGACGCCACCTTAATGCCGTGAAATGTAATGTAATGTATCTATTTCATCTCATTCTGTGGTCTCATGTCTTCAATAACAACTGCACTCTGTACTTATACAAGAAAATGTCCACCACCCTCACACACACTCAATGATGACCTCTGCCCAGAATGACTTAACAACTGTATTTGGTGTAAGAATGAATGGAAGTCTTGCCATCTGGTGGTGAAGTTAATAATCTCCGGGTAAAACTTGACTCTGTAACGACTACGAAGAATAATTTGAGTCTTGTAAGTAAGGCAGAGAAGAAACTTGCAGTATTAAGAAGTCGCTCATATTTGTCCAGCAACAAAGGTACTCACTACACGGCACAAATTCGACCTCAGTTCACTTAATTTCAAGTCAGTTCTTATTTCAAAATTGATGTACATAGAAAAGTAATCACAACGCCATAGTATTTACATTTCGGCCATAGTCATATTAAGTATGCACCACTCTCTTAGATTGACTGTATAATGGGAGAAAGTTGGATACCCAGAAATACTGAGAGAATAAAAACGAAGCTAGAGAGAGACATAGTATAAGAAATACTTCAATGAATTTCGTCACAGAAGCGAACGTAAGTGTTACCACTTACGTTCATAGAAGAATATGACAAACGTATCTTAATTAAAATATTAATTGCAATATAATAAGTTTAATTGAATTATGTATATATATATATATATATATATATATATATATATATATATATATATATATATATAATGGTGCCGAATAGGTAAAGCTGGTCAATTAGCAAGAACTCCTTTAAAATTAAGTCATTTCTAAAATTTTATCTTATGCATTTAAAGATTTGTTTTCATTTATGCTAATGTAAAAATTAAAAATTTTGTGCCAAAAGAACCTTAGAAAACTTACCTAACCTTCTTATAACAAGCGCAATTTAATTTAGCTTAATGCGGTGAGTGTTGATTCACCGGAAATCTCCGGCCCGGGTCTTTACCAGATGGCGACCCGGCTCCTGCTCCCTGGCGTGGAGTAGCAGAGACCGAAGACTCCCATGGAGGGTACCTCAGCGGTGGACCAACTGGTCCCAGGCCTAGCCATATTCGCCCACAAGCACGAGGCAGGTAGGTAGATAGTTGCTAGGCCCTCTGGTCTGCCACCTTCCCGCCCCAAGGAGGCTGACGGGAAGGGCAGGCTTGCGAGCCGCAGATGGTAGCAAGCTCAGCCTTGGCACCTACCCTGCCCTAGAAGGGCTGGGCATGGTGAACGACCTAGCCTAATGCAACTAAATACTATATATATAATATATAGGTTTATATGCTAAGAGAAAGTGGAGATGAACTAACCGATAAAATCTACCAAAGGAAATACAAAGAAAAGTGCAATCTCATATCCTCCCCCAAAAAAAATGATAATTACCAATTACCAAATCTTGACACAGTTACTGGAAAGTGTTGCGTCATTGCTCCACAAAAAACGGGAAGTATAAGCAGAATCTCCTGTTACAGAAAACGAAGCGATTGCGTCATTTTAGCATTTAAAAATAAGACTGGGCGTAACTACCGTCATTTCCGCCTCAGGAAATGGAGATAAATGTTCTGGACTCAGGTAGAAATTATTGAAAACTGGCAGACGACCCGAGAGCTGGAGACGTGCAGAGCTCAGTTAAAATATTCAGTTAAATATTCTTTCGTCGTTGGAGGTCATCCGAGGTTAATTATTACCATTGGGAGCGCAAAACCCTTAGGGATTATATATCGCCTGTGGGGAAAGGGCTGGAAGGTATTCAGGCCCAATGCAGGGAACTGGAACACAGATCCATTTTTCTAGATCAAGAGCCCCTCACCAGCATCAAGGAACCATGAGGGGGCATCAATTCAGGACGACCCACAGAAGAAACTACACTAACCATTATTTGCTCCCTAGCAGTTTTTTTCCCATAAGTTCAAGGACACTCGTTGGCGACCCACAACACAGCATCATCCCACCTGACCTAAACTGTGAAGATCTACTTCCCACCTTCAGTTCTCAAATCTAGTTAACTAGTTTCCTCTTTAACAGCAAGTTAGCTTGCAAGAAACACTTGTTTATTCCTCAGATATGATGTGAATATGATGCCAAATATTTTTAGTTTGCATTCTCAAGGAGGGTTAGGAAGTCGCAGCTCTGTTGTTCGTGTGATTTGTGATATCTGCACATTTCTGACAAGACAGCTATTAAATGAATGATGGTGAATGTGATTCCTTGTTTTTCGGGTCACCCTACCTTGGTGAAAGACGGCTGATGTGTTAAAAGAAATTTTAAATCTGTTTGTAACAGAATAAAATAGTTTGTAATCATAAAGCCGTGCATACTCCAATTAACCCTATTGTGGTCTAGTTCGTAGGTATTTTATTTATCCAAATGCTCTTGTGCTATCGTTCCCATGATCGATATGAGGTTACAATAAACTAGGCGCTTCGGTGGCTAGTTGAAATGCTCACCCATGCCTACCTGGATGCTGAAATCTGAACTTCTTAAAAGACCTTTCACAACCTCCCTCCAGCCTATCCTGGAACGTCCCTAAAACCTTCTTTCATCCAGTCCTGACTGCTCCAGCCTATCCTGGAACGTCTCTAAAACTTTCTTTCATCCAGTCCTGACTGCTCCAGCCT
Source organism: Cherax destructor (assembly GCA_009830355.1). Classification (NCBI taxonomy): domain Eukaryota; kingdom Metazoa; phylum Arthropoda; class Malacostraca; order Decapoda; family Parastacidae; genus Cherax; species Cherax destructor. Next base: position 254,181 of record WNWK01000254.1, on the reverse strand, counting down.
ATCCTGGAACGTCCCTAAAACCTTCTTTCATCCAGTCCTGACTGCTCCAGCCTATCCTGGAACGTCCTTAAAACAGTCTTTCATCCAGTCCTGACCGCTCCAGCCTATCCTGGAACGTCTCTAAAACCTTCTTTCATCTAGTCCTGACTGCTCCGGCCTATCCTGGAACGTCCTTAAAACCTTCTTTCATCCAGTCCTGACTGCCTGTTCCCGTTTAGTTACCCATTATTTTTTCTTTTTACATGATCGACTCACCACCACGTCTACTATGTTAAGTTTCCTAACACCACACTATCTTCCATTGTCGTTATTTCACATATTACATCATAATATTTACACTATGCATTGATCTTAAACCCGATATCTGCTCTGATTATATCAATCTTGCTGGAAGTGAGCGAAGGATCGAGCCTCTACCAGACCCTGTACAGAATGAACCACGAGCAACAATAAAAATGGTTATAACTATGACCATAATTTTTAAAGGGGTGGAGGGGTAAGCCAGTGGAAGGCCTCAGTCAGATGACCAAACGCTCCAACTGTGGGTCATCATATGGCTAAGACCCGCGTCAGGAAACGTTGTCCTGTTTCCTGACAACCTTACCTAACCTAACCACATGCTAGTAGATGAAAAGATCATATCTCCACAACTTCTTGTGATGAATGACCTCCACCCCCCCCCACCCTAGGGAAGGAAGGGGGGTGCACTGTTCCATGTACAGGTGTGCACTAACACTGTACCATGTACAGGTGTGCACTAACACTGTACCGTGTACAGATGTGCACTTAAGATCATAGGGTACAACACAAGGGCAACTCAAAAATACTAAACACATAACAAACTTGGAGATACAAAAGGATGTACGTTGGCATATATATATATATATATATATATAAATATATATATATATATATATATATATATATATATATATATATATATATATATATATATATATATATATATATAATATTATATTATACATACTTTGTGTCAATTAATCTTTCCTATTTTTCTCTTTTATCTATCTCATATTAACCAGAATTCTTTCTTCATCATTCAAACTGTCAGATAACCCAAAACAATTTATATATTACTCATGCACTACTTTCGATCAATAAAACCAAAGAAAAAAAATCATCTTTGCACCTTTCTCCAGCTGACAAATAATTCGACTCTGAAAACACCAACGTCAGCATTCCAGAAATCAAGTGAGCACCCAGGTGACCCTCGCCCTATATCAAGCAGCAGTTCTCCAGCAACTATCTCACGCTATGCCATGAAGGGTGAATTAACCATGTTTGTCGGGTCATGAAGTCTCCTTACCTCTTCCTACAGTGTTTCGTCAGAAAATCTCTCTCTCTCTCTCTCTCTCTCTCTCTCTCTCTCTCTCTCTCTCTCTCTCTCTCTCTCTCTCTCTCTCTCTCTCTCTCTCTCCTCTCTCACTGTCTCTCTCACTACCTTTCAAAACAAACCTGCTTGGATTTATCGAGTTCATCCAGGGCACCTACAGTGATTCTCATTTCTGCTTTTGATCCTTTACAAATGATTTTAAGTTTCTGTTAGGAAAAATGCCGAAAGGGTTGGACTTTGTAGGATAGAGCAGCGTGGTAGACAGTAATAGATATGATAGGCTATGTAGCATAGCTGCTATGATTGGGCTTTTAGTGACTTTACAATTGTTTCTTAAGATATGTAAATAATTATAATAAAATATCTTAATAATACGCTATTAGTAGTAGTAGTAGTAGTAGTACTTCATCAGAATATAGTAGTAGAAATCCTTTGCTTTAGATGTGAACGACGGAATTTAAATATTAGAAACATCGAGTCTGAAATCAAATTGTGAAGTGAACATTATGAAGAAAACTGGAAAAGAAATTAAAGGATGAGTTAGAACGAAGGGTAAAATCCGAAACTTGACAAAAGGATGTTGAGACGTTTTCGTTGTGTAAAATGAAGGAATGTCTGTGTAGGAGGAGGTATACATTTATGTTGGATGTAAGATGTTTTGAACGTTCCGAAGAAGCATATAAAGAAGGTTGAACATGCAGGAAGTATGTGTAAGCGTGTTTGTTGGGAGTGAGTGGATGTGCTGTTGGAATGTGAGAATGTGTATGGGTATCTGTAAAGGGATTCAGGGGAAACTAAGTCTTTGTTACCATTAAGGTTTCCTTGTACAATATATACACAGAGGAAGCCTCTTTACTCTTCTCATAACACACTATCCTACCATATACTCCTAAATCGCGAGGCTTGGTCATCGATCGGGCCGCGGGGGCGTTAACCCCCGGAACACCCTCCGTTTGCAGTCCTCCCGAATCCGTCAATCCCCTCACGAGAACTCACCTCCAGCAAGTCACAAAATATAAGAATCATAAAGAGATTAAGTTACAAATAGTAACTGAAGGGAGGATCAGTGTGATATGTAAACACAGATTCACTGCCAGAAAATAATCTCAAGGCAAGTGGGGCCCAAGTTAGCATTTCTATAGTGTATAGAAATATACCTAGTTGGATGAATCTTGGTAGGCTGGCATGGTCTAGTGGTTAACACACTGGCCTGCGAGTTTTAGGACTTGCCTGCATTGGGTTCGATTCCCACCCCTTCTGTGACTTGTCTGCAACAGTATTAATACGCTTTCACTAGCAAATGATAGAATATCAAAGAAATAACAAAACAAAGTAGCTCTCATGGGAGGGAGTGGACCTAGTAGCGACCAGAGAAGAGTCGGGGCCAGGAACTGCGAATCGACCCTTCCAATCACAAATAGGTGAGTACAACACACACACACACACACACACACACACACACACACACACACACACACACACACACACACACACACACACACACACACAAACAGAAGGAGAAAGGAGTCCCAAATAACCAGAGGCTCCTCGTGATATGTTACACACGTCTCATACTGTAGGAAATACCAGAGGCACCTGTTAACATGTGTTGCGCCCCTTGAACTGGGCCTCAATGTATATAATGTATATTTCCATTTTCTATAATTTTATATTGCGAATATTCTCGATTATAGCTAAATCGTTAATATTTTGCTTTATATTATTATTAGATTATCATTTGTATTTATTTACTTTAGGTAGGATGTAATATTTTATGTTGTGCTCGAGAGTGTGTAGTAACTGCCTTGGTGTTGGCAAACGACTGTTAGGCTGCCGGCGTCTTGTTGCGGAGGGGAGTCAGTCTCTGAACACACCTGAGCTGGGTGGTTGTTCCTTTATCATCTCTCTCTCTGGCCTGCTGCCCTTCGTCGAGTCAACTCCTCACTCTTGTTGTTCTCGACTTTAGACTCTGTTGGGTAGAGTATGCATTCGTTGATGAGGCGAATCATACTTCTCAGAACTCTGTGTAACTCTGTTCACAGAGAATAGACTAGACAGTGATAGTTCGACGTTTTTCTGGGTTGTGTGTCACTTCGACACTCTTTGATAACTCAGGTCTCAAGCTATAGCTCTAGACCTACTTCGATAAGGCATCTGTGCACCGCCACAGTTTGGGATTGTTTATGCTGAACCTAGTTTCAGTAGAAAGGGAGTTTTATGACTGCTTTGGAGGATCTACTGATGGTCCCCAGTTAGGGTCGATTTTCTATCTCCTTGTTCCTGACGCTGTGTTGTTGTTGCCTGTTATAGTGCTGTTCTGCGAAGTGGTCATTTTACTAGACAATCAAGCTGTTCTGGTTGTCAATTTGTTAGTACAGCTAGCTTATGAGAAGTTGTTCTGTCGTACACTGGTTGAGTCGAGTCATAGTTACCGGGAGCACACTCGTACACACATTTATTATTATTTGTACATATTATTGTTATTACTGACATTGTACCTGATGGTACCTCTGAGTCATTTATATATATGTGCCCTCAGCACAGACTTATTGTATATGAGAGCAGTGTAGGAGCTACCCTCCTAAGTATCCTATTTGATATATTAATTAATATCTTTTATATTTGATTTACTTCGTTACCCTAGATATTCTCACTTTGTTAATAAATCTTTAAATCATTTACTTTGGTTAGTACCCTATCAGTTGGAATCCCCTTAATCTATATAATATGTCGGATAACTGAACCAGGATACTGACTTTGTTGCAAAAGCCCAGTAACAGGCTGGATGCTAGAAGGGCTATCCTTTCTAGTGTTCACTGGAGATATCTATTGTTAATAGATATCGTGTCATTTTGTAACAACATGGTGTTCTGAGAGATATTACATACTTTACCAACAAGGTCACCTGACACTTCCAACTTTCATGTGAGTGAGAATCATCTCGGAAATATCGTGTATTTGATGGGTTTTTTTCACTGAGCATTTTAGTAAGAATCCTGGATGGTGGAGATGTTTTTTTGATCTTAAGAACTGGAGGTGCTCTTCCCTTCCTTGGGTCATTCTTGATAGCTTAGCTTTTCCATGGGCTTGATGATTGAAGGGTTTAGCGCTCTCTAATATAATACTACTAATAATAATAATATGGATGTTTTAGTACTAATTATAATTACTTTTAATATAAAAATACAAAAATATAAAAAATCACTATTCATATTTTATCAATGAAAGAGCGAGTTACAAAGTATATTAGAAGATAAAAATAATGATATATGATATACAATAAAAAATATCCGTGAACAATTTTGTTAATTTGACGATATTTGACGTTAAACATAGAATTTATTTCATGGACTACGCTGCCTGCTGGGTGACGTGCTGGGTCCCCTAAGTTGACGTCGCTGGGTGACTGTGCCTGGTGTGACTGTTGGCTGGTGTAGACACGGGGGGTGGGTAGACACAGTGGTTCTGTCGGTGTAGCACAGTGGTGTTTGTCGAGTGATAGCACAGTGGTTCTTGTCGGTGATAGTCACAGTGGTTCTTTGTCGAGTGATAGTCACAGTGGTTCTTAGTCGGGTGATAGTCACAGTGGTTCTTTGTCGAGTGATAGTCACAGTGGTTCTTTGTCGAGTGATAGTCACAGTGGTTCTTTGTCGAGTGATTGTCACAGTGGTTCTTGTCGAGTGATAGTCACAGTGGTTCTTTGTCGGTGATAGTCACAGTGGTTCTTGTCGGTGATAGTCACAGTGGTTCTTTGTCGGTGATAGTCACAGTGGTTCTTGTCGGGTGATAGTCACAGTGGTTTTTGTCGGTGATAGTCACAGTGGTTCTTGTCGGGTGAATCACAGTGGTTCTTTGTCAGGTGTAGTCACAGTGGTTCTTAGTCGGGTGATAGTCACAGTGGTTCTTTGTCAGTGATAGTCACAGTGGTTCTTAGTCGGGTGATAGTCACAGTGGTTCTTTGTCGAGTGATAGTCACAGTGGTTCTTAGTCGGGTGATAGTCACAGTGGTTCTTTGTCGGGTGATAGTCACAGTGGTTCTTAGTCGGGTGATAGTCACAGTGGTTCTTTGTCGGGTGATAGTCACAGTGGTTCTCAGTCGGGTGATAGTGGTTCTTAGTCGGGTGATAATGGTTCTCAGTCGGGTGATAGTGGTTCTCAGTCGGGTGATAGTGGTTCTCAGTCGGTGATAGTGGTTCTTAGTCGGGTGATATGGTTCTAGTCGGGTGATAGTGGTTCTCAGTCGGGTGATAGTGGTTCTCAGTCGGGTGATATTGGTTCTCAGTCGGGTGATAGTGGTTCTCAGTCGGGTGATAGTGGTTCTCAGTCGGGTGATAGTGGTTCTCAGTCGGGTGATAGTGGTTCTCAGTCGGGTGATAGTGGTTCTCAGTCGGGTGATAGTCACAGTGGTTCTTAGTCGGGTGATAGTGGTTCTCAGTCGGGTGATAGTGGTTATCAGTCGGGTGATAGTGGTTCTCAGTCGGGTGATAGTGGTTCTCAGTCGGGTGATAGTGGTTCTCAGTCGGGTGATAGTGGTTCTCAGTCGGGTGATAGTGGTTCTCAGTCGGGTGATAGTGGTTCTCAGTCGGGTGATAGTGGTTCTCAGTCGGGTGATAGTGGTTCTCAGTCGGGTGATAGTGGTTCTCAGTCGGGTGATAGTGGTTCTCAGTCGGGTGATAGTGGTTCTCAGTCGGGTGATAGTGGTTCTCAGTCGGGTGATAGTGGTTCTCAGTCGGGTGATAGTGGTTCAGTCGGGTGATAGTGGTTCTCAGTCGGGTGATAGTGGTTCTCAGTCGGGTGATAGTGGTTCTCAGTCGGGTGATAGTGGTTCTCAGTCGGGTGATAGTTACAATAGTGATTCGTATAGTGAGACTCGCCAGCGGTAAGAATGATTAACGAGGCTGTGAATAAGGTCAAATTCCCGTTGATTACGTTGCAAGGTATCTTTCAGGATCATAGTCACCCATTTAGTATTCAATAAAATTCACAGTTAACCAACAGTTTGGAGAGGAACCCACACTGTTGTGTTGGTTGGTCCAGGACCACTGTCAGCACACACAGATAAAATCATGGATGGACTGAAGAAAAATGGTCTGAAGGCTTTTCTTTGAATTGAAAGTTAGTTGTGAATTGTTCCACCCAGGGTATTGAGACTTTTTTTTTTAATGTAAACTTATTAGTAATCTTATCAGAGGTTTATTAGATTCCTCTTACTAGTAATTTTTTTATTGAATGTTTAGAGGAAATAACATTGACTTAATCTTAGAATTTGTGGAATTAACATGTGGAGTTGAATGGTAGATTTATTTTGTACCTATAACATTAAAAACATTAACATTTATACAATACAATAACGTATTAAGTCTGTTTCTTGAGTTAACCATAAATAGGAGCTGGTGTGTAGGTTGGTGCAGGGGCAGGCTTGTAGGCCTGGGCGGGCTGGTAGGCTGGGTACTGAGCCTCGCCCTGGTATTGAACTTGGGCTATGTAGCCGGAGTCTCCGTTGACGTAGTAAGTGACAGTCTGGAGGCGACCGTCGGGAAGCTGGACGTAATAAGTACCCTTGGTGTCGTAGCCGTCACGAGATTCTTGGTGACCAAAGTCGTTGCCAGCGTACTCGTCCTTCACTACGTAGTTGAAGTCGTACCGAGGAGGAGCCTGCAACACGAAGCATATTGATTCATTATTTGCAACACAGATCTGTGTCAACACTGTTCTTAAAATAGTACTGCTAAGTATAGACTGTGTTCTTCAGTGTAGTGAAATGGAACAGTCTGGGGATGGACACAGATAAATTTATTCAGTTTTTAAAAAAAGGCAACGAAATTTAGGTTATAAAAGGCAATACAATGCTAGGAGTCAGAAACGAGGGTTCAACATCTGCTAACTCAGCTAGGTAATTATACATGAGAGCTTGAACACATTACCATTATAATAATATAATATCTTTATTTCTACAATTACATGTACAAGGTATACAGACCATAGCTGACATCAATGACATACTACTGTATAGAAAGCCGCTTGTTATGCTGAGCATTTCGGGTAAATTAGGTCAGTTTTGTCCCAGGATGCGACCCACACCAGTCGACTAACACCCAGGTACCTATTTTACCGATAGGTGAACATAGACAACCGGTGTAAGGAAACACGCCCAATGTTTCTACCCCTTCGCAGGGAATCGAAGTTATCCACATGGTAAAAACAAAAGCATAAATAAAATGGGTAACCTTACCTCAGGGCCGGAAGAGATGAAGATGGGTGCCGGGGCACCATAACCTGGAGGTGGAGGAGGTTCAGGTCTGGCCACTGTCAACACTACAAGAGCGGCCAACAACAACACCTGAAGAAGGAAGACTAGAATGGAGATTTGTATGCAGATAGAGAAATCAATTCAAAATATAACAAACTAAATTACTATAAAGACAGAGATATAGCTAGTAATGATCTATAAATATTGAATCATCGTTTATTTGGCCCATAGAATTACTTGGCAAGGTTTTAGTGGTGTAGTGACAGGAGAGAATCCATATCATCTCAGTGCGGCAATATTAGTGAACAGTCGTATAAGGAGACTTGCGCATACGCCTTTCTCGATGCAGTCCACTAATACTCAGGTACTTGCTTGCAGTGACCCGAGAGTCAATAGCACTACCACTGAACAACGAGTCACCTACGTCACTAGTGTGTGCCGGAAGTGCCAGCGAGATTGAAGGCTTCAGTATACATAGTAGTGGCTGGGAACGCCCTGACTGGTCATAAACCAGATGTTTTTATTTTATTTTTAGAAACTAGGGCCCGTTTTTTAAGATACATGTGCTCAAAGTATTGTTATTGGTACTTGCATTTATGGCAGATCAGGCGTTTATTCTAAATTAGTTTATGAAATCAGGAGTGCACAGAAGTGATTGACTGCCTTGCAAGCCATGATCTAGAGACTTACAGAAATGGGTGTTCACCTTGAAATGATACAGAGTGTCCCTGCAGCCATGATTGAACTAAGAGTGGGTGTTCACCTTGGAAGCATGTTGAGGAGAGAATGAGTGTGTGAGGTCGTGTGATGTGTTGTGGTCGCTGTTGCTGCCTTATATACCTGCTTCTTCCCTCCCTTGGTCCAGGTTATGTCAGACTCAAATGTCATCTTAGTGCTGAATAATTCTTACATAATACAGGGTGACACTCGACTGACAGTCTTGATTATTGCTAATGTGAGTATTTATGTCTTCATTTACACCTCCTTCGTGATACAGCAAACGTAAAAACCTCCTTATATATATATGCTTTTGATATTTTATGTTGCCAATAAATAAAAACAATCTTTAATATTTTTTTTTGGCGGGATGGCTCTATTTTGTGCAAATCTAGATTTTTATTTGTGCAAATCTAGATGTACAGCGTACTTAGAAAGCTATAGAATAAAAAGTGACGTGTATAAAACCCTAAAGAATTTTTCCACACTGAGAGACAATATATATAAGCACTAGAGTGGTCCTGGACGGGTAAGAGGCATCACACTGTATAAAACAATATTTGTATCTGTTCATTTTGTTGAAGATTTTCCTCTGTTCTTATCAACAGATTGTTATTCCTAAGGAGCCAACATAACAGACGATGGTTTGTGTGTGCTGGTTAAGACGTTTTAAATGATGCTACCATAACCATTGTGATGACTACTGTAGATGCTACCATAACCATTGTGATGACTACTGTAGATGCTACCATAACCATTGTGATGACTACTGTAGATGCTACCATAACCTTGTGATGACTACTGTAGATGCTACCATAACCTTTGTGATGACTACTGTAGATGCTACCATAACCTTTGTGATGACTACTGTAGATGCTACCATAACCATGTGATGACTACTTAGATGCTACCATAACCTTGTGATGACTACTGTAGATGCTACCATAACCATTGTGATGACTACTGTAGATGCTACCATAACCTTTGTGATGACTACTGTAGATGCTACCATAACCATTGAGATGACTACTGTAGATGCTACCATAACCATTGTGATGACTACTGTAGATGCTACCATAACCTTTGTGATGACTACTGTAGATGCTACCATAACCTTTGTGATGACTACTGTAGATGCTACCATAACCATTGTGATGACTACTGTAAAAAATGACAGAAAATGGACCAGATCAATTGGTGGTACTGATGGCAATCGTGATTTTTTTTAATACCACTAAAAAAAAGTAACATCTTGTAATCTCTCACAGACTTTGAAAAAAAAAAACCCTGGAAGATATGCCATCGAAGAAAAGCGATGCACTCTCCTTTTTTTAACTCCACACTCTTTTTAACTCAGAAAAAAATAGTGGGAGATATTCATAGTGTTTTTCTTGTTAAGTGAAAGTTCACTGTATTTGTTCATTGTTCAATTGATGTTCTGTTTCTATACATTCCAGAGATGAGAACTTAGGTCATTGTCAGTAAAATAGGTTTATATTCACTGACGAAAATAATTACAATGACAATTCCCACGTGCTCAGACTGACGATTGTCACATATTCAGGCTGATAATTACCGTATATTCGCGCTGGTGATTCCCACGGGTTCAGACTGACGATAACCAGGTGTTTACACTGACGATTACCAGTTGTTATTTTTTCCACAGTAGGTCAGCCTCAATATGTCATCTCATTTGATAATACTCTGAATAACAGCATAATCTTCTGTTCCTGTACATTATGTGATGAGTGACTATACCGATCATGTGAATACATTATGTGATGAGTGACAGCATTAATTTGCGTAAACGTACAAACTTTATATAATGATTGACAGTATAAATTTCCGTTCACGTACAGGCATCATATCTAATCTTAGTTAAGACGTAGCACTCGCAAGTACATCTGTGGTCTTAGTTAAGACGTAGCACTCGCAAGTACATCTGTGATCTTAGTTAAGACCAGTAGCACTCGCAAGTACATCTGTGATCTTAGTTAAGACGTAGCACTCGCAAGTATATCTGTGATCTTAGTTAAGACGTAGCACTCGCAAGTATATCTGTGATCTTAGTTAAGACGTAGCACTCGCAAGTACATCTGTGATCTTAGTTAAGACGTAGCACTCGCAAGTATATCTGTGATCTTAGTTAAGACGTAGCACTCGCAAGTACATCTGTGATCTTAGTTAAGACGTAGCACTCGCAAGTATATCTGTGATCTTAGTTAAGACGTAGCACTCGCAAGTACATCTGTGGTCTTAGTTAAGACGTAGCACTCGCAAGTACATCTGTGATCTTAGTTAAGACGTAGCACTCGCAAGTATATCTGTGATCTTAGTTAAGACGTAGCACTCGCAAGTACATCTGTGATCTTAGTTAAGACGTAGCACTCGCAAGTACATCTGTGATCTTAGTTAAGACGTAGCACTCGCAAGTATATCTGTGATCTTAGTTAAGACGTAGCACTCGCAAGTACATCTGTGATCTTAGTTAAGACGTAGCACTCGCAAGTATATCTGTGATCTTAGTTAAGACGTAGCACTCGCAAGTACATCTGTGATCTTAGTTAAGACGTAGCACTCGCAAGTATATCTGTGATCTTAGTTAAGACGTAGCACTCGCAAGTACATCTGTGATCTTAGTTAAGACGTAGCACTCGCAAGTACATCTGTAATCTTAATTAAAACCAGTAGCACTCGCAAGTACATCTGTGATCTTAGTTAAGACCAGTAGCACTCGCAAGTACATCTGTGATCTTAGTTAAGACCAGTAGCACTCGCAAGTACATCTGTGATCTTAGTTAAGACCAGTAGCACTCGCAAGTACATCTGTGATCTTAGTTAAGACCAGTAGCACTCGCAAGTACATCTGTGATCTTAGTTAAGACCAGTAGTACTCGCAAGTACATCTGTGATCTTAGTTAAGACCAGTAGCACTCGCAAGTACATCTGTGATCTTAGTTAAGACCAGTAGCACTCATATTACTGAAATACTTCCAGCTCTGTTCCTGTGAGATTTCCTCTGTCATTCCTACGTATATTCCCATTTCAATGTTCTAATCCTCTTTTTTGTTGTACCTTTGTGGTACCTTTGTGGTACCTTTGTGGTACCTTTGTGGTACCTTTGTGGTACCTTTGTGGTACCTTTGTGGTACCTTTGTGGTGCCTTTGTGGTACCTTTGTGGTACCTTTGTGGTGCCTCTTGTCTAGTGTTGTATTCTGTGCACCTCAGTCATAAACTGTATCTGTATACTTTTGGCCAGTTTTTCTTTCCAATCTTTTTCATTACCTTATCAGTTTCCCCGTATTTACAGACATTATTAATCCTTTTATCTGTATGTCTGTTAGTTTCATAAACTAAATACCGTTTTATTATTGCTTCGGTTTATTTTTTTTTATGATTTGATATTACGCATGTTCTTTATTCTTTTTCTTATTCTTCTAGGCCGTTTCTCATATCAATTGTGGAATGATGACTTAGTTATTTCCTACTACTTGATAGTCCCCTGTATCTATGTAGCCGTGTGTCTGTGTTATCTTTGAGCTAGACGTGTTTTTTGTCCTCATACAGTTCTTTTTCTATCAGTTTATGCATGTTTTCTTTTGCCTTATTTATGTCCTTTTTTGTCAGTGGATGATTTTCTTCTGTCCAGTGTGTTTGTCAGTGGAATTCTGGTAGTTTACGTCTTGACCGTAGCGTCAGTCTGATTTTTGCCATTGTGACTTATAGGGAATAAGAGTTATTCAAGTATTAATATTCCTTCATAGCAGCTGTGAGGTTGGATCACACAGAAATGAATACCAGACCAAGAGCAGACCAAGAACAGACCAAGAGCAGACCAAGAACAGACCAAGAACAGACCAAGAACAGACCAAGAGAATACCAAGAGAAGACCAAGATAATACCAAACACAGAACCAGAACAATACCTGTAGGTCAGGATTAGTTGTTACAGCTTCTAACGGCATGATAAACCCGGGAGTAGTTCGCGTGTAATACTAAACTAGAATCACAGAAGAGGGAGATCCCAGACAAAGGAAGTTTGCCTCATAGCTGTGTTTCAGTTGCTAGGTTTTTCTACAACAGAAATATTTAGCCATGCACAGCTGCATGGCTATTTTCTCATATAGTAAACATGCTACTGACCGAGGTCAGACTAAAATAAATTGACCATGAAGGCCGTCTGCATATGGTGTTGGAAATTGCAATGTAAAGTCTGTTCATTGCTCATGTATGCAGCATTTAGTATGGAATATATTTGCACTGGTAATAAGTCATTACTCAGGTTGAGTTCCTTCAGTGTATAAACTGTCCAGAGTTGTCTGTGTATGCTGTGCTCAGACGGCCATATTGAAGTGGATTTTTTGGAGAAAAGATCATTAAATTGCCTGGATGTAATTTTTACTGAGGGATATTTTTTTGGGGAAGCACATCCTTCGTTTATCTCAGGGGTTCCTAACCTGGGGCGCACGCACCCCCAGAGAGTGCGATAGAGTCCTAATGAAAAACACAGTTGCGGTTATTTTACCAAAAACTATTCTAACTGCTCAGTTTATATTTGCATTTTATCTATTGAACTGAAAACTTAGTTTTTGAGTTCAATTTGTTCACCCGCAGTACAGTATTTACCCGGATGTAATTTTTATTGTACCAAATATACGTCAAATACTTTGGTTGTATGACTGAAATTAAAATACCTTATACCACATCTTACTGGACCTTGAGAATAAGTTAGATCTTTCCATAGATTACCAGGTAATTGTAATTAATTTTAAAACCTGAATGAGACACCTATTAAACAGTTAGGTATTCTCATTTTCCAAAGAGCCTACATAGGCTGCTTCAGACGCAAACAGAGGTGGGTAAACAAAGAGCCAAAGAGCTTTTCTTGCTGGATCAGGAGCTTGCGTCTTGGCAGCAAAGAGTTCGGCAAAGAGGCCAGCTTTCTCGTGGCTGCTAATGGCTAATTATTCCTCTAAATCTAGAGGAATAATTTCACCGGACAGAAGAAACAGAGGCACAGACGATGTCAACAGTCCAGCAGCCTTTAAGTAGTAGTAGTAGTAGTAGTAGTAGTAGCTTATGCTGTCTCAGTATTTAGTCAACGCTGTACTTATTAAGTAAATGAACACAAGCGCAAGTAACGTGACATTTTATTGTGGCAACGTTTCGCTCTCCAGGAGCTTTATCAAGCCGTTACCAACCTGTGCCCTTTTACCTAACACTATCTCGGTAATTCTACTAATATTACCAGCTCTGTATTTGACTGAAGGCGCCTAATGTGTAGCCGAAGCGTTTCTGAAATAATACGTAACTGCTTGTATATGTGTCTTACTCATCCACCTGCAGGAATTACTCACCATTATTATAATAAGTCAAAATCTCTAATATCTCTATGTACTCAGCTGAAAAAAATAAGAGAAAGAAGCCAAGTTTATAAATTGCTGCTTGTACGTATCTCCTGTTACCCTAAGAACCAGTAGAACCTGTAGAACCTGTAGAACCTGTGAAAACCAGTAGAACCAGCAAAACCAGTAGAACCAACAGAACTAGTTGAACCTATTCCAGGACCACCAGTCATGGATCACCAGTGAAGGACTACCAATCAAGAACCACCCATCAAGAACCAGTCAAGAACCAGTCAAGGTCCACTAGTCAAGGACTACCAGTAAAAGAGGTTATCCAGCTTGACCCAAGTCATCGTGGGAAAATCTCAGTTAACAGAAACTAAGTGTTTTTATGCAATACATTTGCTTATATATTCACTGTAACTTTATAAATGAGTGCTCATTTATTCAAAGTAATTGTTCATCACCAAACAATTCAATTGTTCATCTTTGGTTAAATATTAAATCTCAAATATGTTAAATATTAAATTTCAAGAATATGTTCAATTTCAGTTTCATTTGCATTCTATATATATATATATATATATATATATATATATATATATGTATATATATATTCCTTTCCCTTCATGTTTCATTTCTGTATTTCGGCATTTCTTGATTTCTCAGACTAAAAGGGTCACCTGGGAATAATAATGTTTTTAACTTGTGAAGAGAAAATCAAGGTGAAATTTGTCTTATTCCAATTTGTGACTCAGACGAAGTGTGGATTATTAAATAAAAATATATGAGGTGTTATTTTCTTACAAATAATTACTGCTTTAGCTTTTTTCAATAATGTTCGGGTTTTTGTTAGCTGTGTTTGTGGGAATAAATATAACGAATTGAATAGAGATTTTATTTTTATAACAGTATTAAAATATTAAAATTTATATAATACGGATACGGTGACGTATTTAGCTAGTAAGTCTAGTTCGCTGGATCACCCGTAAGTGGGAGCTGGCGTGTAGGTGGGCGCAGGGGCAGGCTGGTAGGCTGGGTACTGAGCCTCACCCTGGTATTCAACTTGCGCTACGTAGCCGGAGTCCCGTTGACGTAGTAAGTCACCTTCTGCAGACGACCGTCGGGAAGCTGGACATAATAAGTACCCTTGGTGTCGTAGCCGTCACGAGATTCTTGGTGACCAAAGTCGTTGCCAGCGTACTCGTCCTTCACTGCAAAGTTGAAGTCGTACCGAGGAGGAGCCTGCAACACGACGAACATTCGTTCACGAAATGAAATGCCAGTTTTTTTTAACCTATAATCATTAGCTGTTAGTTTTGATCATAGACTAGAAGATGGACAGAAGAGACATACTGCAGAGTACTATCTGGGAGGAAACGATTGAGGGAATCAATCACGATAAAACACTTGATTAACGATTACAAGAAAATATGTATTCTAAAGTAATACCAGCAATTCAAGTTAGGCTCACAAACAAAAGATCGATATTTAGAAACCCAGAAAATTGCGCGACCTAAACATTAGTTACAAGTAGCACCTGTGTGGAACCCTTATATAATAAAATTAAGAATCGAGAGTGTGTCCACACTCATGCCTGAAATGAGCTCAAATCCGACCCCAGCAAAAACAGATCAGTGAGTAAACACAGACACTTATATAAGATGGACAAAAACAGAGTGTATTAGAGTAAAATACCAGGATAAACTCAGGTTGATAATTATTGTACATTAACGCAAGCGTAGCATAAATATTATATCTCATTTTCGTAGAAACAAAAGCTTGAATATTGGGTGAGCTTACCTCAGGGCCGGAGGAGATGAAGATGGGTGCCGGGGCACCATAACCTGGAGGTGGAGGAGGTTCAGGTCTGGCCACTGTCAACACTACAAGAGCGGCCAACAATAACACCTGAATAAGGAACAGTAATACTTATTGTGTTAGTATTCGTGTTTATAATCATATTTCACTCTAAAGTTACTCCATATCTGAAAATATTTGCTTATTAAGCTTCATCAAATGAAAAAATTGTATTATGGGATGGAAAATGTTAAGAGATACAGATCAGTTAAAAACTAGACAGACGAACTATCTTACATAAATACGAAGATTGTGATAGTCTCTAATTATTTAGTGGAATTCTGATTTATTTTTTCCTTATGGATCTTACTCGTCAAGTTTAGTCGTGTCTTGACTCATGAGTATAATCTGATTCACCTGTGAGTGTGGCAGTGTTAGTGATAATTTGAATATGGTGGTAGTGACTTGACTTGTAATGCCTGACTTAGGTGCTTCTGATGGTGACCTCCACACTGGCTTACGCTGGTAGTGTCAGCTTAATTCAAAGCTTTAGTATGCACAGTAGTAACAAGGGGCGTGAAGGCTGGCGACTACCCGGGGTGGTGTATTGTAATGGTATATGATGTGGGAATACCAATAAATTATAATTGATAAAGAAATAAACAGTAATTGGAAACTTTAAGAGAGTGTTTCCAATTATTGTTTGTCTTTTTCAACTGTTCGAACTTTTGCTTTACTTATGAAGGTTGGGGAGCATTTCCTGTACATTTACAAGGGCGCTCAGCGCGATAGGCTTGTTTAAAACAGCGCTAACGTAAAGTAACAATGCTTAAAATTCTGCCTAACCTATTGTTTTGTTTCTACAATACTATAATGTGACTTACGAAATCGATAATGCGTTGCAAAATAAGCAACACTGGGCTTCACCAGCGGTCAAGAGTCCAAAACTCAGACGTCGCTAAGCCATGGTGCCAGCTAGATTTCATATTTTATCAACTGGTATATTTCTACCCGTGGTATGGTTACTATCAATGTGTTCGCAGTGCTGATAATTTGGTTGCTGGATAATTGTTGCATGTAAAATAAGAAACACTGAGACTTCACTCAGCATCTAAGCAGAGCCCAGCACTGAGGAAACTAAGAGTGGATGTTTACCTTGCAAGCCATGGTGAGCTGAGAGAGTGTGTGTGGGGTCGTGTGATGCCTTGTGGTTGATGCTGCTGCCTTATATACCTTCCTTGCTCCGTCTCTCCCTTGGTAAGTGTTACGTCAGACTCTTATGTCATCTTACTGCTGAATATCTTAGATAGTAAAAGGAGACACTCCTTTTATATTGTTAAGGGGTGGACGGGTAAGCCAGGGAAAGGCCTCGGTCTGATCACCAGAAGTTCCAGAGTTGGGTCATCATGACTAAGACCCGCGTCAGGAAACACTTGTCCTGTTTCCTGACGAATCTTACCTAACCCCTAATACTATCACTCTCTTCATTATGCATCAATATTATCACTATAAATATTCACTATTCATCACACAATTCACTTCATTGGACGGAATCTATCAGATATTTCCCAGGTGTTTTAGGACCACTACGGGCTTAGCGCTCTCCATGAATGTAATAAAAATAACATGCATTTTTTGTAAGGGTTGAACAAGTTCTTCATGGTTTGCCTGAAATTTGTCAAAGTTCAGAAAAACTCAAGAGACTAAGATAATGCCATGTTTGAGGCGGGAAAATTGCACTCAGGGATCGTTTGTAACATCTGCAGTAGGGATGTACTTGTGCTTTTAATTTTGTACTTCCACTCCTGTAATTGTATCATAATTGTTGAAAGATCATATTGAGAAAATATCTGAAACATACAGGGTGCTAATATTTTGTGACTTTTTGTGATATTTACCTAAGAAAAACACATCAGATTAATACATCCACAGGGAGGACATGATGTATTAGTATACCTGAGAGGGTTTGGGGGGTCAACGCCCCCGCGGCCCGGTCTGTGACCAGGCCTCATGGGAATCAAGGGCCTGATCAACCAGGCTGTTACTGCTGGCTGCATGCAACCCGACGTACGAACCACAGCCCGGCTGGTCAGGTACTGACTTTAGGTGCCTGTCCAGCGCCTGCTTGAAGACAGCCAGGGGTCTATTGGTAAACCCCCTTATGTATTCTGGGAGGCAGTTGAACAGTCTTGGGCCCTTGGCACTTATTGTGTTGTCTCTTATCGTGCTAGAGGCACCCCTGCTTTCATTGCGGGGATGTTGCATACTGTCAGCGAGAGGGAACTATGTCCGTGTTTGTTGTGACTGATGGCAGGACGCTCAGAAGGAAAAAGGTGTGTGTTCAGACAAGCGTGTTAGAAGGTAAAAGACACACAATTGATGATTAAGACACGTGTGCAGCTGTTGGGTATCTTGTTGAAACGTTTCGCCCACACGGTATACTTCCTTAGTTAAATACAGATATGTATTTAACTAAGTTAAATACAGAATGTGTTGCAGACAGCAGTAGTAGTGGTGAGGTAAAGATTTAATTGCCACTACTCCTGATGTCCACAGTACTTTTTCCTCTGTATTTGACTGAAAAAAACCTCCCGTGTAGGCGAAACGTTTCAACAATAAAGCACCGAACTGTTGCATTTGTAAACGTTTGTCACAAGTTGTTTCTTAGGACTAAAGAAGCCATTCGTGGCGAAACGTTTCTTTAATAAATGTTTTGATCATTGCTTAGGTGTCTTTTACCTACAACATATTGTTATCACCGTACCAGTCCCACCCAACGTTTCCAAGGCTTAAAATTTGTTTTCCAAAGGTACGAGTACAAAGGCATCCCGTGAAGGAGTTTCAGAATCTTATTTCCTGAGATCTTCAAAGCTGAAGGAGAGCCATACGACCCACGGATGTTGAAGTACTTCTGTTACGACCCACGGATGTTGAAGTACTTCTGTTACGACCCACGGATGTTGAAGTACTTCTGTTACGACCCACGGATGTTGAAGTACTTCTGTTACGACCCACGGATGTTGAAGTACTTCTGTTACGACCCACGGATGTTGAAGTACTTCGTTACGACCCACGGATGTTGAAGTACTTCTGTTACGACCCACGGATGTTGAAGTACTTCTGTTACGACCCACGGATGTTGAAGTACTTCTGTTACGACCCACGGATGTTGAAGTACTTCTGTATTACCTTAATAAGAATTGCTAGTGATACTTATCTTGACCAAAAGCAGGAATGAAGAACAGGATTGGCACCTAAAGGATTCAAAATTAGCGACGGGATTTTGATGGAACTCTGAGCCCCGATCATCCCTCCACCACACGCTTCTGTTATGAATAACCCACACGGATTTAACGCTTTATGATATTCAGCGAACTTGAAAACACAAATAGTGGATGCAGAATGAGTCGCCTTCTATGAAAAATATGCAAGTGCTAGAAAACTCAGAGTTTCTGAATGAGATATCTTATTTACGACGGGCGATTTGATATCTTTAACTGGAACGGGAAGAACAGCCACCTAAAAGTGGAGTTCTGGGTATTTAGAGTGATTGTAGGTGGGTAATTATCATGCTAGATAGCCGAGAGCTGCTGCCGATATATAATGTTAATGCCTGAACAACACGTACCTACCCATCCTGGGATCAAATCTGATAGAATACCTAAAGATTTAGCGCTACACTTTGATTACATGAATAATAAAATTAATGATAATGATAATAATAATACTATATTGATAATTTTGAAAATGTGATTACGAAAGAGAAAGTGTATTGAGGCTGCTGTATTTTTGACAGTTCACATTGGTAGAGATTCTATGCTCTTTAAAAAAAATCCAGTGATGATCTCACTCTTGGTTCTACCGCCGTGATGTGACGATCGCTTTTATTTGCTGGTTTTCGGTAATGACCCTTTACGTTATTATTCACATCATGGCAATAACACCAAGCGTTGGATCATCACTGTATTTTTTCTTGTTTTAAGAACAAAATACTCTCTCTCCCACTCCATCACCTTTCAAGGAAGAATGTAATTATATCAGAAAAGTTTTCACTGAACTTCACTACCCATAATATTTCATCATTGTCTCAGAAGAAAGTTGAGAAGCTGCTACGTAACTCTAGTTCAACATTACACCCACGGATATAGTGAACACTTTCCGGCAACTAAACCAGGAACAACCTTTACTTAGCTAAAACCAGTCTCGGAGTCACCAAAAAACACTTAGTCAAAAAAATAGGAAGTCAATTCACACCATTGCCTGGGTCTGTGCCACACCATGTGGAGGCTGTGACAAGATTTATGTCGGTGAAACCTGCAGAGTCCTAGATACCAGAGTCTTAAGAACATATTAACGCATACCGAAGTGACTACTTGAATAATGCATGTACTCTATACATAAACACTGAGAACCACCATATAAACTTAACAATGGTATACAGTAAAGACAAGATGAAGAATTAGTCACATGTGCAACAGCTGGGTATCTTTGGTATGTAAACGTTACACCAACTATTGACTTTATGAATAAAATACGAAAGGCAGATGAGGTAATTAGTCCTCAGCCTAGAAGCAGGTACTGAGTACCTGCTTCTAGACTGAGGTAATGAGTACCTGCTTCTAGACTGAGGTACTGAGTACCTGCTTCTAGACTGAGGGACTGAGTACCTGCTTCTAGACTGAGGTACTGAGTACCTGCTTCTAGACTGAGGTACTGAGTACCTGCTTCTAGACTGAGGTACTGAGTACCTGCTTCTAGACTGAGGTACTGAGTACCTGCTTCTAGACTGAGGTACTGAGTACCCCTAGACTGAGGTACTAGATGCTTTAGACTGGGACTGAGTACCTGCTTCTAGACTGAGGGACTGAGTACCTGCTTCTAGACTGAGGTACTGAGTACCTGCTTCTAGACTGAGGTACTGAGTACCTGCTTCTAGACTGCGGTACTGAGTACATCTGCTTCTAGACTGAGGTACTGAGTACCTGCTTCTAGACTGAGGTACTGAGTACCTGCTTCTAGACTGAGGTACTGAGTACCTGCTTCTAGACTGAGGTACTGAGTACCTGCTTCTAGACTGAGGTACTGAGTACCTGCTTCTAGACTGAGGTACTGAGTACCTGCTTCTAGACTGAGGTACTGAGTACCTGCTTCTAGACTGAGGTACTGAGTACCTGCTTCTAGACGGTACTGAGTACCTGCTTCTAGACTGGGCAGTACCTGCTTCTAGACTGAGGTACTGAGTACCTGCTTCTAGACTGAGGTACTGAGTACCTGCTTCTAGACTGAGGTACTGAGTACCTGCTTCTAGACTGAGGTACTGAGTACCTGCTTCTAGACTGAGGTACTGAGTACCTGCTTCTAGACTGAGGTACTGAGTACCTGCTTCTAGACTGAGGTACTGAGTACCTGCTTCTAGACTGAGGGACTGAGTACCTGCTTCTAGACTGAGGTACTGAGTACCTGCTTCTAGACTGAGGGACTGAGTACCTGCTTCTAGACTGAGGTACTGAGTACCTGCTTCTAGACTGAGGTACTGAGTACCTGCTTCTAGACTGAGGGACTGAGTACCTGCTTCTAGACTGAGGGACTGAGTACCTGCTTCTAGACTGAGGGACTGAGTACCTGCTTCTAGACTGAGGGACTGAGTACCTGCTTCTAGACTGAGGGACTGAGTACCTGCTTCTAGACTGAGGGACTGAGTACCTGCTTCTAGACTGAGGGACTGAGTACCTGCTTCTAGACTGAGGGACTGAGTACCTGCTTCTAGACTGGACTGATACTGCTTCTAGACTGAGGACTGAGTACCTGCTTCTAGACTAGGAGGACCTGCTTCTAGACTGGGCTGGTACCTGCTTCTAGACTGGACTGAGTACCTGTTCTAGACTGAGGACTGAGTACCTGCTTCTAGACTGAGGACTGAGTACCTGCTTCTAGACTGGGGACTGAGTACCTGCTCAGACGGGGATTGAGTACTGCTCAGACTGGGGCTGAGTACCTTCTGACTGAGGACTGAGTACCTGCTTCTAGACTGGGACTGAGTACCTGCTTCTAGACTGGGGACTGAGTACCTGCTTCTGACTGAGGACTGAGTACTGCTTCTAGACTAGGACTGGTATGCTTCTAGAGGACTGAGTACCTGCTTCTAGACTGAGGACTGAGTACCTGCTTCAGACTGAGGACTGAGTACCTGCTTCTAGACTGAGGACAGTACCTGCTTCGACTGAGGACTGTACCTGCTTCTAGACTGAGGACTGAGTACCTGCTCTAGACTGAGGGACTAGTACCTGCTTCTAACTGAGGACTGATACCTGCTTCTAGACTGAGGACTGAGTACTGCTTCTGACTGAGGACTGAGTACTGCTTCTAGACTGGCTGAGTACCTGCTTCTAGACTGGCTGATACCTGCTCTAGACTGGGACTGAGTGCTAGACTGAGGACTGAGTACCTGCTTCTAGACTGGGACTGAGTACCTGCTTCTAGACTGAGGGACTGAGTACCTGCTTCTAGACTGAGGGACTGGTACTGCTCGACTGGACTGAGTATGCCTAGACTGAGGACTGGTACCTGCTTCTAGACTGAGGGATGAGTACCGCTCAGACTGGGGACTAGTACCTGCTTTAGACTGAGGGACGGTACTCTTCTAGACTAGGATGAGTACTGTTCTAACTGGGGCTGATCCTGTCTAGACAGACGGTACCTGCTTCTAGACTGGACTGAGTACCTGCTTCTGACTGGGTGAGTACCTGCTTCTAGACTGAGGATGAGCCTGTTAGACTGGACTAGTACCTGCTTCTGACTGGGACTGAGTACCTGCTTCTAGACTGAGGACTGAGTTGCTTCTGACTGACTAGTACCTGCTTCTAGACTGAGGACAGTACCTGCTCAGCTGGACTGAGTACCTGTTTAGACTGGATGAGTACCTGTTAGCGGGTACTGAGTCCTGCTTCTGACTGGGCGGTATTTCTAGACTGGACTGGTACCTGCAGACTGGTCTGAGTACTGTCTAGACTAGTGAGATGCTTCTAACTGAGGACTGAGTACCTGCTTCTGACTGAGGTACTGAGTACCTGCTTCTAGACTGAGGTCTGAGACCTGCTTCTAGACTGAGGTACTGAGTACCTGCTTCTAGACTGAGGTACTGAGTACCTGCTTCTAGACTGAGGTACTGAGTACCTGCTTCTAGACTGAGGTACTGAGTACCTGCTTCTAGACTGAGGTACTGAGTACCTGCTTCTAGACTGAGGTACTGAGTACCTGCTTCTAGACTGAGGTACTGAGTACCTGCTTCTAGACTGAGGTACTGAGTACCTGCTTCTAGACTGAGGTACTGAGTACCTGCTTCTAGACTGAGGTACTGAGTACCTGCTTCTAGACTGAGGTACTGAGTACCTGCTTCTAGACTGAGGTACTGAGTACCTGCTTCTAGACTGAGGTACTGAGTACCTGCTTCTAGACTGAGGTACTGAGTACCTGCTTCTAGACTGAGGTACTGAGTACCTGCTTCTAGACTGAGGTACTGAGTACCTGCTTCTAGACTGAGGTACTGAGTACCTGCTTCTAGACTGAGGTACTGAGTACCTGCTTCTAGACTGAGGTACTGAGTACCTGCTTCTAGACTGAGGTACTGAGTACCTGCTTCTAGACTGAGGTACTGAGTACCTGCTTCTAAACTGAGGGACTGATTACCTCATATTCTACCTCTCCAGTCTTGTGTATTATACAGTAAAGAGATCCTTATGTTGCAAGTGTGTCGAATTTATTAAAATTCGTCAACAAAGAAAGTGACAGTCACAGCATATTATCCTTAGAATCAGCAGTAATAACCACTACCGATAACATTAAACCCATTAACCGATACACCGATCATCAAACTTCATTTACTAGGCTGGTTACGTATATCTGACTTCATGACCTCTCTCTCTGTCTCTCTCTGTTCTGTCTCTCTCTCTCTCTCTCTCTCTCTCTCTCTCTCTCTCTCTCTCTCTCTCTCTCCTCTCTCTCTCTCTCCATCCCTTATTCTTACCCTTGTTTTGTATACTGTCAATATACTCTATTAACATTTCTCTCCACACTATAACCTGATGTTATCTCGTCTATATTTACTCTTGTTTTCCCAGTCTCTATATTGGACTGAGCAAGTCCCCATGGGCCAAAAACATTTCCATAATAAATGTCCCAGTGTTGCACTCGTGACTTAAATAGATAAGGAGTTAGTTTATTTAGTCTGTGTTTGAATGGGAAACTGTTCTGAAATTAGAAGAAAGCAATTGTGACAGTTTTGAAGCATGTGCACATGTCATGTGCACATGTCATGTGCACATGTCATGTGCACACCTCACGCATGTCTATAGTTGATGCTCAGCTGAGATTCAGTTGATGAGTATTTTTCTTGTATTTCTCACGCATTGTTTTCATTTCTACATTCGAAAGCCTTTGCTCTTAGTTATCTTATTCTTTTGTAATCGTTGGTTCTTTTCCACATTTAAATATAATATAATGTCAGCATTATCTTATTACCACATATTTCCTTATTTACTTCATATCTCTTCCTCTCCTTATTTCTCGAATTGATGGGGTCACTTCCAGCAACAAAATGAATTTTTTAAAACAGGAAGGTCATATATATCTCTATTGACATTGAAATGTATCATGCAAACTCTGTTATTTGTTAATACAAACAACATAAATATTATTGGTTTCATAATAGTTGGATTTGTATATATACATAAAGTCGAACAGAGGCTTTATTTTTTAACTAAAACATCAATGCAACATTAAAATTCATACAATACAGCAACATGTAACATATAAAGTTCGTTGGGTTAACTGTAGACGGGAGCGGGTGTGTATGTGGGCGCAGGGGCCGGCTTGTAGGCCTGGACTGGCTGGTAGGCTGGGTACTGAGCCTCGCCCTGGTATTCAACTTGGGCTACGAAACCAGAGTCTCCGTTGACGTAGTAATTGACAGTCTGGAGGCGACCGTCGGGAAGCTGGACGTAATAAGTACCCTTGGTGTCGTAGCCGTCACGAGATTCTTGGTGACCAAAGTCGTTGCCAGCGTACTCGTCCTTCACTGCATAGTTGAAGTCGTACCGAGGAGGAGCCTGCAACACGAAGCATATTGATTTACTGCATGTAATGCAAGTTTCTTTAACCGTTGTTATTAGTAGAAGCTGTCGAATTCAGAGTACTGTCTTGAAGAAAGAAAATTGATGAAATAAATTCAAATCACAGGGCAATAACAATCACCCCGAAGACGTCCACCGAGACACCTTCCACTGAGCATAAGGTAGCAAACGTAAGAATGACGCTTAAAAGACGTAGAAGATACGATCAAGACGCTTTACGTCATGTGTATGCCGTCTTCTTGAATTTGCGGCACCCGTATTGACCCACTTGTAATCAAACACTTAAGTGAAATTCGAGATAATTCACGAGAGTAGACTACAGTAGACTAGTGATGGAACTGAGATGAAACTCAACCACTGCATATGCAAATCACACCCACACACACACACACAAATAGGTGAGTACAAGTAGGTGAGTACACACACACACACACACACACACACAGATAAGGCGATACGAGAACAGTTTTTTAATGGGAAGGACCAGACTGGGTAACACTAATGGAAAATCAAACCAGATAAGTCACAGAGACGTCAAAAAACGACAAGAAACTCGTTCATGAAAACACCCTAGTAGAAATGGAACTCGTTCATGAAGACATTGTAGTAGTAATGGAACGAACAAGGAAACTACGATAACAAAATCAAAACGTACATGCTGTAACGATCGTATAAGTAAACATGAATTTAACAGGAAAGCATCAGACACTAAGAGATGAACTCCAATCCCCTCCCATGACCACATTATTATTATTATTATGCTGAGTGAGAAGCGCTAAACCCATGTGCATCATACAGCGTCTGGGAAACGGAACTTGATGAGGTTGGGTCCAAGAGCTCTCTAACACGACCAAAATATAGATATTACGTCTCATTTTATGTAAAAGGAAAATGCACAAACTTAAATGTTGGGGGCTTACCTCAGGGCCGGAGGAGATGAAGATGGGTGCCGGGGCACCATAACCTGGAGGTGGAGGAGGTTCAGGTCTGGCCACTGTCAACACTACAAGAGCGGCCAACAATAACACCTGAAGAAGGAAGAACAATGATTGTCACCGTGCAACATATAGCAGTTGATCTGTCCGTATTCATGGCTATAATCACGCATCAATCTGAAATAGTTGTGACTTCAATTCTAAATATACTTGGTTATTAATTATACCAAGCCTAGAATTTGAGTTAGAGAACGAACTCTGAAGAGAAAGTGTGAGGTATCATAAACTTGCAAATATACAGATAGTGATGGGTTCTGATTATTGCGAATGGCTTACTATTCTTTCCTTCTTCGCGGACGTTACTGTGCAAATTTTCTAGTCTTGTCGTGACTCAGAATGATCGGATTCACCTCTGAGTGTGGCAGTGTTAGTGAGCGGTAACCTGAAGTCTGGCTAGCGTTTTTCTGACGGCAGTGCCAACTTAATTAATGGTAAGCTTTAAGTGTGCACGTTAATAGTAGGGAATGTAGGACTGGCGATTACCCTGAAGGTAGCCGTGTTTTGTTTATTTGTCGCAGTGCTCTCATAATTGTTCTGGGCACGACTCTGGCCTCGGGTGTGAAACAGAAGAAATGTACAATCACCGGACTTACAGTTCTGCAAAAACTATTCTTTTTAGCTCTACTTTAGCAGCATTGTGTTCAAGGTGATGAGGATTTCTGGTCACTGGGTGAACTGATGTCTGAAAACGTTCTGATACCAGGAACGATAGGTACTGCAAGCACTACGAGTACTAGTAGTGGATGTATACCTTGCAAGCCATGTTGAGGAGAGAATGTGTGTGAGGTCGTGTGATGCCTTGTGGTCGCTGCTGCTGCCTTATATACCTGCTTCTTCCCTCCCTTGACCCCGGTTACGTCAGACTCTCAAATGTCATCTTATGCTGAATAATTCTTACATAATACAGGGAGACACACTCGACTGATGCTTTTGATTATAGTTAATGAGAATATTTATAAGTTTTCCTATGCACGGTGTCACTCGTGACAAGAGTGAAAAATCGTTTAATATTTTTTTAGTTACTCATTCAAAGAAAGAATGTTCTATATTCCTGATCTTAGGTTGACTGAAAAAAAAGCTGACATTTGAATTTCCAAGTTTGACTGACTTTTAAAGTTCAAATTACTAAAAAAGTTGAAATGATTTTCATTTCTATATCTCACACATTTGAGAAATTGAAGGAGAAAAAATACACGTCTTTATCCCAGACAATTTTTGAAATATAGTGTAATATGGAAAGATTTGTAGATGAATGGTTCAGAGATCCGACATTTTGATAAATTAGACACATATGCAAAACTTGGGTATCTTTATTGAGGAAACGTTTCGCCACACACTGGCTTCATCAGTCTAATGCAAGAAGAATGGTGAAGATTAGGATAGTTCGAGGTTATCAGTCCCCAGTCTTGAAAAGATTGAGGGACCGCTTACATCATCTAAAGTCTGAGGGACTGATTGCCTCACTCCTGATCCTCACCATTCTTCTTTGTATAGGACTGATAAAGCCACTGTGTGGCGAAACGTTTCCTCAGTACAAATACCAAAGTGTTGCACAAATGGAAATGAAAACCTGTGATAAGTCAAGATATCTTATGAAAGTAAAATATCGGTCATATAAAGCGAATTTTCTGAATTTATTTGCAGCAGATGAGTGAACCGTAGATATAAATCCAGATGTATTCCTGTAAGCCCATTGAAGCCTAGTCCAAGGTCTTTTGTGTACCCGTGTGTTCTTGCCGCTTCGACGGCAAAAATCTAAATATTCATTATTTGTATCCATAAAACTAGTGTTTTTTAGTTATTTTTCGATACTTCCTCTTTTTTTATATTGCATATTTTGTCTTGTTTCTTAGTTATCACTTGTGTATCCTTCGTCTCTCGTACTCTAAAATATTTCCCAAACATCTAGAAATCATTCCCATTCCTAAAGTGCATTCCCACATTCCTGAAGCTCATTCCTATATTCCTAAAGACCATTCCTATATTCCTAAAGCTCATTTCTATATTCCTAAAGCTCATTTCTATATTCCTAAAGCTCATTCCTATATTCCTAAAGCTCATTCCTATATTCCTAAAGGTCATTCCTATATTCCTAAAGCTCATTCCTATATTCCTAAAGGTCATTCCTATATTCCTAAAGCTCATTCCTATATTTCAAAAGCTCATTCCTATATTTCTAAAGCTCATTCCTATATTTCTAAAGCTCATTCCTATATTTCTAAACTCTCTATATTCTAAAGCTCATTCCTATATTCCTAAAGCTCATTCCTATATTTCTAAAGCTCATTCCTATATTTCTAAAGCTCATTCCTATATTTCTAAAGCTCATTCCTATATTTCTAAAGCTCATTCCTATATTTCTAAAGCTCATTCCTATATTTCTAAAGCTCATTCCTATATTCCTAAAGCTCATTCCTATATTTCTAAAGCTCATTCCTATATTCCTAAAGCTCATTCCTATATTCCTAAAGCTCATTCCTATATTTCTAAAGCTCATTCCTATATTTCTAAAGCTCATTCCTATATTCCTAAAGCTATTCCTATTCTAAGCTCATCATATTTCAAAGCTCATTCCTATATTTCTAAAGCTCATTCCTATATTCCTAAAGCTCATTCCTATATTCCTAAAGCTCATTCCTATATTCCTAAAGCTCATTCCTATATTCCTAAAGCTCATTCTCACGCTCACTTATACACTCTCACTTCTATAGTGTGCGAAAGGTGGAAAGCCAGGATAATTATTGTAATTACTCATTGTAAATTCTATGTATTTATTAAAGTAATTTAATTTTTAAAAAGTGTCAGTATTATACTATTATTTATATGTGTAATTATGGAATATGTAGTTATTATTGTAATTATATTGTAGTTATTATAATTGTAGTTATTATAATTGTAGTTATTATAATTGTAGTTATTATTATTGTAGTTATTATAATTGTAGTTATTATAATTGTAGTTATTATAATTGTAGTTATTATTGTAATTATTACTAATTAATATAGAAATTATTAATGTAATTATTGCTGTAATTATTATTGCAACTCAAGAGGATCACCAAATAAAACGAAAGGAACACGTAAAAAACTTGGGAATAATTAAGTCAGCTGACCTTTCTTTTAAAGACCATAACAAGACAAAGGTCACGACAGCCAGGAAGATGACGGGGTGGGTATTGAGAACTTTCAAAACAAGGGAAATAATGCCAATGGTGGCACTCTTCAAATCGCTAGTGCTCCCTCACTTAGAATACTGCTCAGTGCTGACGGCCCCGTTCAGGGCAGGAGAAATAGCAGAGCTGGAACAAATAGAGATCGTTTACGGCTCACATTGAGCTAGTAAAGCACCTAAATTACTTGGAACGCCTTTCAAGTCTTGAATATGTACTCACTGGAGCGGAGGAGAGAGAGATACATGATAATATATACCTGGAAAGTACTCGAGGGCCTGGTCCCAAATCTGCACACTGCCATAACAACATACTGGAATGAGAGATATGGGAGGAAGTGCAAAATAAACCCAGTGAGGAGCAGGGGTGCGGTGGGGACAATAAGGGAACACTGTATCAACATTCGTGTGGTCCCAGACTATTCAACATCTTACCAGAAGATATCAGAAACACGGCTGGAACAAGAGTAGAAGCCTTCAAGAGGAAACTGGACAAGTATCTTCACCAGGTGCCAGATCAACCAGGCTGTGATGGATATGTGGGGCAACGGGCCTCTAGCAGCAACAGCCTAGTTGCCCAGATGAGCCTGGGCCATGGACGGGCGCCGACAGTAGTGAGACTCTCGAAACTCATCAAAGGTAAAGGTATATATCAAAGTTATAAAGGTAATTATTATTGCAGTTATTATTGTAATTACTGAAATTATTATTGTAATTATTATTGCAAATATTATTGCGATTATTATTGTATATATAACAATATTATTGTAATTATTATTGCAATGATTTTTATTATCAGGGGTCATACAGACTCGATCCAAGGAAGGAGAGGATAGGTCCACTTCCTTGGATCAAGATCCCCTCACCTGCAGGATACCGGGAGGGTATCACTACTGGGTGCGGCAGAAGTCGTTTTACCAAGAAATTTTTATATATTTTTTTCTCTCTTCTGGTAACAAATTTTCCCTCACAAATTTATTTAATTATTATCTGTAAAGAGGCTTATGCCTCTCTATGTATATTGGAATTTTTGGAGTTATTTTAGATGTTAACTAGTTCGATCCCCGGTACGGGCGTTAGTCACCTTACACCTGCTATCCTGTTCACCTAGCTGTAAAGTAGGTACCTGGGTGTTAGTCGACTGGTGTGGGTCGCATCCTGGGACAAAATTAACCTAAGTTGCCTCAAATGTCAGCTATGGTCTGTATAAGTTGTATCATGTACTTGCAGAAATTATTATTATTATTATTATTAACACGAATGAAGAATTCAGTGTGGGATTCAGTGAATGGGTTTCACATTTGTGCAAATGTAATGTTTTTCATTCACTGTTTTATCATATGGATGAGCTGTAAATAATGTTGCAAACGTCAGATGAGGTAATTCTCTTGATTTTTTTTTTTTTGTTTGTTTTTGGGGGTTAAGTGTTTATTTGCTGGTCTGGTGTGTTTATGGTACTCACAACATTAACAGTTATGTAAACGATAATTACAGTGTTTCTAATTCGCTGGCAGTACTCTCAGAATCACAGTTTTCTAAAAAATAGTCTCAAAACACATAGCTGGTTCTCGATTCACTGTGGTCTCGTATTCTCGGTATGTGTCTTCCCTGGGCTAGTGTGCTTATGTCCGCCCTGTGGTACACTTCGGGTCATATATGACTAAGACCCGCGTCAGGAAACACTTGTCCTGTTTCCTGTCAAAGCTTAAATAACCTAACCTGTGGTACAGAAGATCCAGGAGCGGTAAGTTCATCTCCACACGCAGGATGTGGAGTTCCCTTGGTGACAAGACATGTTGTTGTCCTCGGTAATGAACAGGCAGATGCTGAAGCGAAGGCTGCCACTGCTGTTACTACTGCAGTTACTATTAGTGTTACTATTACTACTACTATTAGTCATTACTACTACTGTTAGTACTATTACAACTACTACTATTGCTGCTACTACTGCTAGTACTATTACTACTATTGTTACTAGTGTTGTTACTATTACTACTACTGTAATTACTATTACTACTACCACTACTACTACTGAAGCTATTGCTGCTATTTCAGCTACTACAAATATTATTACTACTTATTCCACTACTATATACTTTAACCTTACAATCTTCTCTTTTTGTTGATATTTTTGTGTCAAGTTTCTGTTTTTCTAATATTACATTTGATTATTAAGTATACACATAATGTAAATGTAAATACACACACAAATGTAAATACATGGCATTAAAGACATTTCTATATTCGTAGTATTCCGTTAGTCATTCCTTCGTTATTGTTAGATAAAGGACTTATCGTTCCTTTCACTTTTTTTTTATTCATTTACCTTTGACATATTTGAAGAATTTTTTGGAGGGATAGCTGGGAGGTTAGACGTAATCCTCACCCAAATGTCTCGCTGGTCGGTTGGTCTAAATAGTTCCTGATCAGCTGGGTTGTGGTGAATACGTCGGAATGCAGACGGCAGGAGATGCGCTGGCAGTTTGATTGATCAGTCCAGCAACCTGGAGGCCTGGTCTGGGTCCGGCCCTCCGGGGGGCATTGATCTCCGGAAGCCACTCCAGGCAAACTCCACGCAAACTCCAGGCAAACTCCAGGTAAACGTTTTCTCTGTTTATATCTGTTGGAGTAGTAACATTGTCTCAGATTACCAATGATTTTTTTTTTTAAATGTCCCCACTAGATGTTTTATCTTAGGAGCTGGTTTATGAACATGACACACGAGCGAAACCTATATTTCCAAAAACGTTTCGCCTACATATTAGGCTTCTTCGGTCGTATACATAGGTTAGGTTAGGTACGAGTTGTCAGGAAACAGAACGATTGTTTCCTGACGCGGGTCTTAGTCACATGATGACCCACAGCTGGAGTTTTTGGTCATCTGACCGAGGCCTTCCACTGGCTTACCGGTCCACCCCCTTATAAATTATAGTTTTGATTATAACAGTATTGTATACCATTATCATAATAACACAAACGGGTTTAGTTGTTTAATAAACCTAGTAGAATTACCGACAATACGTCAGGTAAACGTTCTTAGGCAACGTCTCACTCTTCACTAACTGTGTAGGAGAGCGAAACGATGCTGCAATAAAACATCTCATTTTGCCCCCTTTTACCTAAACAAGGCTCAATTTTGGCTTTGTCTCTTTTTATCGAACTAATTTTTTTTTGGTAAGTTGCCTGTTTCGATAATCAGAAATTATATAATTTTTTCTCTTCATTTTAATTTTCTTGTATTAGTAGTTCGATTCCATTGAAAAGTATTGATTTGATTTTGCCTCCGAAGCGGAACCCCTATATGGATACACAAAAGACCTAGGAACAACAAGGGTAAACAGGAATACAGCTGTATTTACATTGAAAACCTACGATATGAACTATAAACAAATTTAGGGTATTCGCTTGATGTGTTTGGTATCTTATTTTTAGTAATAAGATACCCTGATAAATCACACTGGATATTATACTGTTTTCTATAGTCCTCAATAAATGGACAGTCAAGCATACGGTGTTTAAGTGACCATAAGGGTTACCATATACTTTGCATTTAGTTTGATCATCTGTCTGTCAAACTGCCAGAAGTGTTTCCAACGGTACGCCTTGTTTGTCAGAACTATAAAAAATTATCATAAATGTCAATGGAGATTTTGGCCATTTAACCGAGACCTTACCCTAACCTAGCGGTCAGCTCTGAAAGAAAAAAATGAAAAGGTTTCATTTCGATGCATTTGTGACCAGTCATAATATTGCTTAAGATCTAGAATTTTATACTTGTATCATGTTATGGTAAGTTTTACCAGGTTTTTTCCTTCTTGCATGGTGAGAACAAGATCCAGTATGTTATTATTGAGAGTTAGGGTCGTGTTAACCTGTGGTAATAAGCTGCTTTCTATAAGAGTGGTTAGTCTGGTAGCTTCTTGGGCGGTTGATAGATTATTCCAGTTTGGTAATAGAGGTCTTGAGTCACCCACACATCAATTAATATTCAATGATTCTATTTCGACATAGGAAAAAAAAAAGCGTGGTTTCCTCAATTCTGAGTGGGATGGTCACCAGACTACTTTACTGGTCAGCCTCGTTTATCAATACACTTACTTTATCACCTTGCCCACTGTTTATGCTGGGTCACCATCTGGAGAAGACCCCAGCCAGGATCCGTCCTGGCAGACCTATCTGAACCTGCTCTCTGTATCATCCTGTCGTCTCTGCCATCCTGCCCTCTCTACCCTCCTGCCCTCTCTACCCTAGTGCTCTCACTACCCTCCTGCCCTCTCTACCCTCTTGCCCTCTCTACCCCTTGCCCTCTACCCTCTTACCCTCTCTACCCTCCTGCTCTCTCTACCCTCCTGCTCTCTCTACCCTCCTGCTCTCACTACCCTCCTGCCCTCTCTACCCTCTTGCCCTCTCTACCCTCTTGCCCTCTCTACTACCCTCCCCTCTCTACCCTCCTGCCCTCTCTATCATCCTCCTCTCTCTACCCTCCTGCCCTCTCTACCCTCCTGCCCTCTCTACACTCCTGCCCTCTCTATCATCGTGCCATCTCTTCTCTCCTGTCTTCTCTACCCTCCTGCCTTCTCTACCCTCCTGCCTTCTCTACCCTCCTGCCCTCTCTATCATCCTGCCCTCTCTACCCTTCTGCCTTTTCTACCCTCCTGCCTTCTCTACCCTCCTGCCCTCTCTATCATCCTGCCCTCTCTACCCTCCTGCCCTCTCTATCATCCTGCCCTCTCTACCCTTCTGCCTTTTCTACCCTCCTGCCTTCTCTACCCTCCTGCCCTCTCTATCATACTGCAATCTCTACCCTCTTGCCCTCTCTATCATCCTGCCCTCTCTATCATACTGCCCTCTCTACCCTCTTGCCCTCTCTATCATCCTGCCTTCTCTACCCTCCTGCCTTCTCTACACTCTTGCCCTCTCTATCATCGTGCCATCTCTTCTCTCCTGTCTTCTCTACCCTCCTGCCTTCTCTACCCTCCTGCCCTCTCTATCATCCTGCCCTATCTACCCTCCTGCCCTCTCTATCATCCTGCCTTCTCTACCCTCCTGCCTTCTCTACCCTCCTGCCCTCTCTATCATACTGCAATCTCTACCCTCCTGCCCTCTCTATCATCCTGCCTTCTCTACCCTCCTGCCTTCTCTACCCTCCTGCCCTCTCTATCATACTGCCTTCTCTACCCTCTTGCCCTTTCTATCATCCTGCCCTCTCTACCCTCCTGCCTTCTCTACCCTCTTGCCCTCTCTATCATCCTGCCCTCTATCATACTGACCTCTCTACCCTCTTGCCCTTTCTATCATCCTGCCTTCTCTACCCTCTTGCCCTCTCTATCATCGTGCCATCTCTTCTCTCCTGTCTTCTCTACCCTCCTGTCTTCTCTACCCTCCTGCCTTCTCTACCCTCCTGCCCTCTCTATCATACTGCCCTCTCTACCCTCTTGCCCTCTCTATCATCCTGCCTTCTCTACCCTCTTGCCCTCTCTATCATCGTGCCATCTCTTCTCTCCTGTCTTCTCTACCCTCCTGCCTTCTCTACCCTCCTGCCCTCTCTATCATACTGTCCTCTCTACCCTCCTGCCCTCTCTATCATCCTGCCCTCTCTACCCTCCTGCCCTCTCTATCATCCTGCCTTCTCTACCCTGCTGCCTTCTCTACCCTCCTGCCCTCTCTATCATACTGCAATCTCTACCCTCCTGCCCTCTCTATCATCCTGCCTTCTCTACCCTCCTGCCTTCTCTACCCTCCTGCCCTCTCTATCATCCTGCCCTCTCTACCCTCTTGCCCTCTCTATCATCCTGCCCTCTCTACTGCCTGGCTTATTTTGCAGACTCATTCAGTGAACGTAATGATAAGGTGGACGATCTGGGTATGTCAGGAACTAAGCTTTGCGCTTATAAGTACCGAATTTATGTGCACTTTGATACGTAATCTGAATTTTAATTCACAAGAAGCACGATTAAGACCAAAAGAAAAATAATGTCAAAGAGAAAAGCCAAAAAAATATTTAATTGCCAGAAAAACAAACACACCATGGAATTTAAAAAGTTTCTCTGAAGCTACGAATTGATAAGACGAGGCTAAAAAAAAAAAATCCTGGAAAAGTTCT
This sequence comes from Cherax destructor, assembly GCA_009830355.1. NCBI lineage: Eukaryota > Metazoa > Arthropoda > Malacostraca > Decapoda > Parastacidae > Cherax > Cherax destructor. The sequence goes on along the minus strand of WNWK01000254.1, from coordinate 219,321 downwards.
TTAATCCCAAAAGATTTGCGGTGAAGGTTCGACATCTTTTAACAATTATTTAAAAATATATATACGATGAGTTACTTGACATACATTAGTCTCAAAATATCAAAGGGCTCTTTACTCCAGATTCAGGAAAAAAAAAATGGAACTGGAAAGCTTTCCCTCTTGAGCGAGATACCAACCAGTTTTATTATAGTCTCCAGCGTGAACGGTGGGAGCCACAACAACCCGAGGTTTTAAACGCAAAGGGAACCAAATGACGACACTCAGGAACTCTGGTGCGATGACTGGCTACACACAGCCACCTAAGTTCATCGATAATTGTGCGACCTGGCTGTGACAGATTCCCGGGTCATCGTTGTCAGTGTAGCCTGCTTCTGAGTGGTTTGTTGCTGTCATTGCGACCTGGTTTTGACAGGTTTGTGGTTTGTTGCTGTCATTGCGACCTGGTTTTGACAGGTTTGTGGTTCGTAGCTGCCACTGGGACCTATTTCTGACACGTTTGTGGTTCATAATTGCCACTGGGACCTAGTTTTGACACATTCGTGGTTCATAGCTATCACTGAGACCTGAATCTGACAGGTTCGTGGTTCGTAGCTGTTACTGAGACCAGGTTCAGACAGCTTTGTAGTCTATCACTTTTATTACGCCCTGGTTCTCACAGGTTCGTCGCCGCCTCTGTGGTCTGGGTTCAACAAGTGAGTGAGAGCGTCAAACCATATCGTTACCTGCCTTAACGTCTTGTAACACAAAAATCGTGCAATTGCATGTGCAACTGCTCTTTGATCACGTCTAATCTAAAATGACTTCCTGATTATATGCATCAGTGTTCACATTGCAACTTGCATTAGGCTCGTATTATGATGCTTGTGTCTTGAATTCAGTGCCTGTAATGTTAGGCCCTGGGAATTGGCACCGATATTATAAAGTTAACTTTAAACCATTGTTACTCTAACAGTACCTGAGAATATAATAGTACCTGAAACCTGAGGTAATATAATTGATGAGTTTACTAATATTATGCAAATAAGACACATGGGGAGCTATACAACTCCCTTAACATAGATTCGAATCCTGCTGACTGCGATCTTTCTCTGTATGTACCTCTACTTGGTATATAAAATCACTCGTGTGGTCAGAACATACAGGAGAAAAAGGAAATAGCTGGAGACTGTCTGAGGCTCACTGGTGTGCCCGGGGCAAGGAAGAAACATGATTTGTAACCAGGCTACCAAGCTTCTTGTGGCATCTGTGGCTGATGCCCCCTCACACACGTACATATATGTCGTGCCGAATAGGTAAAACTTGCGATTTTGGCTTAAATACCAACGCTCTTCTTGTCAAATAAGGCAAGCTAAAATTTGTGTATGCAATAATTTCGCAAAAATCATTCTGAACCTAACGAAAAAATATATTTCATTGTGTTTGTTTATTAAATTGTAAACTTATCTAAAATATATTTAATTGGATCATTTTTTTCTGTATTTTCTTCTGTTCATCTTTGACTTCACACTATTTATTTATCTTATTGTCTGTTCCCAATAATACTTGATAATTGCTATTTCTAAAATCCATGATATCCCAACCTTGATATTTTATTCAGCCTAAATCAACAGCTCTGCAAGCCATTTTTTCCCCACAAAAAATACTTTCATTTTTATTCTTTTTAGTGCTAACAGCACCATCCATTGAACTAGCTATGGCTGCCACCCTGTCCTAGATAAATGAACCCTATCCCTGGTATGCATGTCGTTCCTGCCATATGCAGTAAATCGTCCCAGTTGTCCATGAATTATGCTTCAGTATTCTTAGTCTTTGCCCAGCCAACAATCAGCATTAATTATCTTGGACAATTATTAATTTCAAACTCCTATCCCCTGCAAAATGCCACGTATAACAGTATCCCTCTTTTCATCCTAATTATATTGTTGCCCTGTACCTACTAATCGGGTCCTAATTTTTTGCTTGGCAGCATCGTAGCTACCAGCAATGAGGCAGATAATAGGGTTGGTCCCATTACCATCCATGGTATGGTCAACACTGCTAACGATATCCCCCAAACGATTCTCAGGAAAATACTCTCTATGCCTCTGCTTGTGCATCCTGGAGGCTTGTGTGAAGGTGATCGAGTCAGTGGAGACAAGTGGTTATATGGATTCGGCGTGCTGTCAGGAGTGCTGATTAGTCGGAGGTGGGAAGTACAGCTCCCATACTTTGAACGACTAGCATGTTCAGTTTGGTGGTTCATCATTGAACCATGATCATGATATTAGTGTATTTCCGGAAAGAAATTACCGCAAACTAAAATTGGAGAGAGAGAGAGAGAGAGAGAGAGAGAGAGAGAGAGAGAGAGAGAGAGAGAGAGAGAGAGAGAGACAGAGACAGACAGACAGACAGACAGACAGACAGACAGACAGACAGACAGACAGACAGACAGACAGACAGACAGACAGACAGACAGACAGACAGACAGAAAAAGTGATACACTGACCAAAAGTAACTCACATTAACAGAGTGAAAATAGCATTTTTTCGGTATACTAAAGACCCTGATCAGTGAATACATTACCATATTTAAAGACGACCTTTCATATGAAGACAAGTAAAGTCCACAAGAAAACAAGAACACTCTAGGTCAACCGACAACAGGGAGCAAGTGACCTCACTTAGTAATTACGGTGACCTTAAACTTGGTAGCTACTGGACAGTTATCTTCCTTAATGGCGTGTTGAATTTAGCTAGGTTAGGTAATGTTTGTCAGGGAATAGGAGAAGTGTTTCTAGACGCGGGTCTTAGTCATGTGGAGACCCACAGCTAGAGCTTTTAGCTGTGTCTGATATCTCTAGTAGTAGCGGGACGACATTCTGGTTCAGAGTACTCGCTGTGTCTGATAGCACTAGTATCCTCTTGTTTTAGGGATGACTCTACTTGTTTCCCTCTCTGAAGAACTGCTTCGCCTTCCTGTGTTAAGACTCAAAATGCGTTTTATGGCAGTTTACTGAGAAGGCGTTTTGCCTATCAGGGATTTTATCAATTCTGGTGGACGACACATCTCAACAAAAGGCCATAAACCCCATATTATTTAACATACAGTATTTATCGGAATATAATACCAGCGATATATACCTTCTAGCTTCAGTGCTCCACTACCAGCTCAGCCTTCCAGGCTAGCTGCTCCACCTAAACCAGAGCTCAGCTGCTCCTACCAGAGGCTACAGCTCCCTACACCAGAGGCTACAGCTGCTCCACCTACCAGGGCTACAGCTGCCCCTACACCAGAGGCTACAGCTGCTCCACCTAAACCAGAGGCTACAGCTGCTCCACCTACACCAGAGGCTACAGCTGCTCCACCTACACCAGAGGCTACAGCTGCTCCACCTACACCAGAGGCTACAGCTGCTCCACCTACACCAGAGGCTACAGCTGCTCCACCTACACCAGAGGCTACAGCTGCTCCACCTACACCAGAGGCTACAGCAGCTCCACTACACCAGGACAGCAGCTCAACACCAGGCTCAGCTCCACCTACACCAGAGGCTACAGCTGCCCAGTCACCAGAGCACAGCTGCTCACCACACCAGAGGCTACAGCAGCTCCACCTACACCAGAGGCTACAGCAGCTCCACCTACACCAGAGGCTACAGCAGCTTTATCTACACCAGAGGCTACAGCTGCTCCACCTACACCAGAGGCTACAGCTGCTCCACCTACACCAGAGGCTACAGCAACTCCACCTACACCAGAGGCTACAGCTGCTCATCCAAGACGTTGAACAGAGAGTTCGTTAAGCACGTTTTTCCTTGCCACAGGTCTCCTAAATAGCAAAAAAGGCACAATACCGTGACTGGAACAATACATAAATAACTCGCACATTAGGAAAGAGAAGTTTATAACTACGTTTCGGTCGTCAGGTCTATTAATTACTGTTGATATACTCAATATAATTGCAACATTCATTACAAAAAAACATGGAATCTTGCAGATGCCAGCATTTCTCTGGGTGTCTTCCGAATTTTTTTTTTTCATAAATGACTTGTTGGTATCAGAACAGCTGAAGATATTGTTTACATTATGGGAGAAATTTTATTTACAGATTTTATGAGTGATAAAGGAAGAACTGTTGAATTTCTACTCTCAAAGTTTATCTGGTGTTTACAGCCTAGTTGCTCAGGCCCTGATCCACCGGAAAGCCTGGTCAAGAACGGAGCCGCGGGGGCGTTGACCCCCAGAACACCCTCCAGGTAGACTGCAGGTAGATAGTGCTACGTTTGTAAATCTTATATTAATATTCATTAATCAGAGTTGGGGAAATATTCCGTTTAATTTCTAATTCCTTTTCAAAATATGAGTTGGCTAGCTTCTCCCCCTGGCTTATGAATTATTTCTCTGGAATCGCTATAAGTATAGGTCAGTGGGGCACAACACTCTTACTTCCCGTTGTGATCAGTATTTCCTTTTAATTTCTTTAAACACACAACGGGTTTTTGTCTGATAGCCGTGACTCGTGGGGGGAAAAAGTTGTTGGACTGGAGACATTAAGTGAACGTAGGTGATGAGGGCGGTGAACCAGCAGCAAAGGTACCATACCTTGTAACGAAGGTTCTCAAGTGATTGAAAATCACTGTAGAGGAAACGTTTGCCCATTCTTCAGTCGTAATACAGAGATAACTAAGAACGAGGTGGTAAACAAACCATACCACGGGTGGGGTTCGAACCCGCGGTATGGTTTGTTTGCAATCGTGTCATTACGATTTCGTGAGTAACGAGGTGGTAAGCTGCGAGAGGGGAGTAGTAGTAGTATTAATAGTAGCAGTACTACTAGTAATAGTAACAGTAGTAGTAGCAGTAATAGTAATAATAGTAATATCCATGAGCTGCTGGTGTTCTATTCACCAGAAAACGGGACAATGTCACCAGACACGAGCCCTTGTCAGATGACCCATTCTTTGCCCCAAATTAATTAATGCATAGCAGCAGCTCCCGGCACTTAACAGACTACGTAGCCCCGAGGCTACAAAATATGCTCTAGTTACATCACCCAAGATGGTAAAAAGTGACCCACAGCTTCATGTGAGCTAGGGAGGGGAGCACTGTGAACATGCAGGACTGTTGTCTGTTTAATTGGTAGCGAAGGTGGATGACAGTGTTGTATAATGTGAATGTTACAGGTCGTTGAGTGTTGTAATACGACCACGGGAGCCGTCACAGTCACGCAGGTTAGTGCAAAACGACCACAGGAGGAGCAGCCACAGTCGCAATGATCACAGGAGCCACCACAGTCACAACGACCACAGGAGCCACCACAGTCACAACGACCACAGGAGCCACCACAGTCACAACGACCACAGGAGCCACCACAGTCACAACGACCACAGGAGCCACCACAGTCACAACGACCACAGGGCTCAAACCCTAGTCACACACCCCCAAGAGGCCAAAGTCCACAGCTTCAGTGAGCTGAGGGAACAGTACAAGACTGGCGTTTAAAGGGAGCGAGGTGACAGTGTTATAATTGAATTTACAGGGCTTGACGTGTAACGACCACGGGACCGTCACAGTCACGCAGTTCATCAACGACCACAGGAGCAGCCACAGTCGCAATGATCACAGGATCCACCACAGTCACAACGACCATAGGAGCCACCACAGTCACAACGACCACAGGAGCCACCACAGTTACAACGACCACAGGAGCCACCACATTCACAACGACCACAGGAGCCACCACAGTCACAACGACCACAGGAGCAGTCAGTCACGCAGCATAGATGGCCAAAATACTAGCCACGCGTATTATATGTTGACCCTTAAATGCTGGTGAACGGCTCTTGATTCAAGAAACTGGAGCCACCCTCCTCGTCAGTCAATATCGTTTACTCTTCGTTCTCCATTTCCGAGACGTCTTTTAACATTACAAATGTAAATACATTAATAAAAATAATTAAAACAATAATAGTAACGGAAGAATTACTGACAAAATGTGAGGTAAATGGACACAGATGCAACTAATATGACATTTTATTGTGGCACGTTTCGCTCTTCCAGGAGCTCTGTCAAGCCGTAACGGCTTCACAAAGCTGCAGCAGAGCGAAACGTCGCTACAGTAAAATGTCACATTAGTTGCATCTGTGTTCATTTTGCGATGTTTCTCTGTAGACGTGACATTCATGTTAACAATCATGACAGTACCGACATGACTGATAGAGACTAGATGAATTTCCGTCGCTACACGATCCCATGAACCCAGTTCTTTCTACCTCAAATGACGCAAAAGGAATAGCACAGAGTGCGGCAAAAGTTTACAATGCATTTAAATACCATCTCTTAAGATTTGAAGCCAATCTGTAGAGACGTTCACACATCCCAGTTCCGTCAATAAAAGCCAATTCAAATAAGATACACCAGCTTTAGTAAAGTTGTATTCTCAAGTAATCGGTGTTGAGGGTTTGAAGCCGATCGAATAACGATTCGTAAGCTATATATTTTTTTAAAGCAATATTTAAATGTTCATAATTTCTTTAACAAATGGCAAACTGGCATCTATACAGCCCAATATTACTTCTTTCATATAGGATTTGAAGCCGATCTAAATGACATTCTTCAGTTAATGCATGAAAAGCAATTTAATGAAATTAACAAATTAAAACTAAACAGCTCATTGTGCGTCTTCTTTCAACCCAAGCTGCCGTCTCTGTAAGTTACAGGCGATCTAAACTGAGTGTCCGTGGTTCGATGCCCGGTGCTCATCGCCATTCATTCCATCAGATATAAATGACTGAAACCACTGAAAGGAGTTATTTCAGGGCACACAATCCTACACCGTATTATCAATAGACATAGCAAATTTTCACCAACAAATACCAGTAACTAATCCCAGCCTTGTTGTAGTTAGGATGCGTTGGTCTTGAAGGTCTGAAGACAAACAGCAGAAGCTTTCTATGTTATCACTGTGCGCTGCGTGACCAATATGGGTTTAGCGCTTCCTATATATATAATACAAAAATAAATATTATTCACAGGTAGCCACAAATCAAGATAGCCCATTGCAAATCCTACCAGGAGTAAACCCTTTCGGTAGTATAACATTATTTTAAGAAGCTCCTTCAATGGTAAACATACTTTCAAAGGTGGAGGTTAAAAATTGGACTACCGATGGGACGGCGTTCTAGGTTATGAACGAGGAAGAAAACTGTCAGCTACCATTTACAGGTAGGTCTTCAGGGATACCCCTAGGGTAAAGGAGCATTAGACAGAGATACTCCCTTGGATACCTGCTAAAAATATTAATTAAGATACCCTTCAGGATACCTGTGTAAAAATATAAATTAAATACACACCTTCAGGATACACGTGTAAAAATATACGTTAACTTTAAAGATACCCCTTCGGGGATACCTGTGTAAAAATATTAATTAATATACACCTTCAGGATACCTGTGTAAAAATATACATTAACTTTAAAGATACTCCTTCAGGGATACCTGTGTAAAAATATACATTAACTTTAAAGATACCCCTTCGGGGATACCTGTGTAAAAATATTAATTAATATACACCTTCAGGATACCTGTGTAAAAAATTTATAGCAATTAATTTAAGTCTATTGCTCTTCGGATATCTCAATGTGAAAAAATATACGTCACCTTTTTAGAGTGACTCATGAGGTTACCTGTGTGAAAATATTAATTATGATACACTTCAGGTTACCTGTGAAGAAATATACGATTACTTTAAAGATACTCTTAAGTCCGTGAAGGAGATACTCTGTGTAAATGAATTTTAAGTCACCATTAAATATACGTTCCAGGGATACCTTGTGAAAGAGCTTTAAATTTCAAGTGTCATAATAGATGAAATGTACGTCTATTGTCTTCTTCGTCTGACATCATCTAAATGATGAAAGTGAGAGAATGTGATCGTCACCTGTTTTTGTTTGTGGGAGTGACGTCATGAGGTTACCGTTGTGAAAGTGACGTCATGAGGTTACCGTTGTGAAAGTGACGTCATGAGGTTACCGTTGTGAAAGTGACGTCATGAGGTTACCGTTGTGAAAGTGACGTCATGAGGTTACCGTTGTGAAAGTGACGTCACGTCGGAAGTTCACTGTTGTGAAAGTGACGTACTGTCACTGGAGGTTAAGTCTGTGAAAGTGACGTCATGAGGTTACCGTTGTGAAAGTGACGTCATGAGGTTACCGTTGTGAAAGTGACGTCATGAGGTTACCGTTGTGAAAGTGACGTCACTAGTCACCAGAAAGTATACGCGTTGGTGAAAGTGACGTCACTGAGGTTACCGTTGTGAAAGTGACGTCATGAGGTTACCGTTGTGAAAGTGACGTCATAAGTCACCTTGGTGAAAGTGACGTCAATAAGTCACCTTGGTGAAAGTGACGTCTATAAGTCACCTTGGTGAAAGTGACGTCTTGAGTCACCTTGGTGAAAGTGACGTCTATTAGTCACCTTGGTGAAAGTGACGTTCTTAAGTCACCTTGGTGAAAGTGACGTCTATAAGTCACCTTGGTGAAAGTGACGTCACTAAGTCACCTTGGTGAAAGTGACGTCATAAGTCACCTTAGTGAAAGTGACGTCACTAAGTCACCTTGGTGAAAGTGACGTCATCAATATATGTAGTATATTTCAATAAGAATAATTAACAAATATATTAGAATATAATCTCATATAATTAATTAGGGAAATAATTATATCTCAGTAAGAATAATTCTAATTTTTTTTATGGTGAATTATGTCAAGTTTTGCCAAAGGTGAGTCAAGATGTATGTACTGTACATTAAACTTGCTGCCCCTATTTACCTAGTAGTAAATAGGTACCTTGGTGTTAGTCGACTGTTGTGGGTCGTAGCTAGTTCAGTCTCGAGACTCGTCAGTGAACCTGCTTTCACCTGTTATTTTTATCTAAGTAATGCACCTTAGTCCAGAGTAAATAGGTACCTTGGTGTTAGTCGCTGTTGTGGTCTTGATCAGTCAAGTCGCCTTACACCTGTTACTTTGTTCACTAAAGTAAATAGGTACCTGGTGTTAGGTACATAGTACCTGTGTTATCGAGATTGTGGTCTTCTCAAGACAAGTCGCCTTCACTGTTGTCTTTGTTCCTAGATAGGTAATAGAATGGGTTGGTACTAGTGTAGTCGTATCCTGAGGGATTGTGGCCCAGTTCTAAATGAATCCTCCATTGGTAGAATTCCTGAGATAAACACGCTTAAATGGGTTGGCTTAGTTACCTCAGATTGTAACCCAGCACTTAAAATATTTAACCAAATACACTAACATTACACTTCCTCATATACAACCCCCACTCATCTCACCACCACACTTAACCCACATTACCACCACTCACTACCCACTCACCTCACCACCACACACTTAACCCCCACTCATCTCACCACCACTACACTTAACCCCCACTCATCTCACCACCACTACACTTAACCCCCACTCATCTCACCACCACTACACTTAACCCCACTCACCACCACCACTACCCCAACCCACCACCACCACCACCACACTTAACCCCACCCATCCCACCACACACACTTAACCCCACCCACCCACTACCATATTTAACCCCACCCATCCACACCACTACTAACCACCTCACTCCACCACCACCACCACCACTAACCCACCCCACTCCCCACCACAACACACCACACCTCACCCCCACCACCCCACCTCACCCACCACACACACCCACCTCCCCACACCACACACACCCACCTCAACCCATCCCACCACAACAACACCCCACCTCACCCCACACCCACACCACACCTCACCCATCCCACCACCACCACACCCCACCTCTACCCACCACCACCACCACACCCCACCTCTACCCATCCCACCACCACCACACCCCACCTCTACCCATCCCACCACCACCACACCCCACCTCTCCCATCCACACCACCACCACACCCTCACCCTCCACACCACACACCCCACCTCTACCTCCCACATACACACACACCACCTCTACCCATCCCACACACCACCACACCCACCTCTCCCATCCCACCACCACCACACCCCACCTCTCCATCTCACCACCACCACACCCACCTCTACCCATCTCACCACCACCACACCCCACCTCTCCATCCACCACTACCCACCTCACCATCACCACCACACACCACCTCTCCCACTCACCACCACACACCCACCTCTCCCATCCCACCACCACCACACCCCACCTCTACCCATCCACCACCACCACACCCCACCTCTCCATCCACCACCACCACACCCCACCTCTACCCATCTCACCACCACCACACCCCACCTCTACCCATCTCACCACCACCACACCCCACCTTTACCCATCTCACCACCCACCCCACCCCACTTACCCCCACTACCCACTCACCACACACACACTACCACACCTCACCTCCACATGACACACTACTCCCACACCTCACCTCCACATGACACAACTACCACACCTCACCCCACCTGACACACTGCTACCACACCTCACCCCACCTGACACACTACTACCACACCTCACCTCCACATGACACACTACTACCACACCTCACCTCCACATGACACACTACTACCACACCTCACCTCCACATGACACACTACTACCACACCTCACCTCCACATGACACACTCACACACCTCACCTCCACATGACACACTACTACACCTCACCCACTGACACACTACTACCACACCTCACCCCACCCTGACACACTACTACCACACCTCACCCCCACCTGACACACTACTACCACACCTCACCCCCACATGACCCCCCCCACATTACTACCAAAACTCCTGATTATACTACTATACTATCAAGATGGGCATTGTTTGTGCAATGGGAAACAGTCAAGGTTTACCATGTCTATTGTTGCCATGTCTATTGTTGCCATGTCTATTGTTGTCATGTCTATTGTTGACCGACAGATACCTGAGCATCAGTGAGAGGAATACAGTGTCAGATCTCTTGGACACGAGTGGTGACATTCACACATATAGAAGATACACATTCATGTCGTTGAGATGCATACCGATGAATCATGTACCGTTGACGTGCATGCCGTTGACGTGCATGCCGTTGACGTGCATGCTGTTGACACACAACAGTGTGACAATGAAGTTTTGGTGGTTAGGGCTTCCATAAGTTGGCAGCCCAGAGACACAGAGGTATTTATGGAATACGGGGCCGCGTTAGTGATCAACGGGGCCGCGTTAGTGATCAACGGGGCCGCGTTAGTGATCAACGGGGCCGCGTTAGTGATCAACGGGGCCGCGTTAGTGATCAACGGGGCCGCGTTAGTGATCAACGGGGCCGCGTTAGTGATCAACGGGGCCGCGTTAGTGAAATATTTCCCACCTGCAAGCAAGTAGCAACAGCTATTGCAAGGTGGGGAAGGAGAGAGAGAGAGAGAGAGAGAGAGAGAGAGAGAGAGAGAGAGAGAGAGAGAGAGGGAGAGGGAGAGAGGAGAACGGAGGCGAGAGGAGAGAGAGGGGAGGGAGGAGGATATGATGAAGCGAAGAGAAGATAGCAGATGTGAGGAAGCGAGAGGGAGAGAGAGAGAGAGAGAGAGAGGAGAGAGACGAGAGAGAGGAAGAGGGAGAGGTGACGAGGGAGAGGGAGAGCGGAGGGAGAGAGAGAGAGGGAGGGTGGAGTAGATTAAGTGAAAGGGAATCTAGTGTGGTATTTGTGATTGTAGTGGTGGGGGGAGATGAAGAGGAGGGTCTGTGGTGGGTTTATAGTGGTGGGTCTGTCGGGGTCTGTATGGTGGGTCTGTGGTGAGTCAGTAGTGGTGGAGTCTTTAGTGGGTGGGTCTGTGGTGGATTCTCTTGTAGTGGTGGGGTCTGTGGGGAGTCTGTAGTGGTGGAGTCTGTAGTGGTGGAGTCTGAGTGGTGAGTCTGTAGTGGTGGGGTCTGTGGTGGAGTCTGTAGTGGTGGGGTCTGTGGTGGTGGGGTCTGTGGTGGTGGAGTCTGTAGTGGTGGAGTCTGTAGTGGTGGAGTCTGTAGTGTGGAGTCTGTAGTGGTGGAGTCTGTAGTGGTGGAGTCTGTAGTGGTGGAGTCTGTAGTGTGGAGTCTGTAGTGGTGGAGTCTGTAGTGGTGGAGTCTGTAGTTGTGGAGTCTGTAGTTGTGGAGTCTGTGGTGGTGGAGTCTGTAGTGGTGGAGTCTGTAGTGGTGGGGTCTGTAGTGGTGGAGTCTGTAGTGGTGGAGTCTGTAGTGGTGGAGTCTGTAGTGGTGGAGTCTGTAGTGGTGGAGTCTGTAGTGGTGGAGTCTGTAGTGGTGGAGTCTGTAGTTGTGGGGTCTGTAGTGGTGGAGTCTGTAGTGGTGGAGTCTGTAGTGGTGGAGTCTGAGTGGTCTGGTGGAGTCTGTAGTGGTGGAGTCTGTAGTGGTGGAGTCTGTAGTGGTGGAGTCTGTAGTGGTGGAGTCTGTAGTGGTGGAGTCTGTAGTGGTGGAGTCTGTAGGTGGTGGAGTCTGTAGTGGTGGAGTCTGTAGTGGTGGAGTCTGTAGTGTGTCGGAGTCTGTAGTGGTGGAGTCTGTAGTGGTGGGTCTGTAGGTGGGTCTGGTGGTGGGTCTGTGGTGGTGGAGTCTGTAGTGGTGGAGTCTGTAGTGGTGGAGTCTGTAGTGGTGGAGTCTGTAGTGGTGGAGTCTGTAGTGGTGGAGTCTGTAGTGGTGGAGTCTGTAGTGGTGGAGTCTGTAGTGGTGGAGTCTGTAGGTGGTGGAGTCTGTAGTGGTGGAGTCTGTAGTGGTGGAGTCTGTAGTGGTGGAGTCTGTAGTGGTGGAGTCTGTAGTGGTGGAGTCTGTAGTGGTGGAGTCTGTAGTGGTGGAGTCTGTAGTGGTGGAGTCTGTAGTGGTGGAGTCTGTAGTGGTGGAGTCTGTAGTGGTGGAGTCTGTAGTGGTGGAGTCTGTAGTGGTGGAGTCTGTAGTGGTGGAGTCTGTAGTGGTGGAGTCTGTAGTGGTGAGTCTGTAGTGGTGGAGTCTGTGTGGTGTGAGTCTGTGGTGGTGGGGTCTGTGTGGTGGAGTCTGTAGTGGTGGAGTCTGTAGTGGTGGAGTCTGTGTGGTGGAGTCTGTAGTGGTGGGGTCTGTGGTGGTGGAGTCTGTAGTGGTGGAGTCTGTAGTGGTGGAGTCTGTAGTGGTGGAGTCTGTAGTGGTGGAGTCTGTAGTGGTGGAGTCTGTAGTGGTGGAGTCTGTGGTGGTGGAGTCTGTAGTGGTGGAGTCTGTAGGTGGAGTCTGTAGTGTGGAGTCTGTAGTGTGGAGTCTGTAGTGTGGAGTCTGTAGTTGTGGAGTCTGTAGTGTGGAGTCTGTAGTGTGGAGTCTGTAGTGGGTCTGTGGGTGGTCTGTAGTGTGAGTCTGTATGGTGGGGTCTGTGGTGGTGGAGTCTGTAGTGGTGGAGTCTGTAGTGGTGGAGTCTGTAGTGGTGGAGTCTGTAGTGGTGGAGTCTGTAGTGGTGGAGTCTGTAGTGGTGGAGTCTGTAGTGGTGGAGTCTGTAGTGCTGGGGTCTGTAGTGGTGGGGTCTGTGGTGGTGGAGTCTGTAGTGGTGGAGTCTGTAGTGGTGGAGTCTGTAGTGGTGGAGTCTGTAGTGGTGGAGTCTGTAGTGGTGGAGTCTGTAGTGGTGGAGTCTGTAGTGCTGGGGTCTGTGTGTGGGTCTGTAGTGCTGGGTCTGTAGTGAAGTCTATAATAACTGTCACATAATTAAAACAAGAAAGACAGGGTTGACTGGATTCAATTTTTTGGACTGTTTGGTACAGTACCACGCCAAAAATTTGTCCAAAAAACAGAAGAACATGCAGCAGGGTTTAAGGCAGAGTGCTGCAGTGCATCAGGGTAACCCTGAAACATAAGGCAGAGATTAATGAGCGGGGTTCTGCAAGGATCAGTATTATTACCGTACTATTCCCAATATATATCAACAACTTACCAGAAGTGATTGAAACTTATGTATCACTGTTCATGCAAAGCTAATGAGAAGACTTAGAAGACTTAGAACAGAAGCGAACAGTAATAATCTCCAGGGAGACTTCAACAGATTGCAGACGTGGTAAAACAAGTGGGTTGGGGTGTTCAATCCAAACAAATGCAAGGACACGCGATTTAGAGTAGGTGAGGGAAGACCGGATACAGAGTACAGCATATAAATATCAGAAAGTGAAAGGACCACCTTTATGATCAGGTAAAATGCGGAAAACATTGTTTACAGTTAACTTTTTATTGTAATGTCATTGGCCAACTTTAACATTATTATGGCATCAGTTTTATACATGAAGTCAGTCTTGTTCTCGAGATTATCCGTAGGCGGGAGCTGGCTGGTAGGATGGGGCTGGCTGGTAGGATGGGGCTGGCTGGTAGGATGGGGCTGGCTTGTAGGATGGGGCTGGCTTGTAGGATGGGGCTGGCTGGTAGGATGGGGCTGGCTGGTGGATGGGCTGGCTTGTGGATGGCTGGCTGGTAGGCGATACTGGGCTCTCCTGGTAGGCAACTTGAGCACGTAGCCGGAGTCTCCGTTGACGTAATAATTCACTTTCTCAAGACGACCGTCGGGAAGCTGGACGTAGTAATTGCCCTGAGTGTTGTAGCCATCACGAGTTTCTTGGTGACCAAAGTCGTTGCCATTGTTGTCCTTCACGGAGTAGTTGAAGTCGTACTTGGGGTGAGCCTGCAACAAGACGTCAATATTGTATTTTTTCATAAGTGGTTAAGAACCCTTTACCCATTGTTTACACACAAATATATACCACACATATGACTTCCTGTTTCAGTAGACACCTGAAGTTTGTACACTCACAACAGGACCAGGGCTGCCATAACTAGGAGCTGGAGGATACTGAGGGTAGGCCAGTGTGGCGGCCACAACGACGAACAACACGACCACCTGATGGTACAAGAAATCCATAGGGTTATTTAATCCAGGAAAACCCAGCAAAGGGAGACACTGCTGTTGATCACTACCTGGAAAAGACCCAGACCGGGACACGACCGGCGAACCTACTACAATATTGATGTTTATTGTCCTCGGGGATTTTGCCCTGGTCTGCACTACACAAGAGTCTACAAACATCTATGTACTTATTTACTGCAAAGGGGAAACAGAGGAAATAGGGGAAAGATTTGCTCATTACAATTTCAGTTTTGGGAGCAAATACTCAATTCTATTTTACATGCCAAGCTGATAATGACTTTTCATTATTAAACAATAATATGACAAAAACAAGAAAGAACTCGGGGGAAAACATCAATTTCTGAGCAATTTTAGCAAACGTGACGCAAAGTCATGAATATAATAAAAAAAATGACTCGCCTAATAATATACACATGGATAATCTTCTTACAAATAAATTGGTGTTAAGACAGGAGCATAATACTTGCATTAATATTAAATTATTATTATAGTTATTATTTAGAAGAAAGTGTTTAACTTGTATGGGTCAGTTAGCCACAGTTAAAGTATTAGAGGCCCTGGTAAAGTATCAGTGTACCTGAGAGATTGTCATGACTGGTGATGCTGGTGGTCAATCAGAGTGCTGCTCCTCTTATATACCTCACAGCTGACCTTCGCGTTCACGTAAATCATCTTCTGAATCAAAAAAATTATCTCTGACAAAACTGAAGCATCTTTTAGAGTGTTTAATCTTACGAAACCAGAGAAGTTAAACGTTGATCATTCTCACTTTTACTAACGTTAAGTAATGCTCGACCTTACACACTTTATTATTATTATTATCTATTATTATTGCATATATATATATATATATATATATATATATATATATATATATATATATATATATATATATATATATATATATATATATATATTAAGTTTCATCAAAGCGACCGTATCCCACCTAGGCAAGGTGACCTAAACAGACAAACGAAAGTTTCTCTTTTAAATTTAGTAATATATACAGAAGGGGTTACTAGCCCCTTGCTCCCGGCATTTTAGTCGCCTCTTACGACACGCATGGCTTGCAGAGGAAGAATTCTTTTCCACTTTCCAGACTATTCCTCTTCCTGACAACTCTGTGACTGAAGAAATACTTCCTAACATCTGTGACTCATCCGAATCTTCAACTTCCAATTGTGACCCCTTGTTGCTGTGTCCCATCTCTGGAACATCCTGTCTGTCCACTTTGTCGATTCCTCTTAGTATTTTATATGTCGTTATCATATCCCCCTCTCGCTCCTGTCCTCCAGTGTCGTCAGGTCGATTTCCCCCTTTCCTCGTAGGACATGCCCCTTAGCTCCGGGACTAATCTCGTTGTAAACCTTTGAACTTTCTCTAATTTCCTTATGTGCTTGGCTAGGTGTGGGTTCCAAACTGGTGCTGCACACTCCAATATGAGCCTAACATACAGTGTACAGGGTTCTGAACGATTCCTTACTGAGCTGTCGGAATGCTTTAAGTTTTCTAGGCACCCATATGCTGCAGCAGTTATTTGGTTTGTGTGTGTGTAATTATAAATGGTAAGTGTGTAACTGTAATTGTGTATAAGTGTAAGCACAAATATATTAAATGAGTAGAAAATCCTAGTCGCCGCCATCTGTAGTCGCTGCAGTCGTAGTTGTTGACGTCGCTGCAGTCGTAGTTGTTGACGTCGCTGCAGTCGTAGTTGTTGACGTCGCTGCAGTCGTAGTTGTTGACGTCGCTGCAGTCGTAGTTGTTGACGTCGCTGCAGTCGTAGTTGTTGACGTCGCTGCAGTCGTAGTTGTTGACGTCGCTGCAGTCGTAGTTGAACGAGCAGTTCAACCTTCTAAACAAGGTCAGTATTTCACTTTGGTGGAGGGTCGTCTGAAGCGTGACCTTGACAAGACTGAATAGCGATTTGGCGGTGTATTGTGTAGTTCTCTGCGTCTCTACCCGGTTTCTATTCTCGCTTCCAACGTTCTTATCGCCTTTATGTAATAATATTATAATAATATTTCTACAAGTACATGTACAAGGTATACAGTCCATAGCTGACATCAGTGACATACTACTATATAGAAAGCCCCTTGTTATGCTAGAGCATTTCGGGCAAATTAGGTCAGTTTTGTCCCAGGATGCGACCCACACCAGTCCACTAACACCCAGGTACCCATTATACTGATGGGAGAACAGGGACATCCGGTGCAAGGAAATATGCCCAATGTTTTCACCCTTCCCGGGAATCGAACCCGGACACTCAGCGAGTGAAACAGGAGCTTTCGCCACCAGGCCACGGACCACCACAAATGCATTTTAATTATTATTTGCGTCATATTATAATTTGATAAATTTGATCAATTTTGCTTATAGTCCGTCTTACCTAACCAAACGTAACCTAACCAAATCTTAGCTAAGCTAGCTAGCCTAGCCAAATCTTGCCCCGGCTCTTGACTGGTTGCTACTAGGTTCACTTTCTCCTGGCTCCAATAACCTTATCATACCTCTTCTTAAAGCTATGTATGGATCCTGCCTCAACTACTTCACTCTGCAGAGTGTGTAACTTCATGATAACTCTAAAGGCTGAAGAAATGTGAGATATATTAGAGAGATAGAGAGAGAAAGAGAGAAAGAACAAAACAGAGGGCAGTAGAGCATAGGAACGAAAACATTAAGAGCCCACAGAAAGGAAAACGGGAAGCAGGAGCAGAATAGAAACCTTGAAGCAAGACTACACGAAAAGAACATGGAAGGAGGGAACACCTAAAAGAAAACGAGATGCAACACTGAAAACGCCAGTGCTGACCGATAGAAAACAACAGACATCATATTTCTGTATAAATGATTACCGTATCATTGAGTAGTTTGTATTAATATTGGTAGGATTATCGACAATTCGTTAGGTAAAAGGACACGTTTGCAATTAATGCAGCATTTTAATGTTCAACATTTCGCTCTACAGGAGCTCTGTAAAGTCGTAACGGCCTGACGGAGCTCCTGGAGAGCGAAACGTTGCCACAGTAATATGTCACATTAGTTGCACTTGTGTTCTTTTACCTAACAGGTGAGTAGTTTGTTCTGTCAGTGTGTGTGAAGATGCAGGATTGGGTTTGTTTTGAAGTGTCAAGTTTTATCCTATTTTTTTATTAGTTTTCCTGGCTTATCTTCTCTTTTCCTAGTAAAGATTCTATCTCAACTTGATATAAATCTCAGTGGTTTCTCCTCGATAACGAGGTCTCTAAGTCTTCTGGGTCACAAAAACAAAACCTATCCTTAGCATTCTCGTTCGTGACTCCTCGTATGTTATTTAGTTTATTCCTTATTCCTTTGTTCTGCTATAGTTCAGTCACCTTCTGTTCCATGTCGTAGTTCCTGTATCAGTATCAATTTATCTCTTCCTTTATTCAATTTAATTATATATGATTAAGTCACCCTGTGAACCCATGACTTGTAAAGTTGTTTCGTTTCCTCCTTAATTTCATTATTATTTTTTTTTAGATTTACAAAAAAAAATTGTCTTTTTTTTCATCTTATTTTTCGATGTAATAATATTTATTTTCTATTTCTTTTGTAGTATTAATATTGATTCTATTCAGTTCTCTGATTCATACCGCATATTTAGTGTGTGAAAAAGACATTTATGCATAGTACAGTCATTTAAATGTCCTGAACTGTATATAAGTGTCTTTTTCCACATATATATATTTAGTGTGTCTAATGTTGTTGGGGTTTATAGGGCCACTGACAGCGTACCGCCGTATCGATCCCTAGTAAGCAAATATGTGAGCTCAAGTACGAACGAAAACACAACCGAGTTTCGAAATCAGATCCAGAAGACACCAGCACCACAACAAAATTTCTGGGACTGCAGACTGCAACTTTCCCTGTTGTTAATGAACTTCAGACGCTGTTGTACCATAAAACTCCTTTGCAGTTAAGTACAGTGAATTTGTCTTGCAGGAAAAAATATTTTTTTACAGTTAAGTTTTATTGTAATGCCACTGGCCAACTTTAACATTATTATGGCATCAGTTTTATACATGAAGTTAATCTTCTCGAGATTATCCGTAGGCGGGAGCTGGCTGGTAGGATGGGGCTGGCTTGTAGGATGGGGCTGGCTTGTAGGATGGGGCTGGCTGGTAGGCGGGATACTGGGCCTCTCCCTGGTAGGCAACTTGAGCTACGTAGCCGGAGTCACCGTTGACGTAATAATTCACTTTCTCAAGACGACCGTCGGGAAGCTGGACGTAGTAATTGCCCTGAGTGTTGTAGCCATCACGAGTTTCTTGGTGACCAAAGTCGTTGCCATTGTTGTCCTTCACGGAGTAGTTGAAGTCGTACTTGGGGTGAGCCTGCAACAAGACGTCAATATTGTATTTTTTCATAAGTGGTTAAGAACCCTTTACCCATTGTTTACACACAAATATATACCACACATATGACTTCCTGTTTCAGTAGACACCTGAAGTTTGTACACTCACAACAGGACCAGGGCTGCCATAACTAGGAGCTGGAGGATACTGAGGGTAGGCCAGGTGGCGGCCACAACGACGAACAACACGACCACCTGATGGTACAAGAAATCCGTAGGGTTATTTAATCCAGGAAAACCCAGCAAAGATAAGTTGAACGACTTATTACCATTGGGATCTTTCCTAGGTTGCTTCCTGGAATAGTCAGCTGACACGAAAGTAACAATTTACTGATAGGTGAACAGGGGGCAGCAGATGAGAGGAGGTTTGGGTCACTTCTCATCCTGGAATCGAGCCTAAGTCCGTTCGGTTGTGAACTAAATTTTATATCACAGAGACACAAGCTATACGAGTTAGTTAAATAATGTTTTGGAAACATCGTTCCTATTTTTCTACTCACATTAACAATGATATATTAACCCGAACATTAATAAAAAATAAAAAAAGAATAATAAATGTTTAAACAGTTTTAATAAACTCGCAGCAGAGTGATTTATCAAAATTATAAACATATTGATTATTATTCATACATATCAATGCAAAAATTTTGATACGAGAGAAGCATGAAAAAAAAATAAGCTATACCAGTAAAAATAGAAAGTTAGACAATGAAACAAAATCAGAGGACGCAAGTGATATAGTAATTTGCTTTATAACCACAATAAAAGGAAATCTCGGCGCTTTCGTGATAGCTGAGTCACATTATCAAGGAACAATGTGTTCCTTGATAACGCTAAATAACGAAAGTACTCGTAATTTATCCTTCTTTCATTGTAGTTATATAAGACTGTACAACGACACTCACTTTAACTGTTAATGTAACACAAGTTAGTAATGGTGAAATTAATATTATTACTCTCTCAGCAAAACTGGGAATTTAAAAACCACGGAACGGGTGGCATTTGAACCTATAGTTGGATTAGTCTCATTGCAGCCAGCTGGCCCAGTGGCTTACGCACTGACCTGGAGTTTTACTACTCGTTTACCATGGGTTCAAACCTCACCCGTTCCCTGGTTAGTTTGCAGTCGTATTATCACGATTTTGGGAGTCATGAAAGAGTGTACCTTATAAGCTGCCATGACTGGTGGTGATGATGGTCAGTTTCTGTGTTCCTCTTATATACCTCTCATCCGTCCTTCGTGTTCACCTAATTCATCTTCTCGACCACAAAATTCGCTCTGACAAAATCGCAGCATCTTT
Source organism: Cherax destructor (assembly GCA_009830355.1). Lineage (NCBI taxonomy): Eukaryota > Metazoa > Arthropoda > Malacostraca > Decapoda > Parastacidae > Cherax > Cherax destructor. The sequence goes on along the minus strand of WNWK01000254.1, from coordinate 198,751 downwards.
TATGGGGTTTAATCGTGCGGAAACGAAAGAGGTCTTAGATGGCAGCACTTCAGGATGCTTGGCGCCAGTCACTAGTTTAGAGCATACAAGTGTGTTGAAAATGCCTGAACATTGTATGTTATAGTTGAAATAATTATTTATTATTATTATTAATTATTATTAGTATTAATTATTATTAGTATTAATTTTATTATTAGTATTAATTTTATTATTAATTATTTATTATTAGTAGTATTAATTTTATTATTATTATTATTAGTATTAATTTTATTATTATTATTATTATTATTATTATTATTATTATTATTATTATTATTATTATTATTATTATTATTATTATTATATGCTCTCAGCAGTCGTTAAATTAATTCATATGAAATAGTCGTACAGCAATAAAATATAAATACGGATGTGCTGTATAAGAAGTTTAATACGTATAATGAAATCTCATTATGTACTTATTCGTGCACTGTGGAAAAGGACACTTGTGTATAGTTCAGGACGTTTATTACACGAAATATTTCGTTACGAGTGAATTCATCAATCCTAGTGTATTCATTTCTATACATTGTCAGTATCACCATAATATTTATAACCATTATTCGTACACTGAACACTGTGTCAGTGGCAGGTTCTAAGCTATGCCAGGTTCAAGAAGCTCAAGATGTTAAATTTATACGCAGTTTAATATATTTGCAGACGCATTCCCGAAGGCGTGCGTAATGCAACTAAGGCAGTCGTACTCTTTAACTAAAGCAGAGACCGGAACCCTTAACACTATTCAACACTAAACTGTAGTTTACATAGTTTATGGCTCTATGTTGCATTGTTTACCTTCGTAACTCACGGGCATTATGCTAACAAATTTAAGTTCAGACATTCTTCCTTCCATCCGAATCTTTCTCAGGTAAAAATAATTCTCAATTTCTTTTCACTCTGGCTTCTTCTTACAGCATAAGTTCTACCTAAGACTCTGCTTGTGTGATTCATTGGCCTTTTTCTTTCGATCTGCTTGACTACGAAAAGTATTCATGATGTTTTCAATCGCTGGAATGTCTTAGGTTAAAATGTTAAGAAATAAATGACCTCGGGCGGATGAAAAGTTGTAGGTGAATTCAGTCGCTACTTGAACGACCCACTTCAAAATATTGGGCACCAAAACCTTTTGGTAAAAACGATGTTTTAAAGTCTATCCTCAGTACGTTATTGGTTAAACGGCATTGAGACAGTGTGGTGATAATGTCCAGACACAGAACTCTGGTGTGGGAAATTGGTGAAGGCGGTACGTTGATCCTTCATGCGGAAGACTTGTGGTCAGATCGACGTCACGGTCCAAATTCGGAATGTCTGTCCACGGTGTTCTTTATTTTCTTCGCATTAGCAAAAAGTTTAACAATAACTTCAGTTTGCTGTGATAAAGTATTGCGCCGAAATCCTGTTATCTAATTCACTAGCAGAATAAATTATTAAATAAGCGAGGCCTCGTCACAGACCGGACCGCGGGGGCATTGACCCCCGAAACCCCGTCCAGGTATACTCCAGGTAAGCAATTAAGAAAGTTTATTTACCCTTACTAGAGACTTAATTTAGTAATTAGTCTTAATCTATAGGAGACTGTGACACAGAGGAGACATAATTGAAGTACTTTTGACGACGCTGCTTCTGCTGTAGTGTGGGGTCAGCACTAACCCTCTCACATCTATGTACACTTTTATTATTAAAGACCATAAACATGTTTAGAAAATTGGACAATTTATAAACAGAAACATATTGGTTTTACTTGCATTAAATAGTATCTAAGAAAAAGAGATTTTTTTTAAATAAGAAAACTAAATGCTGACACATTACTTTCCCTGGCAATGCTTATGTTGGATAACAATAATAAATGATATTTACAAGAATAAGGTTTGTGGATGTCACATAATACTACCTCGGAATGGATTACCTTACACTAGCATACATCATATAAAGTAACTAAATTATCCTCAGAGTATGGAATTTCTACTGCAGTTGAGTCCAAAATATATTCTAGTTTGAGGGATGAGGCTGACGACTGTGATCAATGATGTCAGTGTTACTTAACTTAGAGCTGTGTCCCCTGAAGCTGTGTCCCTGAAGCTGTGTCCCTGAAGCTGTGTCCCTGAAGCTGTGTCCCTGAAGCTGTGTCCCTGAAGCTGTGTCCTCGCAGCTGTGTCCTCGCAGCTGTGTCCTCGCAGCAGTGACCTCACAGCTGTGACCCGACCTCTTCATCACTTCAACATTGGGTAACATTGATTAATAAACAACGAAGTTCGTTGATCTCGTTCTTGCGGAAAAATGTTCCACAGAATTATTCATGTTTTTAGTGAGGCGACGGAGCGTGAAGGTCGCAATTGACCGTATAGCTCCCGGCCACACCATGTCTTGGTATATAGCTCCTTACGTCACTAGATGTTGTTTTACAGCTCCTGGCACTTAGTTTTTGATATTCGGCTTCTGGTGTGAGGAAATAGGTAGTGGTGGTAGAAACAGACGTTGGGAAAGTAAAGACAAGTAAAAGATCGCTGATCCTGAAGTGTTTGTGTGTTGAATAGTAACGTGTCTGTCGTGACTGGAGGACGGAGGGTCGAGCTTGCATCTTCCCTGCTTTGTATGGCCTACATGGGTTTAATGCTTAATAAATACAAAGAAATTGAGCTCTCTGGACTTTTCTGTCTTGGTCTTACACATTGTTCTAAAAAAACCTCGTGAAAAACCTGTATTACATCACTGTGTTTACTTGTAGATAATAAGGTCTTTATTCTTGGTGTTTGTAAACAAACACTTGTCAGTGTTTTACTAGAGTTCTCATTCTTAACAAGTATCTTCTTTACCTTTATGTATTACCATAATTATTATCTTCCTGCAAACTTCTCGAAACATCGTTACAGAGGACTTTGTTTCTCTTTACTTGTATATATATTATATATATATATATATATATATATATATATATATATATATATATATATATATATATATATATATACACGTGGTGAGGTGCAACCTTCCCTATATACTCTTGTTCTTATTTCACTTATGCATCTACTGAAGAGGATCCCAGAAAGGGATCGAAATATACAGACCACTTAATCTGAGTTTCTGTCGCCACTGACAAGTGTTCATTACAGGAAATATAAAATCATTACAGGAAATATAAAATCATTACAGGAAATATAAAATCATTAAAAGAGTCATTAATTGGAGTTAGTATACGTTACCATTACTGGAAATTAAACCAATATACATTATAACATAAGTGGAACAGCAGGAGCCACAAGTATGTACAAATATTTAATTTCACACACGAGACCAATATCTCACTCAACCACAGCATCTCTCAGGTAGTTAAAAATAGGTACTTAAAAATACCTAATTACACACATTTGTCCATTAATGTAATGTTTCAAAATCTGATCGCGTTAGTGTGGGAAAATCTCTATCATTGCTATCACCAACTTGTTGCTAGTTGAAAGCCAGAAGAAAGATGTCTGACGGATGCTGCTGACACCTGATCATGGTATCTCACTGATGCCTGTTCCATGATGCTGGCGAGGGGTTCTTAACTCACGAAATAGTGCTACCCAATATATCAAACCTAAACATTTCCCATTCTCCTGGCGCTGTATAACCCCTGCGGATTTAGCGGTCTCCCCATGAATACAACAACATTAATTACCAGCAACAGAAGATAGTTTCACTGCCAATTTTCCTCATATTATGATAAATCTAAATCATTATTCTGCAATAAATCAAACTTATTGAATTAAATCTTTTATTAGGTATATACAACAATGAAATATTTGTTATGAATTATATATTTCTATGCTAGGATTTTTCGAACTAGTAATCAGCTGAGTCTTTGTACTCTTGCCCCGGGTATTCCTCGTAGGCGGGAATTAGGTCGTAGGTTGGAGAATCCTCGTAGGTGGCTGATTCTTTCGTGTGAGGGGTCATAACTGGCAGGTGGTGTAGGGTGGTATCTTCGTGTGGGTGCAGGCTGGTAGCTGGTACTCGAGGTTGGTTTGTAGCTCTGTGTGGGGGCAGGTTCGTAGGCCGGACTAACAGATTCGTAGGTTTGAGTAGGTGAAGATTCATAGGCTGGGCTAGATGTAGATTGGTAAGTTGCCTAGAGCCTGGCCTACGTCTACGATTCTTCGCCGCTGATTCATGTGCTAGATTAGATGTAGGCTCGTACTGTTGAGTAGGCGCTGATTCGTAGGCTGCATTTGGGGAAGGCTCGTAACTGGGGGCAGGAGTAGGCTTGTAGCCTTTTCTAGAGGCAGTTCTGCCTCTTGAGGTTTGCAGTGGCTTGTAGACTGACTAGGCTTGTAGCTGGGGGCTGCGGAAGGTTTATAAGAAGGGGCTGGGGCAGGTTCGTAGCTGGAGGCTGGATCAGGCTCGTAACTAGGGACTGGGGAAGGTTTATAGGAAGGGGCTGGAGCAGGTTTGTAGCTGGGGGCTGGGACAGGTTTGTAGCTTGGGGCTGGGGCAGGTTCGTAGCTGGGGGCTGGAGCAGGCTTATAGCTGGGGGCTGGAACAGGTTTATAGCTGGGGGCTGGAACAGGTTTGTAGCTGGGGACTGGAACAGGTTTGTAGCTGGGGACTGGAACAGGTTTGTAGCTGGAGGTTTCGGCAGGTTCGTAGCTAGAGGCTGGGGCAGGTTTATAGCTCGGGGCTGGAGCAGGTTTATAATTGGGAAATGGAACAGGTTCATAGCTGGGGGCTGGAGCAGGTTTGTAGCTAGGGGCTGGAGAAGGTTCATAACCGGAGGCTGAGGCAGGTTTATAACTGGGGGCTGGGGCAGGTTTGTAGCTGGGGGCTGGGGCAGGTTCATAACTGGGGGCTGGAGCAGGTTTGTAGCTAGGGGCTGGTGCAGGTTTGTAGCTAGGGGCTGGAGCAGGTTTGTAGCTGGGGGCTGGAGCGGCCTGGTATCCGGATGTAGACTCACGTGTGTACAGTGGTTCCGGGTAGGTGGCCTCTCCCTCGTAAGTAACCTCAGCCATGAAGCCGGAGTCCCCGTCCACGTAGTAGGTGACCTTCTGAACCCGGCCATCGGGGAGAGGAACATAATAAGAACCCTGAGTGTTGTATCCTTCCCGTGTCTCCTGGTGGCCGTGGTTCCTGCCGGTCTCTATGTCCTGCGCATCGTACTGGAAGTTATACTGCGCTGGTTGCTGAGGATAAAACACAGGGTGTTTAGTTTGTCTTGGGAAGTCGTAATGACGCGACGGCACAGGGTGAAGCTGGAAGCCTCAAAAGAGATTGGATAAATATACGAGAGAAAAGAACTGGGTTTGATTACTACCTGAGGTACTGAAGGAAGTTCTTGGGTAGCCTTGGGAGAAGGTTGGATAAATACAGGGGTGGGACTGGTTGGTTTTGATAAGTATTTTGTATGGGCCTGTAGGCCTGCTGCGGTGTTCCTCCATTCCTTTGTTTTTGATGAAGAATTAGATACATTTGCAACATCTGCGTATCTTCATTTGTAAACATTTCGCCAGCCATTGACTTTATTAATACAACACAAGGACATAATGTGAAGAATATAGAATTATATACAAAAGATTAGGTAATCAGTCCCTTGGAGTTGTCGAAGAGCACAGTAGTCTTGAAGACTACGGTGTTCTTCGACAATTCCAAGGTTGAGGGACTGATTCACTCATCTTTATTTCATTACTTCTGCTTCCTCAGTTTCTCTTGGGGTTGAGCTCACTTTTCATGGTGTAGTAGAATGTGTATCAGGAAGGAAACTATATATTGAGTATAATTAGTATGAACACAGCTTCAGTGACCAATAACAAAGTGACACTTAACATATACTATACCTTTTGTCCCCCTGTAATCTATACTATGATTCGCTGCCTCTTTTGGAAATTAAAATTATGTTCATGTAACAGAAGTGAGACTGAACCTTTGGTTCATTTTTTTTCCATTTTAGGCCTTGAATCCTCTCACAGGATGCGATTGACAGCAGTCAGCTAACACCAGGTACCTAATTACTGCTAGGTGAACATGGATAATAGGTGTAAGGAAAAATGCCTAAAGTTTCCATTCCTTTCGGGGATCAAACCGCGGTCCCTCACAGTGTGGGGCGAGAGCGCTACCGACTTAGCACCGGCCATGTTACCACAACAATTGGGCCACCTCACCATGAGAGTGCTAGAAGCACCACCACCCACAATCTCCGCCACTCAATACACGTATCACTACACACACCAATTTCCAGCTAAATTGCTCCAAAAATAGCGCCACCGCGAATACTTTCGACAAAGTGCTGGTTGTTTCTCCCACGTAAGTTTCATATCACGTCTCCGTTTTTATCCAAGGTTGTTGGTGTTTTTGAGCAGTCCACCCAATACAACTCATACCTACTATAGGTATCCTTCTCCCACCCTATTTCCCAATAAGCTATTAGTGGCTCTCACAGGTACTTTGTGTGTGTGTTTCAGCGACTACCCAACCCGTCAACCCTGCCACTCCTCACCTAGGGTCTTACCTAAACTCTCCGCACCGTATCGGTATCCCCATTTGGTAAATACATAACATTATCTAGATACAGCCATGGATGAGTTGTATTTCACCTAATATTTGAGCAGAGGATGTTTTTAAAATTAGTAAAGGCTACTACTCATGTGAGGATGGAATGGAGGTGTTCCTTCAGACTTCTAGTTTACCAACATAAATTTTTGCTATTATTTTACTTAAATGGCCCTCAAAGGCAGTATTAAAGTGACAGTTGCAACAGCTATCATGGTTATTTTACCTTTTTAGTAGCAGACTGTGGGATGTCTTGGTATAAGATGGTTCCCTTGGGGCTGTGACTCGCCCTCCAGCCTTGCGTCTAGGAGCGGAGGAATCAAAGCCGCTAAATGCTGAAGATGTATCCGAGATACTGTATGTCGGGGAGGGAGGACTGGCATTACTGAATGCAGGAGACTGGGGCACAGGGTTGCTGTATGCTGTATCAGAGGTACTGGGGTTTCTGTTTTTGTAGCGGGCAGGAGAGGGATCAGGACCGCTGTATGAAGGCCCTAGAAACTCGGAGTTGCTGTAATCGCGACTCGGGGTCAAAGGTACGCTATAAGTAGGGTCAAAGGTACCCTGGGCGGCTGCCGTATGCGCGTTGAATCCCGGCACATGCAGGGAGACTCCGTGGTTGTGGGTTGAGTAGTCTGATTGGACTGTCAGCTTCTCAGACCGGCCGCTGACAGCGACAGCCAGACTTACCAACAGGAGTACCTGAAAAGGAACGTAAAAGAAATATACACTTATCATGGCTAAAGTATTATAATAATGTTAATAACATTTACCACTACGAACTAAAGACGAACAGGAAAGTGAAGTGTCTGATAAGTTATATTCCTCTTATGGTAAATTAAAAACAGAACGCATTTTGAAGCCTAAAATTAAAAACAGAACGCATTTTGCAGCCTAAAATTACACTTTCTTCACCTAACCATATATTACAGTATTGGTGAGCGTCATTAATAAATTTTCCAGCATTAATTATAGCAGCAACGATATAAAAGGTAATATTACTATAACCTAGAAGGTAGGACGTGAGGAAGCTAGCACCCTCACCTGAAGAGTCATGGTCGTGGAGTGAGGCTTCTCCAGCACGCACCACTCTTATATACTCTCGACCCCACCCAACTGTGACACCAATTGGGAACGATGGACCCGTGGTTGTACCCCGAAGAACCCTGCGTTAATTTGTTGATGTGGATGGTGTCTTGATGCGAGGGAATATCATCCTCGTGCAGCTCTATCTTGCTTCCTTACACTCGCACCTGCCCCATACACACTAAACCAGTCTGGCTCATCAGTCACATCCCTCTCCCTCACACACACCTACGGACCCAAACCATCCACAAATACACACCCTAACGCACTCCCACACACCAATCAACAGCACTTCCCAGGGGCCCTAAAACACTCGCAAACATCAAACACACACACACACACACACACCACACACACACACACACAACACACACACACACACACACACACACACACACACACACACAGGCGGGCCAGGAGCTAGTCTCGACCCTGCACCACATGGTAGTACATGGAGTACACAGTCACACACTGTTTGCAAATGATGTGAAGTTGATGAGAAGAATTCAATCGTACTAGGACCAGAGCAGTACTACAAAGGGATCTGGACAGGCTTCAGGCGTGGTCCAGCAACTGGCTACTGGAGTTTAACCCCACCAAATGCAAAGTCATGAAGATTGGGGAAGGGCAAAGAAGACCGCAGACGGAGTACAATCTAAGGGGCCAGAGACTACAAACCTCATTCAAGGAAAAGGAGTGAGTATAACACCGGGCACATCTCTGGAGGCGCACATCAACCAAATAACTGCTGCAGCATATGGGCGCCTGGCAAACCTAAGAACAGCATTCCGATATCTTAATAGGGAATCGTTCAGGACTTTGTACACTGTGTACGTTAGGACCATATTGAAGTATGCAGCACCAGTTTGGAACCCACACCTAGCCAAGCATGTAAGGAACCTAGAGAAAGTGCAAAGGTTTGCCACAAGACTAGTCCCGGAGCTAAGGAGAATGTCCTACGAGGAGAGGTCACTGGAATACAGGAGAGATAGGGGGGATATGATAACAACATATAAAATACTGAGAGGAATTGACAAGGTGGACAGACATGGGATGTTCCAGAGATGGGTCACAGCAACAAGGGGTCACAGTTGCAAGTTGAAGACTCAGATGAGTCACAGAGTTGTCAGAATGTTTAGTAGTCTGGTAAGTGATGTAATGGAGGCAGGATCCATACCTAGCTTTAAGAAGAGGTATGATAAAGCTCATGGAGCAGGAAGAGTGACCTAGTAGTGAAGAGGCGGGGCCAGGAGCTGTGACTCGACCCCTGCAACCACAACTAGGTGAGCACACACACACACACTAGGTCACAACTTCCACAAACTATAATACATATGGCCGTGACCGAACGTATGTTAGTTATTTTATGAGCAAGTGTGTGTGTGTGTGTGTGTGTGTGTGTGTGTCTGTGTAGCAAGACTAAAATTATGTACGTTTAAATAATTTTCTAACCACGTTCCTTTTCCTACAGCCACTCCCCTTTCTTTTCTTCTGTCTGTCTTCGTCCTTCTGTCTTCTATAGCTACGCCCATTTCTTCTATAGTAACACCTCTTTATTCTATAATAATGTCAGTTTCTTTCACAGCAACGCCCATTTCTTTCATGACCACACCCCTTTCTTCAGTATATTCGCTCTTTTCTTTTATAGCAACGAGCATTTCTATAGTTACACATCTTTTTTCTATAACTACGCCCATTTATTCTATAGTAGAGCCATTTTTCAATAGTCACACCCCTTTTCTTCTGTAGCTACGCCCATTTCTTGTTTTCTATAGTCATGCTCTTTTGTTTAGTAACGCTCCTTTCTTTTAGTCAAGCTCATTCTAATGGTAAGGCCATGTTTTCTATTGTGATGCCCCTTTCTTCTATAGCAACTCCTCTTTCTTCTATAGCCACGCCCCTTTCTTCTATAACAAAGCCCTTTTCTTTTATAGCCACGCCCCTTTCTTTTATAACAAAGCCCTTTTCTTTTATAGCCACTAAGAGATAGATTGTAAGGAGATTATACTAAGAATTCCTTCTTCCTTCTTTATAGGAGTGTCTGCTTGCTACACAGAGATGGGTTCGAGGCTTGGCTGTGAGTGGACCGGGAAAAAGAGTCTGAACCTTTGCCGTCAGTGGACCTAGATTGATTTAATTAAGGGATTAATACCCTAAGATCAGGGGAGATTATTGGGGAAATGAGCTCATTAATTATTGAGTGTAGTCTGTACAAGGCGCAAGGTGAGAGGCAACCTCTCATTCTGCGTCTTCTAGACGCAGGTGACGATCTCTTCCTGTCTTACTGAGTGAGGTACTCATCCTACGTCTTCAGGTGACCCTTTTCTATCGCTCCTAGCCACGCCCACCTCTTCTACGGCACCATCCCGTTGTGGTGTTGACCAGGTCTTATCGTGCACATAAGAAAGGAGGAACGCTACAACAGGCCTACTGGTCCATACTAGGCAGGTCCTTTTCAAACCCATTTCTCCAGACCTCTCATTCTTGACATTTACATTCCTTAAATAGCAACGCTCTTCTTGCCGAATAAGGCAAGCGAAAATTTGTGTATGCATTGTGTTTGTTTATTATTAAATTATTGTAAAATTATATAAAATATATTTAGTTGCATTACGCTAAATTATATTTCGCTTGTTATAATAAGGTTAGGTAAGTTTTCTAAGGTTCTTTTGGTACAAAAATATTAATTTTTACATTAACATAAATTAAAAAAAATATATCTTTAAACGTATAAGAATTTTTTTTAGAAATGACTTAATTTTAAATGGGTTCTTGCTAATTGACCAATTTTACCTATTCGGCACGACATTTACATACCCTTTTCTCTGTACGTCTTTGAATTTACTAGACGCACGGATTATCGTCCTTTCTTGTTCTGACTCAAAAAATTGATTTTTAACTTGTCAAGAATCAATCTGCAGCTCGTAATTTTTGGATTAAAAGTTCACTCAATATGGCATCAGGTTCTCTTGATGACAGCAACAGAAAAAAAATTACATTTTTGGAAAAAATCACTTCGAAATATGGTATAAACATGCGGATTGCATCAGCAAGTGGCCAGATTTATGCACTATTTTTCAGTAATAGATTTTTTTTTCATAATTTTTCGTTTGTTTTTTCCTGTATTTCTGCCTTCACTCTTTAAGAGTTTAACGTTTCGTTATAATTATAATAAAGAATCAATCGTATTGTGTATCAAAATGGCCGGCCTCTTCGTCAGCCTTCTTCAAAATTTTCGCAAGAATTTGTTAGACTTCGTAATACAGATTTATATTTATTTGGGGAACCTCGACATTGATGAAGGGACCTGAGGCAGAGTTGAGTGCCACGGGTGAAGGCATTCTAGTGCCACGGGTGAAGCATTCTAGACGTCATTTTGGAACTTTCTTCGTGATAAGACGTTTCCTCGTGGGAATATCGTGTTCAAGGTCTTGCGGGGCAGGTTAGGTGTGGGAATGTTACTTCTTGAGGATTGATTTTGTTTACGCTCTGTAATTATAGTCTTTTTTACCTAAACAATGGAGTGACTGTGTGCGAGTGCCGTCAACTTACTTTCTTTTGTCTCTGTCTCATTAAATCCACCCATTTCTGTCTTGGTTAAACTTCTCGTGTGTCTGTCTCTGTATTTACCTTCCCCCGTCTCTGTCTCTCTGTTTACCTTCCCCGTCTCTGTCTCTCTGTGTTTACCTTCCCCCGTCTCTGTCTCTCTGTGTTTACCTTCCCCGTCTCTGTCTGAGTCTTTATATATCTCATGTGCAGCGACGATGAAGAAATATTCACTCCAGAAGTAAACACTTGTGGTCGGGGGCTTGATTAGGATCCCTGACTGACAGGGGTTCAGCAAGTGTGCCTCGCCTCCCTGTCATTGACAGGGTAGAGCAAGTAAATGTGCCTCGCCAACATTATCAACAGTGGAAACAGATGAGAAACAATGTGTAAACCAAATAAGCTCAACGTTACCGTCTAGACATAAAGAAACACAGCTCTACCAGACCGAACCTCACTTATAATAACAAATAGGTCTTTATCAGGTCTGTTGCAACCATTTTTTTTATAGGCCGTAAGAGAAATGGCGAAAATGGAGAGGGAAGAACTGGAGTAGCTCAAAGCAGTGGAAAAAAAAAAGATTGTAGGTAGACCCCCAATGGAAATAAGTCACTTTGACTTTGAGTTATCCTAGATAATTTACATGCATATTACTATGTATGATAATTTAACTGTATTTATGTGTACCTGTACCTAAATAAACTTAGTAATAGGCAGAAATAGATAAAAATTAGGTGATCTATCCATTTTTGGTTGGGTTTAAGGGGTGATTTTTTATAATTCTTTATTTATACATGTACATGTACAAAGTATACAGGTCATAGCTGACATCTCAATGACATACTACTATATAGAAAGCCTCTTGTTATGCTAAACAATTCGGGCAAATTAGGTCAGTTTTGTTCCAGGATGCGACGCACACCAGTAGCCTAACATCCAGGTACCTATTTTACTGATGGGTGAACACAGACATCTGGTGTAAGGAAAGAGGCCCAGTGTCTTAGCCTGTCTTAGGTGGGATCTTTATAACGTTATGTCAGGTTATGTAGTGGCCTTGGGGACTGAAGAAGGCTGTGTGTGTGTGTACACTCACCTATTTGTACTCACCTATTTGTGGTTGCAGGGGTCGAGTCATAGCTCCTGGCCCCGCCTCTTCACTGATTGCTACTAATTTTGTAATTGGCCGTCTGAACAACAGCCTGTTTAAGTTTGTTGTTCATTAGCACACTTGTGTTTGTTCCATCCTCTAATGTCGACTGACTATTTAACTCAGTGTATGGACTTCTGCGGTCAAGAGCCTAGCCTTGTCTTCCCTTTCTTTGCCTGGAAGTATTTCGTATGTCGTGATCAAATCCACTCAGTCTTCGTTTTCCAGTGACATAAAGGTTATATTTCAAGTGGTCTGGAATGCTAGATTTTGGGCCTCTTCGAATTTCATCTTGTGTTCTCAAGTAGATCCTGTTCTTTTATGCTGTTCAATTTCACTGTTCGTCACAGAACGGGTTTGGGGTAATGATTTTCCTAACTCTTATTATCTTGGCTTCATTTTCCCTGTCTCCCAGGATCTTTACTTTGCTTGTTTTAAGAGGCACGTAAGTTCTTCTAATATGTTCATTTTTCCACTATAATCTTCCTTGTCCACTAATTACTATCGCATTTGTTTTGTCTGCTTTCGTAAGGTGAAGTCCAGGATCTTTCCTTAATTCATGGTATAACTTAACAAATGTTTGATGACAATTGTGTTGCAGAGGATCTGAGTGAAGTTCAGACCTCTGCAACACAATAGTCTTCTTGGCATTGTGTGTTATTACTATGGAACACATCACTGTGCACAAATAACCAACACATAGGAGAGAGGAGATTACGACGACGTTTCGGTCCGAACTTTGTAAATGGTCCAAGTCGTACCGAAACGTCGTGGTAAGCTCCCCTCGGCTATATGCGGCTTATTTGTGTATTGTTCCAGTCACGGTATTGTGTCTTTTTGTTATTTATCCATCACTGTGCCTTGAATGGTTACTGTGGGCAGAGTCGTGTTGGTGACGACTCTTGGTGCAGCCCTGACTGACAGTGTTGGTATCTCTGTGTCCAGTGATGTATGCCAACAGTTTCACCATCCTACATGCCAGTTAATCTCTCTCTCTCTCTCTCTCTCTCTCTCTCTCTCTCTCTCTCTCTCTCTCTCTCTCTCTTCTCTCTCTCTCTACTCTCTCTCTCTCTCTCATCTATCTCTCTCTCTCTCTCTCTCTCTCTCTCTCTCTCTCTCTCTCTCTCTCTCTCTCTCTCTCTCTCTCTCTCTCTCTCTCTCTTCTCAATTTCGCCTGCATCATTTTTGTGTTTCCTTCTACTTCCTTTCCATCTAATTCTGTAATATCTCTTAAAGAACTATCCCACTTTATCGTGTTTTCTTGTATCAATCTTCCCCTCCTTTTCCCTCGTCTTCCCTCACTCCTTTCACTTTCTCTGTGTCTCTGAGGAAAGCTCAGTAAACACAGTCGTCACTCAAGTCACGGCTGAAGGAGGGACTGAAAGGTGCAAAATTGTTCCACTCTCACAACCATCGTTGCGTCAGTATGCCACTAGGAAGAGGTTTGGGAACGAGGGAGAGGGAATAGGAGGAAGAAGGAGGGAAAGGTAAGGAAGGAAAAGGGTGAGAGAGGGAGAAGGAAGGTAATGAAAAGAGAGGAATAAAAACAGAGGACCATGAACGCTAAAGATTGAACTACAACGTAGTTGTTTCTCCTTTGTTTAAATATATAAATCCAGGACAGCATAGCAGTGCGCCCTGTTCTAACCCGGCACTCAATGTGGCCACACTACTGGCATAACAAATTAGTTGAAAATAATTACCATTCCGTTTTCCACAAGAGTACATAGATATTTGACGAGAAAGTAGACAGCAGAGTGGCGCACATTACAGTGGTTGCAGCTTCTACTGGCTACTGCTGTTGTGAGTTATACATCAGAGGTGGTCTTAGTCCTACCACTGCTTGTTAATCGTAAACTGGCTCCCCTGTGGGTGATTCATGTACTAACCTCAGGGTTTCGATGCTCACCGCTAAAGACCTTGCAAAATTGAACTTCCCTTCACCTACATCAGTCAGCTCTGGGGCAGGAGGGTAGAATGTTGCTAGACACGCCTCTGCTCTGTGCTCGACACACCCCTCAAGGGAGGTGGTGAGGGGCTCATGGTCTAGGGAATTGGATCTGTGCTCCGGTTCCCTGAATTGAGCCTGAAAGCCCCCTCCACAGGCGTTGTTTAATCCCTAAGGGTTTAACGCTTCCCATGACATAATAATAATAATAATAATAATAATAATAATAATAATAATAATAATGTACTCGACAGAATCCGATAATTTTCTAAGTGCTTGTCCAGCACTTAGAAGAGCAGCCTGTTCCATGTCTTATGTTTGATGGCAAATAACATTCTACCCACATCAGCATATATATATACGCATAAATACTTCTCATTGTATATTCCGTTTTTTTTAACCAAAATGCCCTACAATACACATTTTCTACATTATCTTGTTCTTTTGTATAATTTACGAGTGCTGTCCTCAAGAAGGCGCTGGACAGGCACCTAAAGTCAGTACCTGACCTGGTTGATCAGGCCCTGATCCACCGCGAGGCCTGGTCACAGACCAGGTCGCGGGGGCTTTGACCCCCGAAAATCTCCTCCAGGTATACTGGACAAGATGAGGTCTTCAAGAGCAATAATGTCAATATTTCCGATGTTTAGTATTCAACATTCTCGCTGTGACGAACAGAAATACAACTGACAGACAGACAAGAAAACAAACATGTGGGCAGACAGACAGGAAAACAAACATGTGGGCAGACAGACAGGAAAACAAACATGTGTTCAGAGAGGGGAAACAAATACAGAAGGACAGACAGACAGGAAAACAAACATGTGGGCAGACAGACAGGAAAACAAACATGTGGGCAGACAGACAGGAAAACAAACATGTGTTCAGACAGGGGAAACAAATACAGGAGGACAGACAGATAAAAAGACAGGGATGCTGACAGGGAGACAGACATGTATGTATGCTTGTATGAGCATGTATACAGAGAATGCATTGCCCCAACCTGTGTAACCCAGCATGTAATGCAGGAAATACCTGCGCTGGGGGTCACCTATTACACACCTGAACCAGGTTAATTAAACAGTTGCAACACTTGCTAACACCTGCAGACTTATTACAGTTACCTCAGTTGTGTTGAACACAGAGTGCCAGTGATCTTTTTCAATTAAATGCCAAATATAAATGATTTTAAAGTTCAACGTACTTCATCGTTTATCTTATTATTCTTGTTTTATCTCACATACATACATACATACATACATACATACATACATACACACATACACATACATGCATACATATACATATGCACAAAACATGTATAAATTATATATATATATTATGTAAATTAGTATATATATATATATATATATATATATATATATATATATATATATATATATCGTGCCGAATAGGTAAAACTGGTCAATTAACAAGAACTCGTTTAAAATTAAGTCCTTTCTAAAATTTTCTCTCATCCGTTTAAAGATATATTCATTTTCATTTATGGTAATGTAAAAATTAATAATTTTGTACCAAAAGAACCTTAGAAAATTTACCTAACTTATTATAATAAGCACAATTTAATTTAGCCTAATCCAACTAAATATATTTTAGATAAGTTTCCAATAATTTAATAAGAGACAAATACAGTGGAATATATTTTTATAGTTTGGTTCAGAATGATTTTTGCGAAATTATTACATAAAAACATAAGAAAGAAAGAACACTGCAGCAGGTCTACTGGCCCATGCGAGGCAGGTCCACGTCACCTCCACCTAGTCAGGTCAGGCCTATTGCATACACAATTTTTCGCTTGCCTTATTCGGCAAGAATATCGTTGCTATTTAAGCCAAAGTAGCAAGTTTTACCTATTCAGCACGACATATATATGTGTGTGCGTGGGTATGTGTTTGTCATTTATATCTCTCACGTCTCACCTAAATCATCATTAGTTACTCAATAACAGAGAGAAATTATTAAATTACGTTAATTATAAAGAGTCTTCAGCACAACCTTCGTCACTCTTAATTTTCACTTGACCTTAATTTTCTAAGGTAATTCTCCTCTTCCTTTTAAACTCAGTCAATATTATTCTCTCTTGAATTTAATGTTATTTTTGGGGGCTGATACTGGGTGAGGTGATCTAGTTTTTCCTGTATTTTTTGGGGTATATTTTGTCCTTATTTTTCATATTTATAAATATTTGTATGTGTTTGTACATGAGTATATTTTTTTTTTTTTGCATTTATTTGTATTTCTCAGTAACCATCTGTATTTTTATATATTTGTAATTCTATATATTTATCTGAATTTGTCTTTGTATTTGTCATTTATTACCTGTGTTTATTTCTATTAACCTTCATTTGTTTGTATTTGTATTATCTGTGCTTGCTATATTGTTTTTGTTTGTGTGTTTCTTCTGTCCTTACCCTCTGGTCTCCCTATTCAGGTGTTACACTTTGTGTGTGTACTAACCTGAATGTACTCACTTATAAGGGACTGCAGAAGTCGAGTCATAGCTCCTGGCCCCTGAGATTTGAGAAATCACGAACGCGCTTGGAATTTCACTATTTTTTCACAGTGGTTGATCTGCATGTGTGTGTGTGTACTCACCTAATTGTGGTTGCAGGGGTCGAGACTCAGCTCCTGGCCCCGCCTCTTTGCTCTGTGTGTGTGTGTGTTATATTCATAATGGTAATAGTATAATTTTCTAAGTACAAAATTTCTACTGATTTCCACTGTACTCACAATGTGGAAATTTCTTGAAAAAATGGAATCTGTGATCAACTATGTTAGTTGTGTCTCTGTTGATTTGTGCTAAGTTTGGGTGTGCTAAGTTTGGGTGTGCTAAGTTTGGGTGTGCTAAGTTTGGGTGTGTTAAGTTTGGGTGTGCTAAGTTTGGGTGTGCTAAGTTTGGGTGTGCTAAGTTTGGGTGTGCTAAGTTTGGGTGTGCTAAGTTTGGGTGTGCTAAGTTTGGGTGTGCTAAGTTTGGGTGTGCTAAGTTTGGGTGTGCTAAGTCTGGGTGTGCCAAGTCTGTGGTGGTTGGTGCTAAGTCTGGGTGTGCTAAGTCTGGGTGTGCTAAGTTGGGTGTGCAAGTTGGGTGTGCTAAGTCTGGGTGTGCTAAGTCTGGGTGTGCAAGCTTGGGTGTGCTAAGTTTGGGTGTGCTAAGTTTGGGTGTGCTAAGTCTGGGTGTGCCAAGTCTGGGTGTGCCAAGTCTGGGTGTGCCAAGTCTGGGTGTGCCAAGTCTGGGTGTGCCAAGTCTGGGTGTGCCAAGTCTGGGTGTGCCAAGTCTGGGTGTGCCAAGTCTGGGTGTGCCAAGTCTGGGTGTGCTAAGTCTGGGTGTGCTAGGTCTGGGTGTGCTAAGTTGGGTGTGCTAAGCTTGGGTGTGTTAGGTCTGGGTGTGTTAGGTCTGGGTGTGCTAAGCTTGGGTGTGCTAAGCTTGGGTGTGCTAAGCTTGGGTGTGCTAAGCTTGGGTGTGCTAAGCTTGGGTGTGCTAAGTTGGGTGTGCTAGTCTTGAGGTGTGCTAGTCTTGGGTTGTGCTAGTCTGGGTGTGCTAAGCTTGGGTGTGCTAAGCTTGGGTGTGCTAGGTCTGGGTGTGCTAGGTCTGGGTGTGCTAAGCTTGGGTGTGCTAGGTCTGGGTGTGCTAGGTCTGGGTGTGCTAGGTCTGGGTGTGCTAAGCTTGGGTGTGCTAGGTTGGGTGTGCTAGGTCTGGGTGTGCTAAGCTTGGGTGTGCTAAGCTTGGGTGTGCTAGGTCTGGGTGTGCTAGGTCTGGGTGTGCTAGGTCTGGGTGTGCTAGGTCTGGGTGTAATAGGTCTTGGGTGTGATTTCCTTGGCAATGTTTCTAGGCTAGCTGAAGTTAGTTCGTGCCCCGATGATGTTTGCTGATGTATTGCTTTATGCTGCCATGGTTGGTGTTTCGTATCTATCAATTTGTTTCTCGGGTATTGCCACGACACCACTCTTTGCCCCCACCACCCTAATCTCACACCACTCTCCCTCTCACCACCACTCTCCCTCTCACCTCCACTCTCCCTCTCACTAAAATTATAAACTTGCTTAAATTCTGGACATATTCTGAACTTAGACACAATGTTAAAGACAAACACTATATAACGTTTATTGATAAATACAAAACATAACAATGGTAATATATATGACTTTCTGAGCCATTACTGAGGTCATACCAAAGAGCACATATACAACAGATGTAGAGTGAAACAGATTAAAGCCTAAAAGAGAAAAAACAGAAGGCTCTGTTGCCACTCTGCAACTGATAACAGCCAATAGGCATAAATTTGGAGAATGAAGGCATTAAGAATATATGATGGAATTTTTTTTACGAAAACAGCATTTCATCGTTTCATATATTTAACGTTAATCAACAACGTCGTAACATTAACCAGTTTACAGGAAGCTGCAGTAAACCTCGTTTGCTACAACCTCCCATTAATTATTAACCATTTAATGCATTTTATAATGTTTTTGGGTTCTCTTGGTGCAATTTTTTGAGACCCCTTTAACACCTTTATCCTAGTAGCACTGTAGGTCAAAATTTTCCAAAAGTTGATGTAAATTTCATTATGTCAGGGTATTGAGTCACTTTGTACCTCATCACCACACACACACACACACACACACACACACACACACACACACACACACACACACACACACACACACACACACAACAGTTAACAGACTTCAAGAAGATTGGTTTGTTGTGGTAATCTGATCATCCACATCAGAGAGAAACTCTGAAGCAGATTTGTACTCTGGGGCAGAGTGAGAAGTTACGTCAGTGTGAGAGTCCACAATGGACTGAGAGTTCGGGAGACGATGAGATTCTTGGAGAGAGTGAGAGTACCTGGAAGTGTGGGAGTCCACAGTAGACTGAGTGGTTGGTAGTGAATGAGATTCCTGGGCAGGGTGAGAGTCCGCAGAAGAGTGAGAGTCCACAGCAAAAGCAGAGTCCGTAGTGGTATGCGAGTCCGGGGTTGAGTGAGTTTCTGAGGCAGAGTGAGAGTCCAGGTCAGACCTGTACTCTCGGATCAACTCAGAATTCGGAATCTCAGAATGGTAATCTGAATCGATCCAGTAGGCTGACACAAGTTTGTAGTCTGGTTCTGGCTTGTAAGTTGGCACAGGCTTGTGGGCTGGTTCAGGCTTGTAAGTTGGTACAGGCTTGTGGGCTGGTTCTTGGTGTGGATAAGTAGCCTCGCCTTGGTATGTAACTTCGGCCACGAAGCCAGAGTCACCGTTGACATAGTAGGTGACCTTCTGGAGACGGCCATCAGGGAGGGGGACGTAGTACGAACCCTCGG
Organism: Cherax destructor; assembly: GCA_009830355.1. Classification (NCBI taxonomy): domain Eukaryota; kingdom Metazoa; phylum Arthropoda; class Malacostraca; order Decapoda; family Parastacidae; genus Cherax; species Cherax destructor. Next base: position 179,142 of record WNWK01000254.1, on the reverse strand, counting down.
TGTTGTATCCATTACGAGTCTCCTGGTGACCGTATGAAGCACCAGTGTGGTCGTCCGTCACGGCGTAGCTGAAGTCGTACTGAATAGGACGACGAGATATCTGAAACACGACAAACTTCAATCAAAAATAAATAAATAACCCCGCTCTTAGGGAAAGGCCTATATGACTATTGTCAAGTCACAACTGATGAGAGAAATTGGAGAAGTTACACAAGTCTTACCTCGTGGATGGGTTTTCTGTGAAGCCGGGCAGCGTAGTCTGAATTTCCTCTTGAGGTCGCTTCTAGGGATGGAAACGATGGCACTGGGTAGGACAGGGCAGGGAAGGATATGGCAGGCCGGGGTGTGGGTGGGTAGGGTGAAGTGAGATAGGAAGAAGCAGGATGGGTCGTAATCGGGGGAGATGAGCTGGGATAGAAGTGCACAGGCAGGGAAGTAGTGGGATAGGTGGAAATAGGAAAATAAGAGGCGGTGCGGGGAGGCCTCTCTACTGAAACGGGATCTATAAGGATAGAGTCAAAGGATTCAGGCTTCAAGGAAGTAGGGCGGTGCACAGAGAACACAACATCGTTGTCCAGTGGTTCATGTTTCGACGAGATGGGATCAAAATGTTCACCTGTTTCCGGACTGAATTTGACGACGTGAATACTGCTGAATTTTGCAACAGGCTTAGCAGATAATTGAAGGGGTTTGGTAATGATTACATCCGTCTCTAGCTTGACCTCTTCCTCGGCAAGCTGTGTTGAGGGAGGTGTTGAAGAGACAGGGAGAAGAGAGAGAGTTTTAGATGGATCATGTTTGGATGGGACAAACTGAGTTGACGTACTACTTGACTTGTGTTTGGAAGAGTTATCCTCTGATGAGTCAGTTTCAGACAGGATAAGTTTGAACAGTGAAAGGTTAAACTGATCACCATTTGACAGGTCAAGCCCTGACTGATCAGTATTAAATAGTCTAGGCTTAAATAGATCTGAGTCTGACAGTTGAGTATCTGTCAAACTTAATTCTAAAGAATCAGTTGTCAACAAGAAAGGTTTGTGTGTCTCTGGTCTTACTAAACGAGAATTAACGGAATAATTATCCACCCGGCTATGACTTGATGAAGAATTGGACATATCCGACCATAACTGTGCAGGTAGAAAAGGGTTAGACCTCACCAAGGAAGAGTCTGACCGCTCGGCTGCTCCTAGCTCAGTTTCTGAAAGTTCAATATTTAAAAGAATAGATTTGGACGACTCTGGATTTAACAGTATAACTTTAGACTCGTCAGACCTTAACACTGTAGGTTTATTAGGATCACCGCTTAACAAAACATATTCAGACGAGTCATTATTTGAGAGGTCAGCCTCTAACTGTGCTGGTTTGGACAGGTCGAGCCTTAACACAGAATAATTTGAAGGGTCAGATTTCAACAGGGAACGTATGGGTGGGTCTGTCAGATTAAGTTTAACCGAGTCGTGTGTGATACAAAAGGTTTACGAAGGTGGGATTGGAGTCTCCACGTCTGGGTGGATCAGAACTTAGCCGGACAGGTTCGGATGGATTTTCATTTGGTACGTTAATTATGGAGAAACTACGTTGGTACAGGCCAGTTTGGGAGGAGGCAGGCTGGGAAGACGCAGGCTGAGACTTATTAGGATGTGGACTGACAGGCTTAGACTGGGTAGGATGAGGTAAGGGGCTCAAATTTGTAAGGCTGGGAGGTTATACGATCAGATTGGGTAGGCTGGGATGTTATAGGACCAAATTGGTTATACTGGGACGTAGTAAGCTCAAATTGGGTAGGCTGGGACGTTATAGTCCCAGACTGGACTGGCTGGGACGGAACAGACATTACCAGACTGTCGTTAAATGGACCTGAATCCGGATTTGCCACGACCATGGTCACAAGGCTGGCCACCACAAGCACCTATAAGAAAAATTATTTATAAATACAAAAAAACTATCGTCCAAAAACAAGGTTGAGTCGTAAAAAAAATAAGATTCGGAATGAGAGAAATACTGTGAACCAATAAAAAATTTCTATTAATGCGGAAATCAATTTCTTTTATACTGGATAGGTACACACGAAGGGAATTTTGTAGTTAAAACAGTAATTGTTGGTTTACGATGGTCTTAAGTTTTGTTTACAAGAAGTTTACAAAGGTAAACAGCTGTAAAAGTTATGACAAACTGCAGAGCTAAAAAATAACTGTTAACAGGATAATTCTTTATTTCCCAGTAACTTTCATAAATAAAAATAGCTTTTATTTATAAAAAATAAGCTAAGAAAGATTTTAATTTTTTTATCCCAGGTGAGAGTTATTTTTAAGCCTAAATAGATTATATAACGTCTAAGTTCAAAGATATTTTACCTGTTGAATTATAAATACTCATGGGTATCATAAATGGCTTGCAACACCACAAGTTGAAAAATAAGACACTTGTGCAACATTTGGGAATCTTTATAGAAGAAACGTTTCTGTGGCGAAACGTTCCCACAAAGATTCTCAAATGTTGCACAAGTGTCTCATTCTACAGTCTTCTACAAATGTAATTGTCGTAGGTGTCATGCTATGTACTATATTGTACAAGAGACAACTACAAGTGCGCATCTTTGAACACTTGGGCACATCTATTAGAAGAAATTGGTCATTAACTAAATCCTCCCTATTTAGTGCCATACAACAACACTGTGAAGCCACAAACCACAACGTAGACGTGAAATCATTCACTCTGTTGTCCGGTCGATACAATAAAACTGAGCTGGTCTGGTGGCTAAAGCTCTCGCTTCACACGGTGAGTGTCCGGGTTCGATTCCCGGCGAGGGTTGAAACATTGGGCGTGTTTCTTTACACTGGTGGTAAGTAAAATGGGTACCTGGGTGTTAGGCGACTGGTGTGGGTCGCATCTTGGGACAAAACTGATCTAATTTGCCCGAAATGCTCTGCATAACAAGCGGCTTTTTATATAGTAGTATGTCACTGATGTCAGCTATGGTCTGTATAACTTATACATGTAGAGTTCCTTTGTTTCTAGACTTTATTTTTTTTTATCTCTTTCTCGTTGTTCATATAAATATGATATTTTGCGAGTGTTAGGATCTGGTTCTTGCATTTGATTTGCTCTGACTTTGAACAATCCTCATAGAAAGTTAAATGAAATGAACAACACGACTCTGAAGGATTCAGGATCAAGGGGAATCAAGATCAGAATACTTCAGTCCATCGATAATAATAATAATATAATAATAATTATTGTAGAAGCGTGCGCAGTAACTTGAGAGGCTAAAACATATACAAATGCAATATAATGTGATCTTTTATTGACTACGTTTCGCCCACACAGTGAACTTTATCAAGTCACAAACAGATCTGTGACTTGATAAAGTCCACTGTATGGGCAAAACGTTGTCATTATAGAGTCGCATTATACTGTATTTCCAGGCTGTATGACCCTGGTGGATTTAGGGCTTATAATAATATAATATACTGCAGTATACTATTATATTACTACAGTATACTATTATATTACTGCAGTATAATATTATATTACTGCAGTATACTATTATATTACTGCAGTATAATATATACTACGTTTGTGTCTATTTTCCATCATATATAATTTATCTGTAATGACTCTTTGACGCTGATGGTATTTTCCCCTACAATGAGAACTCTCTGATGGTGAAAGGCTCTTGATTCAAGGAATTAGAGATGCCCCTCCCCTTCCTCGGAACAAGCTTGACTATGAAGGAGAAAACAGCGTGGTAGAAACTGCTCACACGGACAGTTAGATGCCGTAAAGAAACCCCAAGGTAAGACCAGGGACCATTAGCTGGATCTCAACGCGTCAATCTCACCTAAGCAGATACAGATGGACGAGTTGAATGTTGCATGCATAGATTTGTACTGTGAAGCCGAGATTATATTGTTTATCAGAGTGTTTAAGGTGACTCTCACAGCTCTTTAAGTAAAAATTAACACATACCACAACGCATACCACAACGCATGCAACAAAACACGCATGCAACACCACACTGCATGCAACACCACACGCATATTTACCAGACTATAATCAACGTCAACACACATCACACGACAATCAATATTAGCACAATTTCGCCACACGATTTGCAACGCATGCAACACACACATACATGATACATCACACACACCATACATGAACATCACACACATCACACACAACATGATACATCAGCACACACCACACGTGAACATCAACACACACCAACGTGATACATCAACACACACCATACATGATACATCAACACACACCATACATGATACATCAACACACACCATACATGATACATCAACACACACCATACATGATACATCAACACACACCATACATGATACATCAACACACACCACACGTGATACATCAACATACACCACACATGATACATCAACACACACCAACATGATACATCAACACACACCAACATGATACATCAACAACACCACACGATGATACATCAACACACACCACACATGATACATCAACACACACCACACGTGATACATCAACACACACCACACGTGATACATCAACACACACCATACATGATACATCAACACACACCACACATGATACATTAACACACACCACACGTGATACATCAACACACACCATACATGATACATCAACACACACCATACATGATACATCAACACACACCACACGTGATACATCAACACACACCACACGGGATACATCAACACACACCACACGTGATACATCAACACACACCACACATGATACATCAACACACACCACACATGATACATCAACACACACCACACGTGATACATCAACACACACCATACATGATACATCAACACACACCACACATGATACATCAACACACACCACACATGATACATCAACACACACCACACGTGATACATCAACACACACCATACATGATACATCAACACACACCACACATGATACATCAACACACACCACACATGATACATCAACACACACCACACATGATACATCAACACACACCACACATGATACATCAACACACACCACACGTGATACATCAACACACACCACACGTGATACATCAACACACACCACACGTGATACATCAACACACACCACACGTGATACATCAACACACACCATACATGATACATCAACACACACCACACATGATGCATCAACACACACCACACGTGATACATCAACACACACCACACGTGATACATCAACACACACCACACGTGATACATCAACACACACCACACGTGATATATCAACACACACCACACGTGATACATCAACACACACCAGACGTGATACATCAACACACACCACACGTGATACATCAACACACACCACACATGATACATCAACACACACCACACGTGATACATCAACACTTAACACCACACGACATGAACCATCAACACTTAACACCACACGACATGTACATCAACACTTAACATCACACGACATGAACCATCAACACTTAACACCACACGACATGTACATCAACACTTAACACCACACGACATGATACATCAACACTTAACACCACACGACATGATACATCAACACTTAACACCACACGACATGATACATCAACACTTAACACCACACGACATGTACATCAACACTTAACACCACACGACATGATACATCAACACTTAACACTACACGACATGATACATCAACACTTAACACCACACGACATGATACATCAACACTTAACACCACACGACATGATACATCAACACTTAACACTACACGACATGATACATCAACACTTAACACCACACGACATGTACATCAACACTTAACACCACACGACATGATACATCAACACTTAACACCACACGACATGTACATCAACACTTAACACCACACGACATGATACATCAACACTTAACACCACACGACATGTACATCAACACTTAACACCACACGACATGATACATCAACACTTAACACCACACGACATGATACATCAACACTTAACACCACACGACATGATACATCAACACTTAACACCACACGACATGATACATCAACACTTAACACCACATGACATGATACATCAACACTTAACACCACACGACTTAATACATCAACACTTAACACCACACGACATGATACATCAACACTTAACACCACACGACATAATACATCAACACTTAACACCACACGACATAATACATCAACACTTAACACCACACGACATAATACATCAACACTTAACACCACACGACATAATACATCAACACTTAACACCACACGACATAATACATCAACACTTAACACCACACGACATAATACATCAACACTTAACACCACACGACATAATACATCAACACTTAACACCACACGACATGATACATCAACACTTAACACCACACGACATAATACATCAACACTTAACACCACACGACATAATACATCAACACTTAACACCACACGACATAATACATCAACACTTAACACCACACGACTTTCATCATTTACATACTACACAAACAACATAATTTTAAGCCAATTATCAAGTGTTAGAACTTACTTTGAGCGTCATCATTGCAGTATATCCAAGACCAAACTGATGGTATAAGGAAGTTTGAGTCTGATATATACCTGAGAATCTCCCACAACAGCCCCATGGCGAGAAAGCAATAAGACCGGTGGGAACAAACTTTCATTACCACTGTTGTCTGTTTTGATTGATTTTGGTCGAAAGTATCTTTGTGTGTCTTTTATATCACGTAGAGAGACCAAGAAAATGACAATTTTCTCCTGACGATGAAATTGACTTTCTATTTAATAGGATTTTTTCTGTCTTCTAATCTTTTTTTTTAAAGCAATTTTTTTATTTTTTTTAATTAATTCTTACTGCAGGATGTTGAGTTATCGTGTTGGTGATTGTTATGCTTGCTGTACATTACTGTATGCAGGGTACTGTGTACTCGCCTATATGTACTCACCTGGCCTGGTGGCAAAAGCTCTCGCTTCACACGGTTAGTGTCCGGGTTCGATTCCCGGTGAGGGTTGAAACATTGGTCGTGTTTCCATACACCTGTTGTCTATGTTCACCCATCAGTAAAACAGGTACCTGGGTGTTAGTGGACTGGTGTGGGTCGCATCCTGGGACAAAACTGACCTAATTTGCCCGAAATGCTCTGCATAACAAGCGGATTTCTATATAGTAGTATGTCATTGATGTCAGCTATGGTCTGTATAACTTGTACATGTACTTGTAGAAATAAAGATTATTATATTATAGGTAATAATAATAATATAAGTGGTTGTAGGGGTTGTTTCACAACTAACACCGCCTCATCGCTAGTCGCTACTAGGTCCACTGGCTCCATGAGCCTTATCATACCTCTTCTTGAAGCTTTGTATGGATCCTGCCTTCACTACATCACTTTCCAGACTATCCATTTCCTGACAACTTATGACTGAAGAAATTTGAGTCTTCAGCTTCCAATTGTGACCCCTTGTTGCTGTGTCCCATCTCTGGAACATCCTGTCTCTGTCTACCTTGTCAATTCCTCTCAGTATTTTATATATCGTTATCATGTCGTCCCTATCCCTCCTGTCCTTCAGTGTCGTCATGTCGATTTCACTTAACCTCTCCTCGTAGAATTTGCCCCTTAGCTCCGGGACTAATCTCATTGTAAACCTTTGTACTTTCACTAATTTCTTGACGTGCTTGACCAAGTGTGGGTTCCAAACTGGTGCTGCATACTCCAACATAGGCCTAACGTACACGATGTACAGGGTACTACAGCAGTTATCTGGGTGATGTGCCGCCTAGACTGTATTCTGTCTGCGGTCTTCTTTGCCCTTCCCCAATCTTCATGACTTCCAACTTGGTGGGATTAAACTCCAGGAGCCAGTTGCCGGACCAGGCCTGCAGATGGTCCAGATTCCTTTGTAGTTCTGCCTGATCCTCATCCGTTTGAATTCTTCTCATTAGCTCGACATCATCTGCAAACAGGGACACTTCTGTGTCTATCCCTTCCGTCATGTGTGTGGTGTGTGTGGTGTGTGTGTGTGTGTGTGTGTGTGTGTGTGTGTGTGTGTGTGTGTGTGTGTGTGTGTGTGTGTGTGTGTGTGTGTGTGTGTGGTGTGTGTGTGTGTGTGTGTGTGTGTGTGTGTGTGTGTGTGTGTGTGTGTGTGTGTGTGTGTGTGTGTGTGTGTGTGTTCACCAATAGTTCGCCTATATGTGGTTGCAGGGGTCAAGTCTCGGCACTTGGTCCCGCATCTCAGCTGATCGCTGCTGGGTTCTCTCCTGCCTGCTAGAGCCCTATCATACCTCTTCTTAAAGAGATGTATGGATCCTGCTTCTACATCACTGTCCGGATCGTTCCACGTTCTGACCACCTTAAGGCTGAAGAAATACTTCCTGACACTCTCCTGACTCGTTAGTGCGATAGTGTTCCTGTTTTCCGCCTCTCTAATAATCTGTTCCTGTCCACCCAATCAATTCCTCTCACTATCTTGTACGTTGTTTTCATATCACACCTAGTCCTCCTGTTCTCTAATGTGATCAGGTTTAGCTCCCTCACACTCTCCTTGGCTCCAGGACGAGTTTTGCTGCAAACCTCTGTAATCTTTCAAGTTTCTTGACTTAATTGATCAGGTGTGGGCTCCATACTGGTGCTGCATACTCCAGTATGAGCCTGAAATATGCCATATAAAATGTCATGAATGACTCCTTAATTAGGTTCCTGAAAGCTAATCTTTGCTTTGCTAGACGCGCATTTGCTGTAGTACTTATTCGGTTGATGTGCACCTAAGGCAATATACAATGCTCACCCCGAGGTTTTTCTTCCTGAGAGAAGTTAACAACCCTTTTCATCGAGCCTGTACTCCGTTTGCTGTCTTCTTTGCTCAAACCCAATCTTCACAACATTGCACTTGCTGGGGCAAAATTCTAGTAGCCACTTATCACATCAGAACTTCAGCCTGTCCAGGGCAATATGTAGATTTTCTGATCCTCACCTGTTGATACTCTCATTAGTTTCACATCTGTGAGCAGGAATACCTCTCACTCTATCACTTCCGTAATGTCATTCACGTACACAAATAGTAGTAGTAGTACCGGTCGAAGTACTGATCCTTGTAGAACTCCACTCGTCACTCGACCATTTTGACAACTCTTCTCGGACAAGCACCCATTGTTTCCTTCTTGTAATGTATTCCTTTGTACATTGCAATGCCGTCCCTGCTATTCCTGCTTGCTCCTTTAGCTTATGTACCTGATTCTTGTGAGATACTGTGCTAAAAGGTACTTACAGTAAAAAAAAGACGTGCAATCTATTTATCCCTTTCTCTCTCGTGCCTCACTTCTCTTACCTTATTGTAGTATTTTATTAAGTTTGAGATATAGAATTTTTCCTTCTCTGAAGCCGTGCTTGCTGTTCATTATAGACCCCCCTCCTTTCTAGGTGCTACGCCAATTATCTCTTGTAGTTGAACGCTACCAGTCTGTCTCTGTTCTTAAATATTGCGACAATATTTGCCGTCTTTTATACCTCTGGCAGTTGCCCTGTTTCTGTTAATTTGTTGAAGGTTATGGCAAGTGGTTCACACTCTGTGTGTATGTGATGTGTGTGTGTGTGTGTGTTGTATTCACCGAGTTTTATTTGTAGGGTTGAGACTCATCTCCTGGCCTCGCCTCCTGGACCACTTGGATCGAAATATATTAACTTCGGCTCATGGTTTTAAAATCCCAAAATAGTGTAGTGTCGAGATTGAAGTCCGTCGGTGCAGTAGACACCGACGGACTTCAGGATTTGCTATTGTTGAGAAATCTCCGACAGCTAGAAACATGATATATGACATCAGTTCCCACATCTCTTGATTTTCAAACAATCGACACCAGTGCCAACATCTGTTAGTGTTCGAGCATATAAGACAACATCAGTGCCAACATTTCCTAATGTTCGAACATAATAAATGGTGCCAATACTAATATTATGTGTTTGAAAATATTAAGCTAACCAAGTCTCAGCATCTCGTAGTATTCAAATACAAGTTTTAGCTTAAGTTAATACTTCATTTAGTCGAGTCGTGTATATAAACTCAGCTTTATTTCATTAAACAGAATCCATCATATATATCAGCAGGACAAAATGAGTTTACACAGAATCCTGAGAAGCTTTTATGTAATAAAATTAATTGTCTGCAGTGTAAACTATAATTGTCTGCAGTGTAAACTATGATTGTCTGCAGTGTAAACTATGATTGTCTGCAGTGTAAACTATAATTGGGACAGCGTCCTTGTCACTCTGCTACAACTTTCATAATGAATATTTTCTTATTTAGTAGTGGAGGAGCTTCTCTATTTTGTTCAAATTTCATTAACTTTATTACAGAAAGCAGCTAATAGGCATAAAGCGATAAAAACAGTGTTGCAGAAACACTTTAGTCATTTTGCTGAAATCGACATTTCTGTGCAGAGGAAAGAGGCAAGTAAGAACGTCTCAGCTGTGGTCTGACAGTTCAGCTGTCAGACTTTGTTTAACAGGTGGGATAGGGGGAATGACTGTCTCTGTACACCTGCTGTCTTTATTTACCTACTAGAAAATAGACGCCTGGTGGACTGTTGCGGATCATATTCTTTGGGAGACGACCAGAAGGACAACAACTGAAATAAATTACACTGGTTTTCTTGGGTTATCTGGGGTTAACCCAAAAAAAAAGTCTATTTCATTACACAGTAACAAACATCTTGCTCAAACACAGAGGGACATAGAAAAACAACTGGTGACCAACAACAACAACAAAACAACATTTATTTAACAACACTGAAAAATTTGAATAATTGGAATACCGTAGTCTTGAAGAATCTGAAGATTCTTCAAGACTACGGTGCTCATTACAAACTCCAAGACTGAAGGACTGATTCCCTCGTCTTTTCTATATATACAGTCTTCCCTTTATGTCTTGAATGTGTACTGATAAAGCCACTGGATGGCGAAACGTATACAAATAAAGATACCCAGATGTTGCACATCTCGGTAATGTATACCGTTCATGAACAACTGAAAAAATATACACAGCAGATCGATAACTAGACGTCGATTGAATCAGTGTCGTAGTGAAGGGTAGGCGACTCATCCTTGGGCACGGAGCGGTAAGATGGGCCAGAACTGTAGGATGCGGGGGACGGGTAGGAAGGATACGTGGCCTTGCCCTCGTAGGTAACTTCAGCTATGTAGCCAGAGTCACCGTTGACGTAGTAAGTGATTTTCTGGATGCGACCGTCGGGGAGAGGGACGTAGAAGGAGCCTTGGGTGTCGTAACCGTTGCGGGTCTCCTGATGACCGAAGGATGCGCCGTTGAAGTCGTCCTTCACAGCATAGCTGAAGTCGTACTTCGCAGGTGTCTGTAAAAAAAAAAATCAATATTTTTAGTAAAGCAGTATATTATAAATGATTTTGAGAGGTTCTCATAAAACCCTTTACCAAATATACTCAAAAAGGAAATGGAAAATTTTAAAAAAAATTACGAAGTAGATAAGCAGTTTCGAGAGAGCAGAAATAACACTAAAAAATTGTTTGTTGATGCTCCTTTTCTACGGATTAAATCTAATTACACTCCAATCCACCCATTCATTAGGCTCTGTGTAGCTGCATTGTCCTCTGGCTGGCAGTTTGATTCCTGTTTCAATACTCTTAATATAATGTTGATACTATTAGTACTACCATATCTAATTATGTAAAACCCTTACACTAACGTTCCAACCAGTATGATGATGGTAGAAGGTGTGTATTGCAACCTTCAGTCATTCCCAATCACACCCACAACACCAGATCTTACTGATGACAGCCGCGACTCTCACAACTACGTTCTAGCAAACAAATAAATACATGCTATTGGGAAGGAACCATTAGTTCTACTCAAGCAAACTGGTCGCAGTAACATGTCTCGATAAGTGTACTGTAGTTTTTTCCGGCATATAAGACGCACCTTTTTTTCCCCATTAAAATCATGAAAAATTCCTCCTGCGCCTTATATGCTCAAAGTCAATGTCAAGGAGAGGTTCTGGGTTATCAGTTGTTTTGCAAACGTTACGTTAAAACTGATTGTAAACATTCTCTTGTATGTCTTATATACTCGTGCGCCTTATATGCCGGAAAAACGGTAATTGAGAACAAGCTTGGCAAGCCACGTCTTCACTCCTGGACGATACTGAGCTCACAACCAAAAAATTTTTCAATGAACCCTCTGGAGCAGAGACGAGAGAAATATCTGTCTATACATACAGATGCAAATACAAATTTTTATTTATTTGGTTCAAAAATAATGTAGTTTACATGTAAGAAAATATTGGTAGGCACAAAATAAAGCCACTAGTATGCAAGGCATTTCGGGTAACCTGAAAATAAAGGTAGACAGATTCCCCAGTAAGTACGCCGAGGTAATTTAAATCTCTATATTAGAGACTACATTATTCTTTGTAGCACTTGACTTGCTGTCAAATAACTTACGTGCAGTAGATATGCTTCAAACCTGACTCACATTTTTGATGGGAGGTCCGTAAGAGGGGATGGTTCGAGCGATCCTCTCCACTGAGGCGAGGTTCTTCTTCACAGGCTGAGGCTGGACATACTGGGGTGGGGCATTCTGGGGTGGAGTATTCTGGGGTGGGGCATTCTGGGGTGGAGTATTCTGGGGTGGGGTCGAGACTGCATGGGCGAGGCTGGTGGCCACAACGCTTACCAACAAAAACTGCAAAGAGACTTTTAAAGTGACTACCAGAGCCAATTATTTCAATAACATCGAGAAAACCATCTATGTCACAAATTGAATTAATATCTTTATTTCATAACCAAGAAACTTGTTAAATAAATTGAATATCTTTATTAATCTGTTAAATTTTATAAATAATTTTCGAATATTAAGGAAATGAACATTTCTAAAATTAAAAACATCGAAGGGCAGAAATCTATAAACAAAATTATATACACTCAGTTGTAAGTCATTTTTAGGTATTAACATATTTTGATTGTTGCAGTCGATAGGCTTTAAGCCTAATAATGTAACTCTCTGTAGACCTCCTTAGAGTATATACACCGATAAAAAATAAAGTATATCTTAGTGTCTGTGCACTGAAAGTTTATTTTAATCCGTTGATAGTGTATTGGTCAGTTGCTATAGACTGTTTTTACATCGGATTACGTAAAAAAAATTCCAGTCAAACCACGGTACGGGTGGGGCTCGAACTCATGGCAAATGAGTCTTAAAACTCCAGGCCAGCGCGTAAGCCAGCTGGCCCAGCTGGCTTACGCGCTGGCCTGCAATCGTAATATTACGATATCCTGAGCCATTTTCCGGTCAAGTTAAACGTTGCATATTCTCTAAGTTTTCCAGCGCTGAACTTAGGAATCTCATTAAGAATATCATTAGATATATGTATAGAGCAGTCATGGCAGCACAATAGAAGAATATACAAGCAATATGTAAGACACTCTATGCATATTATGGCGTAGTATTGACACTCTGGCACACTCTGGGCAGTAATATAGAGACCATCTTGGAGGAATGTCAACACTGGACTTACTCATACGGGTCTAAGACAGGGTTCCAGCGGTCAATATCGACCCATTAAGGTCAATGGGACTATCGAAGGGTTCGATAAATGGCTGGGGGTCAAAAGAGGGTCGGTAAATGCCCTTGTCGACGCTCGTCAGATGCATCCTTCCCATTAATGGGAAGGATGTTAAATCCTATTTTTCATAATTTAAATATTGCCTATTTATGAAATTATTATTATTGCTATTATATATCATTATTTTTAATACTATTAGTTAAAATACTATTTATTAAACTATTTTCTGAAGGTCTAGGGAAAGAGCCGTGAAATTTTTTGGCATTGCAGGTCCCTTCTGGTCCATGTTGTAAAGACATTCCTGGTCCCTGAGAGAGGGATGAGGATGCTGCAGTTCTGAAGGTTATTTGAGATGTGCTGTCAGCACGCTTCTGGCATGATGGCGATGGTGAGGGTGCTTGTAAGAGATGGTGACGATGATTCTATCAGATGGTGACGATGCTTCTAACAGATAGTGATGATGCTTCTAACAGATGGTGACGATGCTTCTAACAGATGGTGACGATGCTTCTAACAGATGGTGACGATGATTCTATCAGATGGTGACGATGCTTCTAACAGATGGTGACGATGATTCTATCAGATGGTGACGATGCTTCTAACAGATAGTGACGATGCTTCTAACAGATGGTGACGATGCTTCTAACAGATGGTGACGATGCTTCTAACACATGGTGACGATGCTTCTAACAGATGATGGTGATGCTTCTAACACATGGTGATATTTCTAACAACCAACGTAGCAACTTACACTGAGAGACATGTTTCTACACTACAAACACTGTACACACTGATACTGATGCTTAGATTGAGGCTGGAGGAAGCTTATATACCAGCCAGTGAACAACACATAGAAAGTGAGTGGAGAATTGAGGGAGAAAATTGATTGTATAGGATGAGATGATTGGTGTCTTTTAAGTTACTTATTCCTAGATTATGATTGCTTTCTTGTTTGTGTCTTATTGCCTATTTGTAGTTACAGTAACATAATTAGGCTCGTGGTGTCTCGTCTTCAATAATCTTTTTTTTTTTTCATTGCTCTCAAAAATCTAACGTTAAGTCATTCTTTTTTATTCCGTCATATATTCCTGTTTGGAATAAACTGTAATAATGTTGATAGAATTACCGACAATATGTTAGGTAAAAGGGCACAAATGCAACTAATGTGACATTTTATTGTGGCAACGTTTAGCTCTCCAGGAGCTTTATCAAGCAGTTACAAACAATAGATGGACACAGAGGATATATATAGACTTAGTGAGGTGTAATACTAGAGGTAGTAGCAGTAGTTATATAAAGTTACGTCCATAACTTTCTCATCTTTATTATGTACTCTTAACCCTAAAATTTCAACATTTCCACTATTTTTTCTCAGTTTCTGTAACTTGAGAAGAGTCTTTATCAACATTGTCAATCCTCTTCTCCACACTGAGTAATTTCTTTGAAATACAACCTAATTTAAAATATGCTTTTCCACTTTGATTTCAGTTAGACAAACACTATATCAAGTATCTTTTTATAATTTCCCTTATTTATAACCTTTTTTTGAGATTACTCAATGTATATTAGTGTATTAAATCTTCAAAAATGTATTGTCCTTAATGTTGCCCTTTTTCCCCTTTTGTTTAACATGATTTTCACATATCTTGTGGTCGCTTCTTTGAAGACCCATTTAAGATGTTTGTATGATTCTCTTACTCCTTAAAGAAAAAACTTCTTCCTATTTTCTTCCTCTTCCTTCCTCATTTAACCTCTCAGTGTGTGTGTGTGTATGTGTTAATTAGTTACCATTTTGTCCTAGGCACATGTCGATTAGACACTAGGCCTGTTGTATGTATGTATGTATGTATGTGTGTGTGTGTGTGTGTAACGAAACACTTCGAAATGTTTCGTGTGTGTGTGTTCATGAGTGAATTCATTTTGTTATTATTAGTGGTAATGAGAGGAACCAGGGTGGACACAGATGAATGCTTAACACTCCAATGTGTCGAGGCCCCTGAAGACACTTACTGACAAACGAGGGTTAGGGACCCGAAAGTTGAATCTCAGACCCACTGTGCTTCAGGGTGTGGCTGACAGCCAGTCAGACACTTCAACAACAGATGTTTCAGCCAACTTGCGAGGCTTGGGCGAAAGTGACCATTAAGTACCACTTTCATTTGCGTTTAAGTGACGTAATGAGAGGTGCAATTAAGTCGTTAGGGGAAAGGGGGAAGACCAGAGGAGTGAATCAGTGGGTCCACCTCGTTAACAACTACTTGTTAAACATATGTCGTGACAAACTAACACATTCACACGTTATTTACAATTTCAACAGGAAGTCTGACTTACAAGTGACGTATCTTGTTCTTCTGGCTTGTTTCTTGCTTTTGGAAACGAGAAAGTAATGTGATACCTTGTAGCTTGTGGTATTTGCATTTATCTGAGGGCTTGTATAACGTGTTTGTGTTGGCTTACACGAATCTTCTTAATGTCTTGTTTATAGGTCTTTATTTGAACGTTCTCTCTCTCTCTCTCTCGATTATATAATGTGTCTGCATAGTTTCTTTTTGCCTTATCTTTGTTGGATATTATTTTGATCACCTTTTCATATTGACCAGGTTTCTGTTTACTTGCAACCTCAGTTTCGTGTTTCGTTTGCGTATTTTTTACTGACTCCTGTGTTGCATCATTATAGTTATTTAAGTCATCTTAGCTGACTTTCAGAATGTTTTGTTTATATTTGCTTTCGTGAAGCCTTGACTGACGTGACTATCTTCTCTATCTAATCTGATTTTGAGAAGTTTACGTCTTGCTACATTCGTTTACGTCAAGATCATCTTTGAATATGTCTACCAGCCAGTGCAAGAGAGTAATTGATGCTTCAAGCAAGCAACCTTTAATCAAGCATCGTCCTAGTTAGATGGTAGTGTCTGTATTAAGATGAAAACCGTTTTGTTTTTGTATTTAATCAACAAAATATTTCAATAATTCTACGATCGACAACAATAACAGATATACAAAGCCACTAGTAAACATCTATCAACATCTTTCTATACTAAAATAATATTGTTCTGAGACTATGTAACAAATGTACAACGTTATGAACACTTCACAACATCTCAAGTGTGAATACTAAAAACACACCAAATTATGAGTCGCAAACTCTCACACATGCTATAATAAGGAGAAAAACACTGAGTTTGTTATCAACAGACATTTGGTGGAGATGAGGAAGGTGGAAATCCAAAGATGAGGAAGCAATAAAAATAAAGATGTTGAATAAGACATATGTGCAGTGCCTGGAAGTCTTGATTTGAGAGAGACTGCTCCTGCACACGAAGCTTTGCCAGTTTGATAGAGACAAGATTTGAGCTTATATAAGAGCTTGAACCACTGGTTCAACTATATAGGCTATTGATGTTCGGTTTGAACCACTAGTTCAAATATATAAGATATTATCTCACGTCTCTGTATTAAATTGATAAAGCCTGCTATGCAAGAAATGTCTCTCAAATGAAGGCACCGAGATGTTGCACATGTGTGGCTTTCAACAACTTGTTACTACCATATATCTTTGATCTAATCAAGGATAAAGATGCTCACTAACACCCCACATGGATAAAGAAACTCAGGAGATTAATTGATCTTAATTTGACCCCTTCAAAATATACAGATCAAGTAATCTCCTGTCTCCATGTAGCATTACACTTTAGTTATTCAAGGATAAAGATAATGAAGGTAATGAAGGAAGCAGAGGATCTTCCCGTCCAGTGAGAGTAAAGCCATGGCGTTGGGAAATGATAAACAATTAATTTTGCTTAAATGTAGCCAAGAGTCGGTCGATGCAGGAGAGACGGATGGACATCTAGTGGAGTGTGTACTGGCGGCAGTGACTGGTAGGGGAGGTCAGGTTTATAGGCCGGGTGCTGGGCCTCGCCCTCGTACGAGATCTCAGCGACGAAGCCAGAGTCCCCTTCGACGTAGTATGTGACTTTCTGAAGGCGACCGTCGGGTAGGGGAACGTAGTAGAAGCCTTGGGTGTTGTAGCCGTCGCTGGCTTCTTGGTGACCGAAGTTGGCGCCAGTGTAGTCGTCCTTCACATCGTATTTGAAGTCATACGCCACGGGGCCCTGTTGATGTCACAGAAAGGTCAGGTAGGGTCAAGAATCAGGAAAAAAAAAACACTTTTAGATCACCTAATCTCCTGGATTAGGGAAAACATGGCCAGGAATATATTCATAAACTGTTATGGAAAAAAAAAGACTTACTGTTTACCTATATCAGCAGTAGACTCTAAATTCAATTAATTTTCAGTAACTATAAGTGTAATTAATGTTTGGTCTCGGCAAAGGATGGGTCAGCACCGTTTTCTACGTGATAAATTAGACACATGTGGAACACTTCTGTATGTTTATCGTGAAGACGTTTCGCCACACGATGTCTTTCTCAGTCCAAAACATTCTTCTACGTAAAGATGCCCAAGTGTTGCACTTGTGTCTAATTTACCAACTTGTCGTGTGTCTAATTTATCAAGTTGTCGTGTGTCTAATTTATCAAGTTGTCGGTTCGTTCAAGCATTTATTTACAGTATTCTACATGTTTGTCATATTTAAATTAAGAGCTACGTTTAGTTGAACATATAGATAACAATCTTATTTTTCATGATGCAGGAAGACAATAGTTCTGGATTATAATTTCGAAAACTTTCACTTATACATCATCTTTACTTCATCCATGCTTCCTTAAGGATGAAATTGATCAATAATAGAGCATATTTCGTACTGCAGGGTTGTTATGGCAACACAAACACTGATGAACCCTTGACTGTCGACGCTTTCTGAATTGAGAAGTTCGGATAATTGTAACCAAGTTGTTGTTAGAGTCCATCTTTGATTCAGCAAAAAATAATCAAAATGGGAAAGTGACCATACTAGTAGAAGTATGATTATTTTCAACAGGTCGGCCGTATCGCACCGAGGCAGGGTGACCCAAAAAGAAAGAAAAAAAACTTTAATCATTCAACACTTTTAACTTAAAGTTGCCAAACACATTTTGTTAACATTGGCTTCTATGTAGTAGTAAGTAAAGTTCCGTTTCTTAACCAAAATTAGGAAAAGGGTATTACGAGGAAAATTTCATGGAAATGGTAATGCCAGTACACTGCCAGATACTCTAGTTTTGAGAACACTCGTGAACTGGGTGAACTGGCCTTGACAGTCTCCTCACCTTCCTCTACCCTGACCTCACTTTCTGCCATGACCTCACCTTCTGCCATGACCTCACTCTTGGCTTTCTCTCTTTTTCTTCTTACTCGTGACTTGATGATGGTAGAAATGGTTAAAATTTATGGGTTAGTTGTGAATTGCTCCATTCACGACATTCCGACTTTTATTTTGTCAATGAGAAAATGTTTTAAGATAGTTCTTGACCGCACATGGGAATCGCGAAGACCGTAAGAATGGAGGCGCACTGCAGCAGGCCTACTGGCCCACTGGCAAGATGGAAATTACTGTAATTGATGAATGAAAGGACCAGACATTAGAGGGGCTAAAGAAGTGGTCTATGCCACAGATAAAAAAAATGGCAGCAAAATATTTGTTTTTTTCAATCTGTGAGTGACGTCCCTAGGTCAGATAGGTTTTATTTACAGGTGTTAGTGACAAGGTTTTCCACTGGTTGATTGTAGCATTAAGACAGCTAAACACAGCATTCTTGGATAACTACTCAGCGTGGACAAAGAACTTAATAGAATCCAATACGTATATAATTTATAAACGTAAATTAATTAAAGTGACTGGTTCACTTCACACTCGGAGAGAGTTATTTGACAAGATAGATGAGGGAATATATGATATACTAAGAGACCATCTCTCTATCATCATGACCATAATTTTTAATGGAGTGGACCGGTAAGCCAATATAAGACATCGGTCAGATGACCAAAAGCTCCATCTTCGGGTCTTCATATGACTAAGACCCGCGTCAGGAAACACTTGTCCTGTTTCCTGACAAACCTTAACTAACCTAACCATCTCTCTGTGAGGTACCTCTGGCTGCCTCGTTCGTCTCACAGCCGAGAGGATCGGGATTAAATACTAGACGAGATGAGAGAGACTTGGGCAATTCTCTAAAACATTTACTGCCCATGGATAGTGAGAGGTACCTGAGGCGAACATTAAGAGAGGAAAAAACTTTTATATGGAACATTTATTGACTACATTTCACCCAACCAGTGGGCTTCGTCTTTTCTATTTGTGATTCGACAAAGCTTACTGCGTGTGCGAAACGCAGTCAAAAAAATGTATTCCACGTACAGTAACTGCCTATGTTCCTCATTATCATCAGCTGACAACGTTACCCAGGGGTAAATATTTACCTAGGTAATAGTTAACTATTGTTGGTCTCATCTTGGGGAAAGAGCCTTGAAAGGACCTCCACTGAAGACAAAGCCACAGTGCTTTGTCTTCTTTGGTTATCCTGGATTATTAGTGCTTCGAGGATACTAATCCGAGTGAAAGTTCTTTCTGTTCCACCAAAACACTTCTAAAAGCATGCATAACCTTCCCCTCACTTCCCATACAATCCTTCCTACCACGCTCCTCCACGAACCAGCAGCACCAGTGCACAACCACGTCACCTGTGTATGACCAACTACAGTGAAACCCTCACAATGACACCTTGTTCCATGTGTTGCAGTATACTCTGTATAAGACTTAATAAAACTTTTCACAAGACAATTTTCACAGCAATTAAAGCTTGCTCAGGTTATACAGTCTTTTTACTATAGCTTGCTACACTCCATCACCCCCACTCCCTCTCCTGACCCACTCACCCGAAACCATCGGCCCCATAACCCAAGCCACGCCAGAACCCCAATAACCCCGAGCATTCCACCACCCTCATAACATCAACCTAACCACACCCCAATAACGCCCAGTCACACCCACACCCTATAACCCCATCCACACCAAACATAAATAGAACTAATACAGAACCGAAATGAAAGGAACAAGCATATGTTATGTACACAAACATAAATACCTTCACATATAGGAGTAACTAGTTTAAAGAATTAGTAGAAGAGGAGCATTCAGTTATAGTTATTGCAGCAATAAGTCTTCATTATTTATATATTAACGTGCAATGAAATCACAGTAAACAGGTGATATCACAATATGCAGAACAACCACCGTGAAAAATAGTGAACTTCGAAGCGCTTTCGTGATATTTAGCATTATCAAGGAACTGAGAGAAATCACGAAATCGCTTGGAAGTTCAGTTTTTTTCGCATTGGTTGTGTTGCAAATATTAATGTATGTATACGTAATCTTAGGTTGTATAATGCAGTCTAATTTCCACCCTCCCTTCTTTTCCTTCTCGTATATACATAATTTTTGCGGTCACACACACACTGTGATGATGAATAGGTCTATATAATTCCATTTATTTAGTGTATGGGATAGCCCATCTTCAAAGATGATAATTCACAAGCTGCTGAACCTTTAATGAATACCTGATGATAACTTCATTGCTCTCCTGAAGTCTTCCATCTGAGGCTGAAAGAGTCCAACACTGTGAAATACAACCCTGGGTGGTGGAATACAACCCTGGGTGGTGGAATAAGACAGACTAACATAGCTAGTCTTAGTTCGCGCTATGTAACCACCATATAGAATAAGGTAACAACGTATTGCTGGTGTATACAAGGCGCGACAGCTATATTAGGGACAGATAATGTCAGCCAGCAGAATGTTAACAGACAGGTCCAACAGCCAGCAGAATGTTAACAAACAGGTCCAACAGCCAGCAGAATGTTAACAAACAGGTCCAACAGCCAGCAGAATGTTAACAAACAGGTCCAACAGCCAACAGAATTTTAACAGACAGGTCCAACAGCCAACAGAATGTTAACAGACAGGTCCAACAGCCAGCAGAATGTTAACAAACAGGTCCAACACCCAACAGAATGTTAAGCAGCCAACAGACGTAATTAGGTAATTACAACACGGTAATTACACTCGGTTACACTCTTATCTTCCTGGTATTGCATAACGTCAAGTCCAGCTCTCTCCCCATCTGTCGTTCCTACATCCCGTTCTCTGCGCCCGTTGCAGCTGCAACCTGGTTTTTACCTGCATAATATTGCATCTACGTGCATAGGGAAAAAACACAAACAGATTAACGTAATTCACTGAATAACATAAGAATTTCACGTGTTTGGAATAGTCAAAACCGTGGCTGGAACAAGTACATTAAAATTCTTCACTTAGAAGAGACCATTGACAAATCACAACTTGACAGTGGCCCATGGAGGACCGAAACGTCGTCATGAGGCTCCTCTGATAAGTGTTTCATTGAATCTCTGAATGATTCATCCCAAAGACTCAAGCTGAATCTCTGTGGATCATTCATCCCAAAGACTCAAACTGAATCTCTGTGGATCATTCATCCCAAAGATACAAACTGAATCTCTGTGGATCATTCATCCCAAAGACTCAAGCTGAATCTCTGTGGATCATTCATCCCAAAGATACAAGTTGAATCTCTGTGGATCATTCATCCCAAAGACTCAAACTGAATCTCTGTGGATCATTCAGCCAAAGATACAAGTTGAATCTCTGTGGATCATTCATCCAAAGATACAAGTTGAATCTCTGTGGATCATTCAACCCAAAGATTAATGAAGGCTTCAGTTTTTCTTCTCTAATCGCTACAAAGGCTGTTTTTTGTGGAATACTCACCTCGTCATAATCGAAGTCCGGCCCGTAGAGTGGAGCATCTGGTCGGTGGACTGGGGCAGCGATAGGACGAATAGGAGCAGGAATGGGGTGGAGAGGCTCGGGAGAAGGATGGATAGGGAATGGGGTGCTGTGGAAAGGACGGGGACGGCGGCGATGGGGGTGGATGGGACGAGGCTTGTGAGGGATAGGACGTGGGGTTAGGAAGGTTGGGCGGGGGGAGGGAGGGACCGGTCCAAGGAAATGATCGAAAGGTCTTGAAATAGAGTGGATAGGTTCTGGGGTAGGATAGAGAGGTCCTTTATTTGGGTGAATAGGTTTTGGAGTAGACGGAATAGGTCCTAGGGTAGGATAGAGAGGTCCTTTAGTTGGTTGAATAGGTCTTGGGGTAGGGTGGATAGGGCCTAAGGTAGGAGGGAGCGGTTTTTTGGTTGGGTGAATCGGTCCTAGAGTCGGGTGAATAGGTATTTTTGTTGAGCGAATAGGTCCTGGGGTAGAATGGATAGGTTCCTGGATATGATAGCCTGGTCTTACAGCAATATGAACAGGTCTTGGTGTAAGGTGGATAGGTTGTGAGGTTAAGTGAATAGGGGTATATGGATTGTGGAAGGGCACGCGAGAGCCAGTGTGGATAGGACCGAATGGATTAGGGGGAGGTGGTCTATAAAAAGGGTCGAAATCGGGCTCAATAGGCTCTGAATCAAGATACATTGAAGGGTTGTGGATAGGTTTAAATCCTCCCATTGGGATAGGAGGAGAGGCATATGTTGGGCGAATAATTTCAAGATTGAGATTAATAGGATCTAAATCTGAGTGGATAGGCCGACGAATGAGACGGACAGGAGAGTAATCATTACGAAGTAGGTCGGAATCGGAATGAGTAAGGCTAGGGGTAAGCCGGATGCCCCTTCTCTGGACAGGAGGAGGAGCAGCGTGGATAGGAGCACTGAAGGATGGGCCTCCCAGGATGTATCCTGTCTCAGAACGGGCGAGGCAGGAGGCGAGTAGCGTCCCCAGGATGATCACCACCTGTCTCATTTGTTTATACATAAATAATGATGTTATTGTTTTGATTAAGATTTTATCACTCATTATACTAACTAAAAATGACTTCAATGTCAAGAAATAATTACTAAATCTAAGCATTAATATGTAAGTATCATGGACAATAGGCCTATTTTAAGTACTCATGATAAAAAAAATCAGCTGTTTATTGTATAGATTCTACAGCTGGTGAGGGGCTCTTGATTTAAAGACTTGGACCAGCGCTCCAAGTCAGTAAACTGAGTCTCAAGATATCGTAATTGCACGATTGCAAAAAACCAGGGAACGAGTGAGGGTAGAACCCATGGCGAATGAGACGTAAAGCTCCAGGCCAGTGCGTCAACCACTGGATTGCAATAACATTCATCCAACTATAGGTTCAAACCCCACCCGTTCCCTGGTTGTTGTTTTTCATTGAATCTAGTATTCCGAATGCCTTCAATTATTCCCCCATCCCAAACCCGTGGGTTTAGCACTCACCATGGATGGAATACTAATTCAGTTCTACAATCTTGGACAGTCTTATGAGAAATTAAAGGCACTAAAAAAAAAAGTTAATATGCACGTATTCCACTTTTAGCGCGCCATATACTATGGGTTTTCACATTCTTATTAAGATTAATGCAACACAGGAGGGGCTACGGTACTTACCGTGGGTGGCATACTGAGGAAGGGGCGAGACAGCTCTTGATGATGTAACTGTTGCTGTTACTGCCGCTCCTGCTGTTGCTATCACTTCTACGAAGCCAAAAGAATGACTTCCTTAACACTGAAGTCACTTGTATATATACGAAATCGGTGCTCCCTCCTTCTCCTCCTCACCGCCCCCTCCGTCTCTCTTCCCCACCACCTACTCCATCTGCCTCCCCCACTACTTGGTCCTTAAGAACTCCCGTGAAAGGAAAATGAGTGGCGGAACCTGTGTGAAGTCAAAACAGCTGTCTTAATGTTTATTTTTGTAAACGTTGTGTGTGTGTGTGTGTGTGTGTGTGTGTGTGTGTGTGCTAGTTTGTGCCTGCCTGAGTGTCTAGTGTTTGTATTGTCGTACCCACCTCAAGAGACAGAACAACGTTCACATTGCCTTAACCACTGATCCTTCAAAGATCATGCACCCAGCAGAGCTACCACTTACCGCTACCACGAGTGTCCTCGAATCATGACAACACCTAGTTCTGCTGGGTGCGTGATCTTTGTAGGATCGCTGGTTAAGTGGTTAAGGCGGTGTGAACGTTGTTCTGCCTCTTGAGGCGGAAGAATGTGTCGCAGGATCTAATCTCGGCAATCGCGCGCATATATATATATATATATATATATATATATATATATATATATATATATATATATATATATATATATATATATATATATATCAAACACTGATCTCTGGCCGACGGAGACTCGAACCTACGAACCTCATGACAAGGTACGCAGTGCTTTACCGACCGTACCACACTGGTGGTACATGCAGGGGATGAGATGAAAAGCTGTAAGCCTCCTGCCTGAAAGCTGGCTGCCTTGGAATAACGTCTAGCGAAAGCTGGATGCCAAGGTATTGGACCAGTGTGGTACGGTCGGTAAAGCACTGCGTACCTTGTCATGAGGTTCGTAGGTTCGAGTCTACGTCGGCCAGAGATCAGTGTTTGTGAATATTTCGCCTGCTCTTGCGAATTCCTAGCTATATATATATATATATATATATATATATATATATATATATATATATATATATATATATATATATATATATATTTGTAATGTGTGTGTATTGTATGTATGTGAATGTAGATAGTATGTGATTATTTGTGTGAAAGTGAATATTCACATGAAATACTAATGTTTATGTATAACTTTAATGTTAAATAAAGTAAAATCCCACTACTGATGTGATGTATCCTTTTTTATTTAATGAAAATAAAAAAAATCACTAGGCCTAACTACGTTTTATACGCTTAGGCATATAATATTGTATTTTATTTCTAGTTAGATATATATCACTTATCTTCCTCTTTGTATAAATGATTTAAAAACCATCAATTTGATAAATGAGACACATGTGGAACGTTTGGATGGCTTTATTATGGTTAAAAACACCCAAATGTTTCACATGTGTCTCATTAATCATCTTCCTCATCCCTCTCCCCTTCCTGTTTCTTCTATTTCCTGTGTATAATTTCTCTCGCCTTCACTCTGGGATGATGGAGATAACTTCATAAAAAGTCAGTTTGACCTGTGCAAGGGAGAAGTTATTCTGAGATGACAATTCCCAAGTGATAGTAACTCCAGCGTTGTCTCAAAGAAACCTTTAGAAGCTGTTGTAGTTAGTCAGCTACAACAGGCTGACACTACTGAGATTCCCCATCTCAGGCTGACACTAGTGATGTCTCACGACCGGCTGATACTGCTGAAGTCTCCCAGCTCAGGCTGACACTAGTGATGTCTCACGACGGGCTGACACTGCTGAAGTCTCCCAGCTCAGGCTGACACTAGTGATGTCTCACGACGGGCTGACACTGCTGAAGTCTCCCAGCTCAGGCTGACACTAGTGATGTCTCACGACGGGCTGACACTGCTGAAGTCTTCGCATACAAGCTTCATCGACGCATTTTACTTTGCCTTCCCGTCATGTTCACCCCATATAGTACTCTCCCTTTCATCCCTGGAGAGTTCTGGGATTCCTCTTTGCTTCCCTGTTCTGTCCCTGCCAGAAAATCAACATATCTACTACAGACTATCGCTCACTTTTCCTTTGCCATTTTCCATCGCATTCTCGTGTTGTGGTGTCCATCACCGACGGTTCCAGGGAAGACTCAAGGAACTAAACCTGACGACTTGAGAAGAATGAAAGACATTACGACATGCAAAATACTCGGAGGATTTGACACAGCTGATAGAGATAGACTTTTAGAAGCGTCGTGTATGAGGTTTTTCCCTGAATAACGTCATCTTTCGAAGTTTTTTCATAGAATTTCCAGAATCTTTTACAATTGAGTTATATGCCATACTAGTGGCTATATACATTACAACTAAGTTAGCTTCCTCATTTCTTGTGGTCTTATTTTTTAAAGTGAGTTACAAGCTAACCATAAATATGACTTCACATCACTACAGAAGTTGAGGAGAATTTCTAGCAAACTCAGAGGTCGGTGATTGCTGGGTCTCTGGGCACACTGACGTCCAGGGTAACGAACATACACACATTTATTCACGGTCTGCCAAATTCATACAGGAAAGCCACTGATTATGACTGTTTTCCGGTACTGTCCCGGGGACTACGAACCCACTATCAACAGCGATGGTCTAAGTTACAGAAAAATATTATTTTACAATTAGTTTCTTTGCCGTCTTCCTCTCACCCCTGTGAGAGTCTCTGATGCTGATTCCATTTATGACTTTTCAACAGACACTCGCCTATGTCACCAGTTATATTTATTTTTCATATACACTGACCCTAGCTTCAGTATGGTCTGCCCTTAGAGCTTAAACCACCTCTGAGTTCTATTAATCGTACAGGTTTATCACTTATTTTCGGTTTTAATGTAAAAATTCTTATTATTGGTAATATTATTAGTAGCAATAGTAATAGTAGAAGTAATAGTATTAGTATTAGTAGTAGTAATAGTGGTGGTAGTAGTAGTAATAGTAATGTTAGTCATACCACTATTTCCATCACAGATGTTCTCAGTTATATTCCAAGGTGAAAAAAAAAAACAATAACTTTAACATTCGCGTCTAATAATTTTGTTTTCGTTTTTTTATTGTGATAGGTCAGGTTAGTTCAGCAACCCCGTGATAAAAGGTCACACCTGAGTTGTTTCCACTTGCTAAAGTGTTTTTTAAGCACCCATTGACTTTTCGTGGTTTGACACACATGCCAATGTAAAGACTCGAAAGAGTTTTTTTTGTTTTTTTGTGAGTTGGAAAGACGTTTGTTGACTATAAAAGAAAATGGGGAGTGTTCCACAAGCCGAAGAAATACAGTAAATAAGTGACTCTGACCGAGGATTTTCACGCACAACACTGTGTAGAGTTAGAGAATGGTGTGTAAAACACAAAACATTCTGTGAATGGCAGTTCCATGGGCGAAAACGCCTTAAGAATGAGAGAGGTCAGAGGAGAATGACCAAACAGGTTCAAGCTGACAGTAACTGAAATAACCACGAACTACAACAGTGTTGAAGAGCATCTCTAAACGCATAATACGTCTAACCCTGACGTGAACCGGTAACACCAACGAAAGACAATGGTAACCCGTGGTTGGGTCGGTACTACACTAAACTCACATACCGAGTGTCCGTGGATGGATCCCCGGCATAGGTAGACACGTTGGGAATATTTCATTTCACCTACTGCCCCTATTCACCTAGCATTAAATAGGTACCTGGGTGTCAATCTACCGTTGTAGGTAGCATCCTGGGTGTTTTTTTCACAGCCTATTTAGATCTGTTTTTACTCACCTCGAGACAATTAGTAAGATTTATAGTGACAGAAATTCATTTCTTAATATTTTAATAGCAGGTGCAATGTTAATGTTAATTATCTTATCATTGATACTTAATATCAAGCTCCTTTCTCATATTAAAAATACTGGTAGTTTTAGGACAGCTAGTAATTCTGAGTGTTTTTTAACCATTAGTTCTCAGTACAGATTTAATAAACTAAACGATTCAGAAGGAAATAATAATGCCATGGGATAAGAGAAGAGAAAATATGTTGGCTCAGTGGTTAGTTCCCGAGGCTGTCAGGTGTTGGCTGTCAGGTGTTGGCTGTCAGGTGGTGGTTGTCAGGTGTTGGCTGTCAGGTGTTGGTTGTCAGGTGTTGGTTGTCAGGTGTTGGTTGTCAGGTGTTGGTTGTCAGGTGTTGGTTGTCAGGTGTTGGTTGTCAGGTGTTGGTTGTCAGGTGTTGGTTGTCAGGTGTTGGTTGTCAGGTGTTGGCTGTCAGGTGTTGGCTGTCAGGTGTTGAATATCTGTGTTAATTTGCTAACCCATCTTGCTTAACAATCTGCTCACACTAATATCTTACTGCTAATTTTTAAATGTATATTTTATTTAACGTAAATAAACATATATAAAAGTTAGAGGTTTCTTCCAAGGATTCCGTACAATGAATTCTTCTGATAGGATTCAAACCTTTACCTTGATGTACTTTACTTAGATAAAGGATCAGATTCTTATTGCTCTATGGAGGTACCATCGGCTAATTTCATTTTAAAAAGCAATGTGGTAATATTTTACGTTTGGTAACTCAAAAAAGCCTCTTCTGAAAGGCTTCAAACGTTAAACCCTAATGTATTTAACCCCAGGAAAGGTTTCCATTAGTTTTAGAATGAGTTTTAGTTTTCGAATGAGTTTTAGAATTTGTTTTAGACTGAGATGCTGCCAATTTTCCGATTTAATAAAAACTTGGCAATTACTGATTTAATAAAAGCCTGGCAATTATTGATGTAATAAAGACCTGGGAATTATTGATGTAATAAAGACCTGGGAATTATTGATGTAATAAAGACCTGGGAATTATTGATGTAATAAAGACCTGGGAATTATTGATGTAATAAAGACCTGGGAATTATTGGTTTCTCCACCTCTTGAGAGCACCATCATATATTCATGGCTGGTAAATTTTTCACAGGGGAAGGTTCATATTAGTGATAAAACTGCGTAAGTCACAATTTGAAGGTTTTAATTAAAACAGCTGGGATAGTCTGTGTGCGATAGCTGGAGAATGATTCTCATGATCGGCTTCAAATTTTCAACACTGGAGTGTCTTGTTAAAGGAAAGATACGGGTTCATAGACGTAAGATGCCATTTTTTCAGTTTTATTTGTATCTACGTTTTCTGTTGTTGGTAAGTGCTTGAACTTTGAGATGTTTGAACTTTGAGATGTTTAAACATTCTATGTAGTAATTATTATTAAAATTTATCGTTAATTAACAATAGTATCAATTAATAGCAGTCAGTATCAATTAGCAAATAGTAGCAGTCAGTATTAAGATAATCAATTTTTTATGGCTTAGACAGAACTGTTAATATTGCAGTTAGAAGACTCTCATAATTTTTGTTTTTTTTAGATAATCTAGGACTGGTATCTGCCACACGCATCACTATCTCTGCTGTTATTATTTTTACAGTAGTTGTAGGAGCTAGTCAGCACCTAGAAAATCGAAGTTAATTAGTCTTGATGCACTATGTGTCACGTAGCTCGATCGCTAGCACACTCAGCTCTCACACTGACGTCTGGGGATCGATCCCTCGGTACGGCTGGAAAACATTAGGGCGTGTTTCCTTAAGACACCTGCTGTCCATGTTCACCTAGCAGTAGATAGGTACCTGGGTGTTAGTGGACTGGTGTGGGTCGCATCCTGGGGACAAGATTGACCTAATTTGCCCGAAATGCTCTGCATAACAAGGGGCTTTCTATATAGTAGTATGTTATTGAATAACACGATTGTAAACAGACCAGGGTAGGGGCGGGGTTTGTACCCATGGCAAGTTCTAACTCCACCAGTACCCTGGTCTGTTAGGTTTGCTAGGTTATGCTAGGTTATGCTAGGCAAATGTGCATTAACCTATGTTTAAATACAATTAACTGAAAAGAAAGGCATGAAAAATCGTGTCTTGCGTCTGTCAGAGTGGAACGATTTAGTTGTGTTCTGTACTACTCGTTTTCTCGCGACAGAATTTAAAATAATAATAAAAATAATATTTATTTCTACAAGTACAGCGTATACAGACCATAGCATAGCAGAATCAATGAAAAACTATATAGAAAGCCGCTAGTTATGTGTACTTATGCAGAACATTTCGGGCAGATTAAGTTAATTTTGTCCCAGGATGCGACCCACACCAGTCAACTAACACCCAGGTACCTATTTTACTTCTAGGTGAACATGGACAGTAGGTGTCTTAAGGAAACGCATCCTAATGTTTCCACCCGTACCGGGGATCGAACCACGGAGCTCTTATGTGTTGGCTGAGTGTGCTACCAACTGAGCAACGGGTTAAGAAGATGGAGGATGAGCTGTCTGTGTGTTTGTTGTAGTAGGAGGCAATTCAGGTAAACTTTTACCGGGTAAATAGGAACATTTAAAAAATGACGAGCAGTTTGTGGTAGGCCAGACGTCCAGCCGGACCAAAATAATTCTTTTTTATCACTGGAGACGAGTGCGTGGAGGTTTTCCGGGTGTCCGTGGTACGTGAGTCACGTACGGAGTATTAGGACATTTATTGGGGAGACGTTTCGCTCACCAGGGCTTTTACCAATGCAATGCGGGGAACGTTGGGTGTCTTTATTGATGAAACGTTTCACCTACACGGTAGGCTTCATCAGTTTCGCCTACCGTGTGGGCGAAACGTTTCAACAATAAAGATACCTAACTGTTGCACATGTGTCTTATTCTCAAGTTATTCAACTTATCGGTATTTTATACGATTTTCAAAATACGGAGAACATATAAAGAGAATAACAAGTGAGTTGAGTCAGTGCTGTCAACGCTGATAGCAGCACTATGACTAACCCGCACACACGAAAGAGGGGAGCTTACGACGACGTTTCGGTCCTACTTGGACCATTTACAAAGTAAATTAAGGGGCATGTCAGTTCCCCTGTTTTCTAATATGTTATTTTTTTCCCTATAATCCACCTCGTCCATAATTACTATCGAATTAGCTTTGTCTGCTTTCTTAAGGTGAAGTCCAGGATCTTTCCTTAATTCATGGTATAACTTAACAAATCTTTAAGGGCAGACCTCTACAACACAACTGTCCTCAAAGATTTGTTAAGTTATACCATGAATTAAGGAAAGATCCTGGACTTCACCTTATGAAAGCAGACAAAGCAAATGCGATAGTAATTATGTACTAGGTAGATTATAGGGGAAAATAAACACGATATCAGGAGACAGGGAAACTCACACGCCTCTTAAGCGTCTCTCCTATGAGCGGGTTATTTGTGTATTGTTCCAGTTACGGTATTGTCTTTTTGTTGATAGCGGTGTTATACCTGGAATGTTTGGTGGGTAGTAGAGATCACGCTGGGAGGCTGTGTTTTGAGCGATGGTGTTGACCAGGGCCTCCAAGAGATATTCTGCAAGGCCGAACACGAGTGCTTTGTGGCCCCTGGGGGCAGGTTGAAGCCCCCAGTCTAAGTGAATTTTAAAGGTATTCAGGATTTAGCGACGGAAGAAAGTGGGTTTCCAGCCATGTGGCTAGAGAGAGAGAGAGAGAGAGAGAGAGAGAGAGATGAAAGAAGGGAGGATGAGAATGTAGTGAATTAGAGTAGGAGAAAGTAAGGTTTGTATAAGGGAGGGAGAGGGTGTAAAGGAGCAAGGGGAGGGAGAAGATGAAGTACATGAGAAGTGAGGGAGCATAGGAGACCTAAATTCTGAAATATTACAGTCTGAAGATTGTAAACATTACCTCCCTTTCCCGAGACGATATTGCAACCTGGGAATCGCAGTTATTATTGCAGCATCGCAACTGCAAAAGTGCTTCTCGACAGCCGTAAATTGTGCAGCCCGGTAAACTACGGCCACGACCGCCGGAAACCACTACCGCCGGAAGTCAACCGCCTCCAGCTGTGTGAAATTGGTGTCGAGTAATCATTACGTACAATGTTTTGGCCTTGTATAATAGTTCTTGTGTAATGTTATGGTCTTAGTATCAATTAATAGGCCTCAATTTCATTGCCATTATAGCCTAGTCTCAGACCTCAGTTGCAAAGGAAATATTACTGTTGTTTGAACTGTGACACACAAGAGACTAATTATTAAAATAAGTAAATGCAGAATTTAAGTTTAAGATGGTGAGACTTAGCCGTCAGAGTGCATATTATTTAACAGGATTCTGTTTCTCATTAGTGTGACAGGAGGGAAATACTTTCAAGGATGTTGATAAATAAGACACATGGGCAATACTTGGGTATTTTGGGCGTCTTATTCATCAACTTATCGTTTTTTTCTAAACTATTTATTCTAACCTTCTAGGAGGGTTGTTTGTCACTCAGCCAGGAGAGGGATGCCAGGAGAGGGATGCCAGGAGAGGGATGCCGGGAGAGGGAATGCCGGGAGAGGGAATGCCGGGAGAAAGAATGCCGGGAGAGGGAATGCCGGGAGAGGGAATGCTGGGAGAGGGAATGCCGAGAGTGGGATGCCAGGAGAGGGATGTCGGGAGAGGGTTGCCAAGAGAGGTGATGCCATAAGAGGGATGCCAGGAAAAGGGGTGCCAAGAGGAAGGTTATTTTTTTAGCAGTCATCTGCTGAAAAAAATTATAATCATAACCATAATTTTTAAAAGAGTGAAGGGGTAAGCCAGTGGAAGGCCTCGGTCAGATGACCAAAAGCTGCAGCTGCGGGTCATCATATAACTAAGACCCGCGTCAGGAAACATTGCCCTGTTTCCTGACAAATTTTTGAGTGTCAGTCTGAGCTGGCAGACTTCAGTAGGACAAAGACGATACCATAAAAATTCTTTAGGCCTTTCGTATTGCAATCAACACATCAGGAGCTTGCAATGTTGCAGAAATGAGTAGGAAGTCCAAGCAGAATAATTTAGGATAAAGAATGAAGATATCCTGACACCCCAGAGTAGATAAAGTATTTACATGGTTCAAAGTACCCCATTCCACCAGCCCTGATGGCAGTGCCTTGACACTCAGCTGTGTAATGGTAAAGGTCGTGAGAGTCTTGGGTGGTGTGAAAGACCAATGGTTTTTAATATCATTACAAACACTGATATCTTTTGTCCAACACTTGAATACTTGTCATGTAGTGGAGCTTTCTTGTACTGGAGTGTTTTGTTACACTGGACTGGAGTGTTTTGTTAAATAAGACCTGACAAAGCTCCTGGAGAGCGAAACGTTGCCACAGTAAAATGTCACATTAGTTGCACTTGTGTCCTTTTACCCAACAAATCGAAAACATCATGAGAGAAGGAAGGAAGGAAGGAAGGAAGGAAGGAAGAAGGTTGTCCAATACATAATACAACTATAGAACTAATCCATGCAACCACGTAAACAAATGGTTTTAAAGGCAAGAACAAAATTGCTACTGGCCGAGACTCGAACCCGAGACTTTAGACAACCTTCCAGGAAGCCAGCTAAACTCTAGAGGCTCTAGACCACTGCACCACCATTGCAGAAGATGTTAGATATCAAGTAAAAACACTAGACGTGCTTTTCATAGCACCCGTCGCGTTCGAATATGCAGGATATTAAGACCATTTTTGTCGTGTGTGTGTGTGAGAGAGAGAGAGAGGTGGCAGGCAGGCCACAACCTTAAGCAGTGAAATAAGTCACTTTGTCTGACCTTTTTTGTGGTTATCCTAGGTAGTTTACACTATGTATGATAATTATACTTGTGTGTATCTATACCTAAATAATTTTGCTAATCTTACATGTTAGTTGTGTTCTCGTTCAAGTTGTGAACATCTTTAAGGAACGATTTACAATTGGAAAACAGGATGAAAATATGCATATGGACAGAGACGCAGAGAAAGATGTTAATAATTATTATTAGACTCTTACAAATGTTAATGTTTTATCATTCTAACTGGATATAAAATTAAGATCAAATTTTTTTCTGGCTTTTATTCAGTCTCTCGGTACACTAACTCTAATAAATAATAACAGATTATTAAGTTTAATTTATGCATAGGTTGGCTCAGGGTTATAGGTTGAAGCAGGCTTTTTGGCGGGGCTGGGTTGGTAGGCTGGGGTTGGCTTGTGGGCCTGGCTGGGTTGGTAGGCTGGGTACTGAGCCTCGCCCTCATAGCTTACTTGAGGTACGAACCCGGAGTCGCCACTCACAACGTAATTAACTTTCTGCACGCGACCGTCGGGAAGCTGGACGTAATACGTACCCTTAGTGTCGTAGCCGTCGCGAGATTCTTGGTGACCAAAGTCGTTTCCGGAGTCGTCTTTCACGGTGAACTGTGAGTTGTATTGCGCAGGAATCTGTGGATAAATCATTTACAATGTTATAAAATATGTTCTAATAATCTCGTTGTTTATATTACCCAATTAAGAAGCAAGACTCCAAGAGATTATTTTGTTTGTCGGGAGAGATGGAACAATTTTGAACCTGCATCAGATTGAGGTTTTGACCATGTTAACGAGGCCTCCCAAAAAGCTCACTAGCCCATTACGTAAAAATATATCACATAACATGAGATTACCTCCTGGAATTTGGAATTTAATCTCTTCAAAAACTCTCTTTGAATCTTAGTAAAACTACTCATAGAGCATAATAAGAAATATTAAGTGATGTATAAACATTCAAGATGGTCCCGTGCAAGTTTCTTTCATTGTTTACCATTTTAGAAATAATAACTAATTGATATACTTTGGAGTGTTATGGTGATAATCCCCCGTCATTATAAGGTAGTGCAAAACAAGATGGTTATAATATCTTACGTCAGGATAAGCTGCAGCAGAGTTGGATGTTTTTGGATACGCGGGGACATTGTAGGAGGGTGAAGGACGACCTGGAGCCACATATTCTTGCACAAGTTCAGGACGAGCCAAGGCAACAGCCACAAGGAGAGCCACCACTACAACCTACAGCACCCCATCACAATACTTCATGAAACATTCCACTTCACACTATATTCATTTCATGAAATCTCTCATATACTGTACGACTTACTATACAGAACAACGATATGCTTTGCTATCTGTTATGAGTGACGTCAGTATCATAAATAACTCTTGATCAAAAAATGAAAAATGTGTACCTTAGCAGTCATGTTGACAGTTAACTGTGAAGACGAATGATGATTTCTGTAAAAGATCCGAGTCTTTTATATCAGCCGCCCCACCCAAGGTCACGTGATGTAGCGATTTTTTTTTTTTTTAGACATTACAAAATACTCTGAGAACTTCAATTCTGCAACGTAAACTATTTGTGGTTGTCTATATGGAAGAAACTGGTAAAAATCTTAGATTTTTTTATAGTGCATTATCAATGGGTATATAAACTACTTTATTTGTGTGTAAGACAATCAGATCTAAAATCCAAAATGTCTAAAAACTAGTATGGTACCTGCGTCAGTAAGAGAGTACCACTGAGCAGACAGTCATCTAAAGACACATTCAGCAAAGAAACCTATAATTAATACAACGTTTCATTCACTGGTTTTTATCAAGTAGGATACAAACAGAGATTTATAAAGCAAATGGGAGAGATGACTGCTGACGGTTCAGGTCAGATGTCATTATAGGGGAAGTTAAGTGATGTCAGAAGGTGAGGTGTAAGAGACAAATTATGATATTCTGTGTTTAATGTATTGATCCTGTGAGACATATCAAGATATCTTATTAATAAAAATAAGATACCATAATATTAAGCAAATTTCCTAAATTTGTTTGTAACAGATAAGTGAACCGTAGATATAAATCCAGATGTACTCCTGTTAACCCTTTTGGGGCCTAGTTCCTAGACCTTTTGTGTATCCATATACTCTTGCGCTACCCACCACAGGATGGATTTTGGGTGCACAATAAACTAGCCACTTCGGTGGCAAAATATAAAGTGTATTGATTCAAGATTTTCTGTGCAGTGTTTAGACACACTGAACATTGTTTGGTTCTGTGGTGCTGAGGAGGAGGTGGAAGGTGGCAGCTTCAAGACACTTGCGTTTAGTTTAGTAGTTTTCTTTTTTAATATAATGTTTTTGTTATCTTTATTAACAAGATGTGATTGTTTCCGGCTCATGAAGTACGAATGTAAGCTGTGGTGTCTTAGACATGCGTTGCGAGCGTTATTCTGTATGGGTATTTGTGTTTCTCAAGTCTAGAATCGAAATCCCTGGTTGTCTGGTCTACATAATAGCGGCTACAGTTTCCATGAGGTATATTGTCTCTGTATTCTTGCTGGGTTAGGTTAGGTAAGGTTCGTCTATAAACAGGACAAGTGTTTCCTGACGCAGGTCTTAGATGATGACGAGCCCCTGGAGCTACAGTTATGCTCATGTTGTCTTTCTGAAGGTGATGGAGGGTGAGATGCTGCCTGAGGCTCAGTGTGAAGTGTTAACCCGTTACGTGTTTGTGTCTTTCTTGGGTTGGGAGAGAAAGTAGTTTATGCAGTAGGTGATGTGCAGAGTAAATTTAAGGGTGGAGAAAGCTTTTTCTATTTCTATTTGTTCGTTTAGTAGAAATTCATTGCTGCAGATCCAGTCAACATGAAAAAAAAGCCTACAGTTTCTTTTCTATTTCTGAGATCGTAGCGCGAGGAGAAATGAATTAGGTCATTCTTGTTCGTGGACCTTCAAAAGTCGTAATGAGAAAAACGTTCATAAAAAAGGGGAAGGTGTAGAAAATCGTCATTCTCTTCTTTCAAAGTGAATCAAATTGAAGATCACCTTTGGTTTCGTTAAACACAGTTACAGACACTCCGACACAGACTCCATGAAAGAATACATTCAAGAAATACTCATCGGTGCGTCACATCGTCAGGCCTGAAGCACGTCAAGGTATCCAAGAAAGTGGATAGAGAGTAAACAAGAGACATTTTAATAATCAAGTAGCAACAAAAATAATAATATATTATTATTATTATTATTTATGGAGAGACAATACTCATACATTGCCACATCTTGTAAGAATTTGAAGAGAATTACAACAAGCTCAAAATTTGATTAATACCAATGTGAATGAATTGTAGATTTCCTTAAGACGTGAACACACACAATGAATCTCCAGAAGCAACAATTGACTTTTAAGGTGTGTAAAATATTAATTATCGAAGCACACAGTATCCCACGGTGAGAGACTCGGCTTTCC
This sequence comes from Cherax destructor, assembly GCA_009830355.1. Lineage (NCBI taxonomy): Eukaryota > Metazoa > Arthropoda > Malacostraca > Decapoda > Parastacidae > Cherax > Cherax destructor. Next base: position 141,995 of record WNWK01000254.1, on the reverse strand, counting down.
CGGTCACCGGTGAGCCAAAACTGTGAGAGACTCGGCTTTCCCGGTCACCGGTGAGCCAAAACTGTGAGAGACTCGGCTTTCCCGGTCACCGGTGAGCCAAAACTGTGAGAGACTCGGCTTTCCCGGTCACCGGTGAGCCAAAACGGTGAAAGACTCGGCTTTCCCGGTCACCGGTGAGCCAAAACGGTGAAAGACTCGGCTTTCCCGGTCACCGGTGAGCCAAAACGTTCACAAGTATTAAACGAGATGCAGAGCAGAGCGAAACGTTTGTTCTGCTAACTTGTGTCTTTGTATATCTTATTAATTTAGATTTTGACCCCGAGGGGTGAGTTTATTGGGCAGCTCTACTCTGCCTGTGTCTGATACCGCCGTAAAAGTAGTACATAACAGCGCATGTAGTTGACGCACCGTTGCTGATATTAGCTCCGTCTTTGGCTGTTGCAATATACATGCATCACTACCTTTGCAATTACTAGTTTCCATTAACTGCAGCAAATCCTGCATATATTTTTTTTAATTACTACCTAAAGCTTTTTTTAACTCAAGAAATCATAATGACACGAGTTTTATGACTCTGTGATCGCGGGTTCTATCCCCGCCCGTGGTATGGTTTTTAAAGTTTTCTTACACTGTTCCAACATGTTTGTAGCATTAATTCCATTTTCTGGTAAGATATAGTGCTGAAGAGTGTAGTTCTCTCTTTACTATACACTTTACGTGTTTCCTCTGGGAGTTAAATCTCTCAAATTTAGAGGCAAGTTGTGAGACTAAGACCAAAAGACAGAATGGACACTTTTAAGTCTATAGAGGTTCATGAAAAACTTGGGATCCTTGATCGACGCTGCTACGCTTCTACCTTGTTTCTAAGAGAATTTTCAATCCTATCTGTTGCTAGACTTGCAACATTGCATATTTCCTGACTCGTGCCCTTACCAGTGTCCTGCTGGAGGATGTGGGTAGTAGCATGGTGACACTGACCCCTCTACACAGTTTACTTGCAGTATTCATATAGTACTGTGTATGCAACTTGTCCAGCGATCTAGACTTTATCCAGGGAAACGGCGTTTTAGAGATTACTGTCAATCCCGAGGACAAAATTACCCAAGTAAACAATGGTACTAGAATTCAGTGTTATTATGGTGTTTATAGTTCTCACAGATACTGCCTCAGGCCTGATCTTGACCCCAGGAAGGGTTCTGCACAGTCTATTATATTTTCAGCAAATGGTTCTTTAAAGGCCTGAATTGAGCATAATGTCTGTTGTATGAAGTGCTCTAGTTTCCCAACTACCTGGCATTGATGATAGGCTGTGACATAGCTTCTTATATCTTGCCTCAAGATGAGACAGAAGTTTCTAGTTATCATAAACACTTAGTCACTGTCAAGTGTTCTCACATGAAGATTATTGCAACACGAGGCACTTGGTCATAAAAATATTTAGGTACTACCAACTTCAGTATTATATCCTCTCTAGCTATTCCCTTACATAATTTAGTAGAGTCCTCCTTGAGTACTCCATTTTTTTGGCGAGTAGGCATAAAGGTATCCTGATAGCTTAAGGCTCAAGACTTCCATTTTAAATGCTGCAGCAAGGATACCTACTTATGTTACTCCTTGTTACTGGATAAGCAACTGGTAATCTGGCTAGCAGGATAACCAAGTCTGTGGACTATATAATGTTATTAGTTGAAATATATTTTATAATAGTTTTATATTGTGTGTGAGTATATATTTTATTTGTGTGTACTGGAAGCATTTAGGTCACATTGCAAAGTTATGGGAGTGTGGGAACATAATTAGCTGTTCAATCTTTGCACTGATCAATCTTAATAGATGAAAGTGTCAATGAACACTTACCTTGAGTAAATAGTGTTTTTCCGTGTCATTGTGATTCATTGTAATTCTATAAGCATTATGAAAGACTTTGTCTTCACTGAATATTAGTAATCATTATGAATTGATAAATTGCATTATTGTAATTAATGTTGTGTACAAAACAGTTTTTGTTTGTTGGATGTGTTGTGGTTGAGCCCCCCCATCCCCCCCCCTCTCTCTCTCTCTCTCTCTCTCTATCTCTCTCTCTCAAGACGTTTCGGTCCGACTTGGACCGAAACGTCGAAACTAGCACACGAAAGAGAGAGAGAGCCAGTATACATACGAGACGAGGACATAAACGGGACAAAGATAGGAAGAAAGAAGGAAGAGGAGAAGTAGTAGTAGAGGTAATGAATTTAGTGGAGATAGTGGAAATAATTTTCCCCTCACTTAAAAAGTCGTCTTTTGAACTGCATAATGCAGCTTATGGGCAATGAATAGAGTGTTTTATTAATGCAAGACACTGCTTCCGTGTTTCAATACAATGGTCACTTTATGGAGAACATTGTTGTGAAGCTGTGTTGTGCTTGGAGTCGTGGTGAGGCGGCTCTGTTTACATTTTATGTCCCAGTGCTTCTCCAGTCGAGTAGCCTAACTGGACAGGTTTTCCTGGGTATGTGATGGGATCAGGAGTGTTTAATATGTTTTCGATCATGATTTACTAGTATAATTAGTTATATGTAGTTGCTACATGTCATCTTTTTCTGTTATCTGTTTGGCCATTTTAATGCCTTAGCATAACAGCCAAGTTATCTCTCAACCAAGGTGGCGGGAGCATCTAGTATTCCCTCAGTGCAACCATAGAACGGGAAGTGCTCACCCTGTGTAGAGAACCGGGCCGCGGGGAGAGGGGGCGTTGACCCCTGGAACACCCTCCAGGTAGCCCCAAACAAATATTATCACTAAGCTACATTTCCAGCCCGGGATGCCTGGGGTTTCTTGGCTGGAAGTTCAGATGGAAGTAGGTCTTCCACTGAGGAGCAGGTAGAAAATTTTAAAGTATAGTCTTGTAGGAGATTAAGGTGATTAGGAGGAAAGAGTGATGTAGTATACTGAGGGAGGGAAGGAGTAGATGTCGGACGAAGGAAGAACTAGTGGCAGTTTACACATTATAGCTCTGTCACTATTACGTTTTATTACTCACACTGAAAAATAAAAAAAATCCTTATATAACTCATGAGATTTTAATCCAGTCATTTGTTTAATAAATAAAAAAAAATTAATGGATTTAATTTTCAGGTCAGTTTATGCATAAACTGTGGAGGGCTTATATGCATAGGCAGGCCTATAGGCAGCGACAGGCTTATAGGCAGAAGCAGGCTGGTAGGCTGGATACTGGGCCTCGCCCTCGTAGCTCACTTCCGCTACGTAGCCGGAGTCACCGTTGACGTAGTAAGTCACCTTCTGCACACGACCGTCGGGAAGCTGGACGTAATAAGTACCCTGGGTATCGTAGCCGTTACGAGATTCTTGGTGACCAAAGTCGTTGCCGGAGTAGTCGTCCCTCACAGCGTACTGGGAGTTGTACTGGGGAGGAGTCTGTGGATAAATAATGACATTGTAGTAATGATGATGCTACCTGTGCTGTTAAGCACTTTATATTCTGCTTGTCAATGGTCTGGTGATACCGACAAACTGTGGAATAAGGCACTTGTGTACAGTTCAGGACATTTATTAAATGAAACTTTTAGCCACAAATGGCTTCATCAGTTTAGGATGGATGATGCCTTTTGTGGATAAAACGTCTCAAATGTCCTTTTTCCACACTTCATGTTCTATGATGATCCTCTTATTTAATTTCTTCTGTTGTAGTTTACTAAAATACAATTTAAAATATTTTCTTGAAAAGAGTTAAAATTTCCATAAGTAAATATATTTTTAATCCAATTTATAAATATTTCATGCAAATTTCTTTTGCAGCTCCAAATATTTTGGAAAATTGATTAAATTATGCACTTGGCTTTATAGACAGTTACCCTTATTCAATTACTATTATCATATGCTAAGACAATGTGGAGCAGAAATTAATAGTATATCTGGAACACACTAGGGTTCAGAAAATGTTTTATATGACTATAAGTTGGAGCAGAATGATAGTCATATTATCTGGAGTAGAGTAGAATTGCCATAATATCTTACGTCAGGGTAAGCTGGAGCAGAATAAGATGGTCTATAGGAGAGAGAAGGGTGAGCTGGGGTGACGTACCCTGGGACCAGTTCAGGGCGAGCCATGGCGGCAGCAACCAGGACAGCAAACACCAGAACCTACTCGACCAAAAAGAATAAAAAGGCTCAATACCGTGACTGGAACAATACACAAACAACCCGCTCACAGAAGACTGGAACATATGACGATGTTTCGGTTCGACTTAGGCCATTAAGTAGTAACTAGTTAATGGTCCAGGTCGGACAGAAACGTCGTCGTAAGTTTGTCTCGTTATATGTGTTACTCGACCAAAAAAAACACTTTCTTATTACACGTAATACTAAACTATATTCCTTAAATTTGTTATATAAAATATATCGTACAAATCAAGTATGTGCTCTATGTAGGTTTCCTACAAGTAATTAGTGCTATATTAAACTCTCCTCAAAGATATATCTCTACCTTGGTAGCTATCTTGTCTGTTGTGAAGTCGAGTGATATTGTTCATAGGAGACTTGAGTCTTTTATATCTGCAGCTCCGCCCAGGGGTCCCTGACGTAAAATGATTCATTAGTGGCCCGAAATTTTGTTCACATGCCAAGAATTTTTTAATTACTTGAAAAAACCAATGGATGGATTAAAGAAAATTGTGACATGTTCCTCCCTCACCAGAAATTGGTATCATGACCTAGAATTAGTTGGTGTTGCTTCATGTAATCGAAGTGTCGCCAGGTTAGTGCAACAACGAAAGTTCACTCTACCTATAGGCAAGCATTTCATCTGGCTCCATAATGATACCTTTATAAATTCCATTTTCCAGTGTAAGATAGGCTGTTCTGATTAGATTTTTAGATTTTTCCACCGAAGTGGCTAGTTTATTGTGCACCCCATATCCATCCTGTGGACGGTAGCGCAAGAGCATATGGATACACAAAAGGCCTAGGCACTAGGCCCCAAATGGGTTAAGAGATGGTAATTCTCCAGTAATAGTAATTCCAGCTCTGGAACAAATACTATGATGTGTCTCGGCTGCTGTGTGATCCAATGGAGGTATTCCTCGTATTCTACCGAGAATTCTTTACCTCAGTACACACAAGAGGTAATTTATTTTATGTTGATAAGTTATGAAGTGTTGGAACAAGGCAGAGCTTTCCAGCCTGTGTTTCACAGGCCTTTTGTCTTCCTCAGTCATAACTGGAAGTTGACGCCCTGTCTCCACTCTGTAGACAAGGTTACAGACATGGAAAGGATTTTGATATACTCCTGGGTTTTCATTAGCTATTGGTTTCTGGTATTTTTTTTGAGAAACAGTTGTCTATTTTATTGGGAATCGGTGGAGTTTTTCTACAGTAGTTTTGTTTTGTTTAATCCTTAGATGAGGTGGTCAGGATACCCCAACTTTCTAAACTGTTGATGTATATTGGAAATTTCTTGGTCTAACAGGCTTGTGCCGCAGATCTGTAAAGGTCTGAGGAACAAACCAGACACCGAGCACTTCTTGACTTGTTTAGATTGGTTCCTGAAAAAATGGACACAATTTGGTGTGTATTAAGGCTCTCCGTAAGCAGTGTAATCAATCCGTTGATGATCATTAGTAACTCAAATACAAGAAAGGTAATTTTCCGTTGATCTCTCACTCGAAAGTTAATTTAAGGACTTAAGTTATTTAATTAAAAGTAAAAGACTAAGAAATCGCCTAAGTTGTTGTCCCCAAAGAGCAAAAATATTACCCACAGATCTTTACTACTGCATACCAGTGACCTTGATATCAAGGTAAAAAAAATCCATGTAAAGATTGAATAGTACTTAGAAAGTTAGCTCTACGTGTTTGTGGAACATGAAAGACCTATGAAATACAGGCATGATAGATCTGGTGTATTATGCATGGATTTGGACAAAGCTGAAATATTACACACAGTAGAAGACACACCAGAAAAAAAGAGTTGAAGCTGTTCAAATTGAAATAAAATCCAATTTCAACATTTCGAAAGTGAAATGGGTTCCAAACTTGATTTCAAATTTCGCCAAGAAAAAATTCATTACAGCTGTAGATTAAGGATTCCATCGTCCTGATCACACGCTGGTGACTGCTAGCTGAAAACCGGAAGTGAAAACATAAATGAGCATTGTACTACGCCTTCTGGCCCATGGTGGGTAAGTTCATACCCTAACTGGCCTCCAAATGGCCCATGGTGGGTAAGTTCATACCCTAACTGGCCTCCAGATGGCCCATGGTGGGTAAGTTCATACCCTAACTGGCCTCCAGCTTGCCCATGGTGGGTAAGTTCATACCCTAACTGGCCTCCAGCTGGCCCATGGTGGGTAAGTTCATACCCTAACTGGCCTCCAGCTGGCCCATGGTGGGTAAGTTCATACCCTAACTGGCCCCCCAGCTGGCCCGTGGTGTGCAAGTCCATACCATAACTGGCCTGCAGATGGCCCATGGTGGGTAAGTCCATACCCTAACTGGCCTCCAGCTTTAGTGGCGCCCCTCCGTCTCAGCTAACATGTGAGCCATATATTTGCTCACTACATAAACCCATATTACATAAGAGTGCTTACATAGCAACGCTCTTCTTGCCGAATAATGCAAGCGAAAATTTGTGTATGCAATAATTTTGCAAAAATCATTCTGAACCTAACGAAAAAAAATATATTTCATTGTTTGTTTATTATTAAATTATTGTAAATTTATCTAAAATATATTTAGTTGAATTAGGCTAAATTAAATTGCGCTTGTTATAATAAGGTTAGGTAAGTTTTCTAAGGTTCTTTTGGTACAAAATTATTAATTTTTATATTAACATAACTGAAAAATATATATTAAACGTTTAAGAGAAAAACTTAGAAAGAACTTAATTTTTAACGAGTTCTTGCTAATTGACCAATTTTACCTATATATATATATATATATATATATATATATATATATATATATATATATATATATATATAGGATCTGAGCATAACGAAAAAAAATATATATCATAGATTTAATGTAAGATTAAATATATTTAAATTGACCAATGATTTATATAGCATAATTTAGCTAATAAAAATGTGTTAGTTTTAAGGAGGTTAGGTGAGATTTCAAAGTTTTGGTCCAATCAAAAAATAGCTATCAATCTGTAAAAAAAACTGAAGTAACTAATTTTTAAGGGAATTCGGCTAATTTTGTACAACGTATATAATATATATATCGTATAAACCTGCAATAATAAAAATATTACTTTGCACTAATATGTCCCTTAAAATATTATTTTCAGAATTCATACACTTCAAAAAAAACTAATATTTCTGAAAAAAATAATTGATTGTATCCATTCTCTAAATAAAGCAGCTGTCAAGAATTGTGCAACGTCAGGTAACCTTGGGAGTGGTTGCCCGTATAAAAAGCTCTGGTCAGCCTCAAGAAGTATCAGTCGCGTTCACTGTTCACTGTTAACATGACTACCAAGGTGCACATCCCACTTCTTTCACGCAAAAATATTGGACATTATTGTTTAAAAACTACTGAACTTATATATATATATATATATATATATATATATATATATATATATATATATATATATATATATATATATATATATGCGCAAGACAAGCGACGGGGGGTGGAAATCTTTAGCTCAAGTACTTTCACACTTCTCAGTGCGTCATCAGGAGCTGTGCAATGTTGCAAGGGCAGCGACTGAAGAAATGAGAAAAGTTTTTTTCAGAATCTGAGAGATGCCGGAGCTTGTTTTGCATTGAGATCACCTGTCTTCTATTGTTTGCATATATATAATATAAAGTCGTAAAGTCATATTTACGCAAAATGGGGCGAAAATCATACAAACCTGTATGAAAAAGATCATTTCCTTAATACAATAATTTTGCATATTGGTAGATTACGTTGTAATATAACAGGGATTATATGATTTTTTACCATTCTCCCTATCTCGCTTCTTAGGTTCTAGTTCTAACAGTCCTTACGGCTGCCGCCCTCGCCCGCCCCGAGCCACCACCTACGTATGGACCTCCAGCACCTGCCTACAAACCCCCACAACCTGCTTATGGTGCTCCTGCTTACCCTGACGTGAGTATCAACTTTAGTAAGCATTTCAGAATCGGTTAAATAATAAATCTTTCTTAATGTTAATTTTAATAAATTTAGATGTGTCTTGATTTTTATTACAGAGATTTCATGCAATTTTGGCTATTCTAAATATAAGATATGCTGAAGAGGATCTCAGATTGAGATCGAAATATACAGACTACCATTGAATCTTGTTTTTATTTCAAGTATATTTCTTTCTCATATTTATATATATAATGTTTCCCACAGGCTCCTCCCCAGTACAACGCCGAATTTTCTGTGAAGGACGACTACTCCGGCAACGACTTTGGTCACCAAGAATCTCGTGACAACTACGACACCAAGGGTACTTATTACGTCCAGCTTCCCGACGGTCGTCTGCAGAAGGTGACTTACACTGTGAGCGGCGACTCCGGCTACGTACCACAAGTCAGCTACGAGGGTGAGGCCCAGTACCCAGCCTATCAGCCTGCTCCGGCCTATAAGCCCACCCCAGCCTATAAGCCCGCCCCAGCCTATCCATAAATCTATATTTGACTATTATATTTATATAAGTCCCATTGTTTTTATTACTAAGATGGAATGAATAAAGGATGATTCATTAAACTTAATTTTTTACTCTTCTCCTGTTGTGGAAAGATAGTGATTGAATGTATATGTGTGTGTGTGTGTGAGAGAGAGAGAGAGAGAGAGAGAGAGAGGGAGAGAGAGAGAGAGAGAGAGGGAAGGGATACTATTTTCCACTGATGTCTCTTAAACGATTCAAATTAAAATAATCTAATATGTAAATTTGCTTGTTGCTACATGGTCTGTGTAATTACAAGTGTTGCATACATATACTTAATACACTTGAGGTTTACTTTATCACCCTTACTGCCCAGCTCAGAACTGACCTTATGGTTGACGTGCTTGCAATACGTAGGACAGCGTGAACACCACAGTTTTGCTATTAGGGAATGATCTGGTGGTACTGAAGAGGTTCCATTTGAAGGCCTCTAGTGGTCTTCTGATGTCTGATACTTGATGGGAAGGCGTGAAGTTTTTTGGAGTATATATTCTTGTACTTATTGCTCTTATATTTTGAATTTTGGTACTTTTTCAAACACTACCATTGCTTGCACTCTTGAAAAATGCTTTGTGTGTAAATTTAAAATCAGTGTCTCTCTTATTTTCCAGGTATAAAATATGATTTATCTTTTTTGCTCGTGCATCAGGGAATGTAAATTGAAATATTTTAGGGTTCTCTAATTGAATTACTCTTGGTATGAAATTACCAAGATTCTGGAGGAAGGAGTTTAGTATTCTTTGTATCAGTGATTAGATAATTTTTGATTATCCTGTCATAGACACAAGGAACTGTGAGAGGATCATTGAGATTAACACTATATATTAAAATGTTAAGAAGGGAACCAGACATTGTCACTATAAATCTTACTAAATGTCCAGAATCAAGACAACTGCTTAGTAAGGAATCCCTCACTTAACAGTTACTAATAATGTATCACATATTAAATAGTAATGGATCTAAGCATCTGCTCTTGTTACCACCTCCCTAGTGGTGGTAACAAGAGCATTAAAATTAACTGGGCGTCTATATTTCAAGCTGAATTGTTTGCCATCCTAATGGCGCAAAGGCTAACTTGCAACAATGTAGTTGACTCCTTGATTATTACTGATTCTATGTCATCACTGAAGGCTCTTGACTCGCAAAAGGACTTTGACAAATGCTCATTGGAGAAGCCAGGTAGAGATCTTAAGGAATCAGAAAAAAGATAATTCATGTAAAATTCTAATTCCACTACACAGTGAAATAATTCTACATGATTAAGTTGATAAATTAGCCAAAGAAAATACCCTGAAGGAAAATGTAAAATATAACTTGAGTATATCTATGTCAGGCATTAGGAATAATTTTAGGTCCGTCTCACTCATTTTCCTCTGCATTTTTCCCCCTCCATATTTTCCCTTGAATTTGCATAGAGCGATATTTTGGAATAATTTTTCCGTTTTTTTTCTATGTTCCGCCTCTTCCTCGAATAAGTTTTCTGTTTTAGGCCGATGTTTTCTGTCTCTCTAAGCAAGTCTTTTCGTGTTCAGGAAAGTTTGAGACCTGTGAGAAGTTATGTAAAGTTCAGTGTCATTAATTTCACCGTCGCCAGGTAATGGTTTACTTTCATAATTCTCATTTTGTCTTTAACTAAGTCATGATTTATTTGTTTCTAGTTATTATGTTTGTTATTGAAATTAATTTTGCTTATAACACCTCGATTTGTGATAACCGCTCAGGTCTTGAGTATTTGACCGCTCAAGTCTTGCAGGTCTGAACTTCAATTGCAATATCCATATTTAATGTATTTCCATACCATTAAATTTTGCACTAAGTCACTGCTATTTTTTAACATATTGTCAAGGTCATCTTCAGGTCAAAAAGTAGTGGCATCAAGTGACCTTGGCTGTGGCTGCTGTACTGGGCAGGAATCTGCCGGAAAAATAACATTTGCACAAATATATATTTAATATTTTACACAGCGTGACAGCTGTCCATGACAGCTGTCACAATGTTCGCCACTCACTTCCTAACCTGAGAAAGCTCTTGGAATTTAACAGCTGTTTGCTTTTACTTCAAGTATTGAAAAAACTGAATGCTTGAATTTCCGAAACTATGTGAAAATTCCGTAGTTAACGAGCAGTCAGGAAAGAATGTATCAGCAGCATGTGAGGTACTTAGGTACTCACGTCAGGGTAAGCAGGAGCACCGTAAGCAGGTATTTTGTGTGCTGGGGTTTATAGACTGGTGCTGGCGGAACATATATTCTATTTTAAACTCATCTGAATATTTAATATTTTGCTTTTAGATTTTAAATTCATATTTGTCTCCTAATTATCTAAAGAGAATTAGGTAAAGATTATTTAGTGTACGTCTCAAATGTATTAAATTTCAATTTATTTTTTTCGAGTTAATAGCCCAGTTTCTCAGTGGTCCACAAAACTCAAAAATGCATCAAGAAGATGAATAAATTGGAGGCTACGAAGCCTACGAAAAATAAATCTTCCTCAAAGTAAGACTCAATGACGGTGAAATACTGAAGGTGACCTGAAGAGTCATCTTCGCACGGAATCCAACACTGCCACTTATGTTAAGTGTTACTTAATTGACAGATTTACACCTACACAGCCCAAGATCATTCCAAAACTTTCTCTTAAGTTAGATACACCAGCGTTAAAGATTCGAGTCTGATCAGGAAAAAAAAAATTCCTCAATTTTTTAATGGAAATCAGTATCACATTTTTTTTAATAAAACTGGTAAGTAGATCGGGACTTACGCATCTCACTAACGATGCGAAGCTTCCGGTGAGGGTACCACACCAGCGCTAGAAATCTGAAGCCAATCAGAAAAGGTTTTCTCAAGTTATTTTTTATTAACGTTGTGTATTTGTTTTTCATCATTTTCATTTACTAGCGGACTTAATTAAAGTAGACGAACCTGCAAACCCTCATTGTCCATATCAATTAAGTTAGACGCGTAAATAATTGAAAAAACACAAAATATTTATATTTATTTTTACCTTGAGCATAAACAAGAAAGATACATTATAAATTAAACCGAGAAAATAACTGGAGGGGCCGATTCTAAATTTGCAATGAAAAAAAGTCTGCATTTGAGAGCGAGGAATGATGTTATTTGCAACGCACACAAATTAAAAGTATGGGTGCAGGAAGTACACTATATACTCCAATAATCTAAACGCATTCCCTTCAAATATCACATATACTAATAGACTGTCATCACATTAATCATCTAGCTGTCATCACACAGTAAGAAGCAAGCGATCTCGTTACACTCCTGTGGTGTCAATACTTTGTCGTTTGTATTCACTATATTTAATTATTTAAATATAAATAGTTTAAGTGTTATCAGTGAAATACAGTATTCCCCTTTTTCCCCTGCCTGTCTCTGTCTCTCTCTCTCTCTCTCTCTCTCTCTCTCTCTCTCTCTCTCTCTCTCTCTCTCTCTCTCTCTCTCTCTCTCTCTCTCTCACTAATTTTCGACAACAGGAGACGAATAAAAAAATAAGTTTAATGAATCATCCTTTATTCATTCCGTCTTAATAATAAAAACAATGACACTTATATTAATATAATAGTAATATATAGATTTATGGATAGGCTGGGGCGGGCTTATAGGCTGGGGTGGGCTTATAGGCCGGAGCAGGCTGGTAGGCTGGGTACTGGGCCTCACCCTCGTAGCTGACTTGTGGTACGTAGCCGGAGTCGCCGCTCACAGTGTAAGTCACCTTCTGCAGACGACCGTCGGGAAGCTGGACGTAATAAGTACCCTTGGTGTCGTAGTTGTCACGAGATTCTTGGTGACCAAAGTCGTTGCCGGAGTAGTCGTCCTTCACAGAAAACTCGGCGTTGTACTGGGGAGGAGCCTGTGGGAAATTACATTGATTGTAATAAACAATTTTGACCTATGTTGAAAAAATCATAAAAGTGCTAAAAAAGCATAAAAACTATATATATATTAGACTCTTCAAAATGACGTGAAATATAATTAATAAGAATAAAAACTATTATTGAGCCACAATAAAAAAACTCGTGCTTAAAATTAGTATATTTATATGATTCTGATGTTTTTTTTTTAAATTTATACTCACGTCAGGGTAAGCAGGAGCACCATAAGCAGGTTGTGGGGGTTTGTAGGCTGGTGCTGGAGGTCCATACGTAGGGGGTGGCTCAGGGCGGGCGAGGGCGGCAGCCACAAGAATTGATAGAACTAGAACCTTCAAACGAGAGGGTGAAATTGTTGAAAATCATACTTTCGTGGTTTCATTACTAAGTAAGCGTCTACTTCACAAAATTGATGTACAGTATTATGGAAATAATTTCACAGAAATGTGGAAATGATATATATATATATATATATATATATATATATATATATATATATATATATATATATATATATATATATATATATATATATATTGTGTGCAGGGGAAGGTGCAAAAAAATTACTAGAAAGAAGTGATATATTATTAATGTGATATCTCACATTATCAAGGAATAGTAAAAATAATTTGGGAACTGAGGTCTAATATAGCAGTGATATGACCACACACTTACAGTGACTTGTTTGTTACGTTAGTGAAATATACATTTCATTGTTTTAAGGTTTACATTCAGGTTAAAAGTGGCATGTCATGAAAAGGTGGATTTGTTTGATAATATAGTATATAATCTTAACAGTTTTCATGTATTATGAATGTATTTATTCAAGTTTAGATTAATATTCAGATTATAATCTGTACTATTTTTTTTATATGACATAATTGTTTTCCATTTCATTCCGTCATTGGCTTTTATGTAAAACCTTTTTCTGAAAATAAGTGGAGTGATTAAAATCTCTCTCATGAATATAAAGAGGTGTAGTTATGGTGGTGTAATCTTGGTTCAAGAATTTCCTCCAGTTTGTAAACACTCACGAAGCGAAGTAAACAAACCGCTGACTGTACACACAAGAACACGGATCTCGTGCTTTAATACTTTTACTATTCTTTTGTGATACGAGAGATCACGAAAGCGCTCGGAATAATCCTAAGTTTCACTGTGTAGTATTGTAGTAACGCTGTTGACCCCGGAACACTCTTCAGCTATGCTCAAGGTGTGTGTGTACTCGCCTAATTGTGGTTGCAGGGGTCGATTCATAGCTCCTGGCCCCGCCTCTTCACTGATCGCTACTAGGTCCTCTATCTCCCTGCTCCATGAGCTTTATCAAACCTCGTCTTAAAACTATGTATGGTTCCTGCCTCCACTGCCTCACTTTCTAGGCTATTCCACTTCCTGACAACTCTGGAGAAATACTTCCTGTGTATGTGTGTGTGTGTGTGTGTGTGTGTTAATTGATCTGAAATCTTGTCAAATATTTTCGCAGTAAAGAGGGAAGATGTGCACCTTGGTAGTCATGTTAACAGTGAACAGTGAAGGCGACTGATACTTCTTGAGGCAGGCCAGAGCCTTTTATACCAGTAGCCTCTCCCAAGGTTACGTGACGGTGCAATATTCTTGACAGCATACTAAATTTGTAGAAAGGATATTTATAGATATATTACAATTTTCAGATTTGGGTGAATGTTGAAGATACATTTTACTTGGGATGTGTCAGTTTTGGAGTAAAATAAGGAAGAAATATTTAAAGATTGTCTTATATTGGAGCGAATTTCAAGTATTTGTCGTATATATTGTTACTTGTGTTTTATGTCACTGATGATACTATTTAGGAATTATTATTAATATATCCACATGGAAAGCATTAAGCCGGTAGAGTTACTATAAGTGTACATATGATAAAATTTTATTGTAATCCCAAATTTAGGGATTAAAGTATGCTTGATTGGTGGTGTACATGTTATATGCAGTCTTAATTACTCTCGTATGGAATTAAGTTCTAATCCACCAGTGCCTGGGGGATTAGAATTAATGTTTATATCAAGGAAGGTGGTGGAACTGAAATTCATTAGCGCTTAAGCAACAGTTACCAGCGAGGAAGATGGTCACACCTGTGTCCTTCCCGACACCGGAGCGTGTATTGAAAGAATTAAAAATTAGTTCCTTTTACGAACTACTGCAATAGAATGTGATCTTGTATAGAAGTGTGGTTTTCTCTTTTACAGATTTTTTCATGTCGAAGTTATTGTAACTTCTATATATTTTGAGTTCCTGTGTCTTATGTTACTTTGTTTAATGTGTGTTCCTTTACTTAGACATTAAAAAGTTTGGGCGATGAGCATAAATTTAATATGAAAAAATCCCCACCTATTTTCTAAGATATTAAATACATTGTTTAAACGCACGAAGATTACACAGACCTAATCAGAGCTTGAAATTATAACGTTATTGTTTATTTGCTTATAATTATCCACCTCTAGGCGTTATTGGTCTTAGTGGATTTGTGTGTTCAAGTGAAAGGCATTTTCCCCACGAACATAAATTATAGATTCCATAAAGCAGCCAGTAATTAAGTGGCCGGGCAGGTTAGGTAAGATTTGTCGGGAAAGAGGACAAATGTTTCCTGACGCGGGTTTTATTCATATGACGACCCGCAGCAGGAGCTTTTGGTTATCTGACCGAAGCCTTCCGCTGGCTTACCCCTCCACCTCTTTAAAAATTAGGGTTATGATTATAGTCATTTCATCATTTCTGGCCAGGCATGATCAGATGTAAACAAACATTAAATTAACACTAGCAAATAATCATCTATGCACATGAATAGTACAATATGTACAAAAAAGTCTTTTTACTGATTACATACACCAGTGGCGGGTCATTATCTGACCAAGACCCGCGTCAAGAGGCATTTTTCCTGATAAATCATATCTATCCTAATTGTCAGACGATCATTGTTGGCTTCTGACTTAATATATAACAGCCTTAAAAAAATATGCTAGTGACAATCGTGAATTCTTAAGGATAGTAAAAGTAATAAACGCATTTGCATAAATAAGGAAGAGCTGATGGTTTGGCTCTCACAGCCGGAAGAACTGTTGACGTTTGTACGTGGTACAGTAAATGTTCTAAGATCTGTTTGTACGTGGTACCGTAAATGTTCTAAGATCTGTTTGTACGTGGTACCGTAAATGTTCTAAGATCTGTTTGTACGTGGTACCGTAAATGTTCTAAGATCTGTTTGTACGTGGTACCGTAAATGTTCTAAGATCTGTTTGTACGTGGTACCGTAAATGTTCTAAGATCTGTTTGTACGTGGTACCGTAAATGTTCTAAGATCTGTTTGTACGTGGTACCGTAAATGTTCTAAGATCTGTTGTTCAGGAAACAATATTTTCATTGCACTTGGAGGGAAAAGGATAACCTAGATAGCAAGGACATTTAAAACAAGAGACTGAGCTAATGATGAGTTTTTATAGTAATGTTGTACAATAACAGTTACATTTAAGGCAGTTGAATTTTCGGATCTGGAGAACATAAAGAAAACTTAGCTTCCAGATCTAATGAGTTAGATATAAAAAATTGAAGTTCCTACAAGTGGAACTTACTGCAAGAAAGATCTACAAGTGGAACTTACTGCAAGAAAGATCTACAAGTGGAACTTACTACAGCAACTGATTTAAAATTCGAATACTAAAAGAATTTATTACATGTATCAGAAAAAATGGCTCCTCCAATAAATGGCAAGGGTGTAACAAGTATACTAAGTGATAACTCTAATGGCCTGAAGGGTATAAGGCCTTTTAACACCCTGCTTTAGAAATGACTAAATATATATTGACACCTGTCATTAGTGGCAGCAGGGCCTGATCTGAGATCCGGCCGCAGAGGCGCTGTTTGCCGGGGCCACTGACCAGTGTATGGTCAGTGAGTGGACCACCGACCACTCACTGACTCGAGTGTGTCCTGTGTGGACATTCGTAGTAATCACATTATTCAATGATACTCATTGTGTCACATATGATCATTGCAGTAAACTGTTTAAATCTAAAAGCCATACAGAATTTTCTGCTCATATCTCTAATCTCTTTTACATATACCTGCTACTACAGGAAATAAGTAAATGTTTCATTCAATGCGTCAGTCTTTATTCAAGCCATTTTAGTAATAAATACAATCGGAAATATATAAATTTTATATAAAAAAATACGTATTTATGCATAGGTGGGGGCGGGTGTGTAGGCTGGAGTAGGCTTGTAGGCTGGAGCAGGCTTGTATCCTGGAGCAGGTTGGTAGGCTGGGTACTGGGCCTCGCCCTCGTAGCTCACTTCAGCTACGTAGCCGGAGTCACCGTTGACGTAGTAAGTCACCTTCTGCAGACGACCGTCGGGAAGCTGGACGTAATAAGTACCCTTGGTGTCGTAGCCATCACGAGATTCATCATGACCAAAGTCGTTGCCGGAGGAGTCGTCTCTCACAGCGTACTGAGAGTTGTACTGGGGAGGAGTCTGTGGGGAAAATTGGACACATTGTAATGAATAAATAATTACATAGTGTATTAGCTGCATACATAACAGTTGTTGCATTTCCTTCTACTCGCAAATGTAGAAATAAATAAACATAATGATTGTAGCTTTTAGCTGTGTCTAAGATGTTTTGAAAATAATACTCACGTCAGGGTAAGCAGGAGCACCATAAGCAGGTCGTGGGTGTGCTGGGGGTTTGTAGGCAGGTGCTGGAGGTCCATACGTAGGAGGTAGCTCATGGCGGGCGAGGGCGGCAGCCACAAGAACTGCCAGAACTAGAACCTACAAAGCCAGACGAGATCAGTTACAACCATATTTCCAATAGATCGTATAATCTAAGGCACAAAAAATAACTATTTCATAACGGAAACACTTTTTACTATCACACACACACACACACACACACACACACACACACACACACACACACACACACATATATATATATATATATATATATATATATATATATATATATATATATATATATATATATATATATATATACATACATAAAGGAGTACGATAAACACTTTTTTAAAAAAATGGAAGATGTGCACCTTAGTAGTCATGTTGGAAGGAAACAGTGAAGGCGACTGATAGTTTCTGAGGAAGACTCGAGCCTTTTATACCAGCAGCCTCACTCAAGGTCACGTGATGTGGTTAATTCCTGACATTTCAATACATTTAGAAAAGAACACTTTGTGCAATATATTTTACATACACACACACGTGTTTACAAGTAACTAAGAGTTGATACAAAACACAGTGGTGCTGACACCCCCCCCCAATAAAAAAATGAATCGCATAACCTAATTGGATCTGAACTCTGCAAGACACTAGATCCCAGAATCTCATATATCAATGCTTCCAAAATATGGTATAGAGTATTTGTGGCATTTTATACCGACAACAATTTTAATAAGACTAAATATGAGGTTTTCGTAGCATTTGATTGAAATGACGTTTCGCCCTCCAGGGACTTGATAAATTCCCTGGTGTAAGAAAAGTTTTTTTCATTAAGATGTCACAAAGCGAATATTGTACTTTACTAACAAGCTCCAGACACTACCATAAAGAAGGGAAAAAATGCCTGGCTGAAATTCAACAATGCTCTCTCCAGGGGCATAGCAGTGGCTGAAAGGCAACAATGCTCTCTCCAGGGGCATAGCAGTGGCTGAAAGGCAACAATGCTATCTCCAGGGGCATAACAGTGGCTGAAAGGCAACAATGCTCTCTCCAGGGGCATAGCAGTGGCTGAAAGGCAACAATGCTCTCTCCAGGGGCATAGACAGAGTCACAGAACTTCTCAAAGGTACAGGATTTTTTAAGAACTATAAAACAAACTAAAAAAAACAGCTAGCTATGAAAAAGAGCATCATGTACAATGTCTCCGTAAAACCATAAGTTATACCCACTTCTTGTTCTGTCTTTAGTCTTAAAGAAGATTAGTGCTTTCACTGATGACAAAAAAAAAATTAATACTATCAACAACAAATTATTTGTAAACAGACTGAATGTTAATAACCCACTTAAATGTTAAACGAATATGACACCAAACTCTTCCAGGATATCTAATATAACCATGACTAAATAACTGAGGTAAAAAACTATTAACAACGTATCAGTGGACTCTGCCTTAATTCAGATTCATGCAACTTGATATTCATTTGAAATCGCAAAAGCAGACTTAGCCACGTTCTTCATTTATCCTAAGAAGAAAGAATCTATATGCAGGTAACATTCCTTAAGCTTAAAGATTACTATCACATAAGTGACGATAAACCAGTCCTAAAAACCTATAGTTTTTATGACTGGTATTTATGTGAAGAGATGAACGTGTGCTTGTCATTCAGCGCAAGACGTCATGAAAACTAAATCAATCGTTCACTTATGACTAGCAGGAAACACTCCCTTCCTAAATATACTAAAATGGCCCAAACATATAAACCTATAGAACTGACGTCACTTATTATCAAAGTCTTGGAAAACAAAGGCGAGAAAATTGCTAAAAACATGGAGAGACTTAAACAAGACAGCACAACTTTGGTTAGGTAGGACACAAGTGCAACTTATGTGGCATTAGTTACACTTGTCCTTTTACCTACTGTATTGTCGGTAATTCTACCAACATTAATACAGGATAACTTTTGTTCAGTACAGGACGATCCTAATTCTCTCAAATGCTAGAAAACTCAGAGATAAAATTTGACAAGCGTCAAATGCCATGAATTTATGAAAGTCTTTGCAAAGTGTGATCATGGTGTAAAAACCGCTCAATTACTTGAAAATTATAAAAAAGAAAAGAAATGACAAAAGGATTTTCAACTTTATCTAATGGCAGTCATAGATCTGTATTCAACAATGTAATATCAGAAGTTTCTTCGGTAAATAGCTGTTTTTCGAACACATTGTGTGTGTTTGAGAAACATATCTGACATAAAGCTAAAAAAAAAATCACAGCCCAGTAACATTGATTGGCATCTGGTCTCAGACCGGGCAGCGGGGGCGTTGACCCCCGAAACTCTCTCCAGGTATCTGTTGAGGACTCGGTAAATCTTCAGGACGATGTAAGCAAAAAATTACAATGGGTTACAATAGCAAAATGAGGTTAAATGAGGAAAATATTTAACTTTTCTAGTATGAAATTACTGGAACAAAAAAATGTAATCAAGTACAATGAAGAAGAGGAAGACAAATATAATGAACCAAGAAGTAACAATATTGAAATATATTACCCCTGAATCCCTCTCCAGGTAAAGTCCAGGTAATATATGCTTAGAGTGACAGACTGGATAACAGAAACATTCAAAACACCAATCCACCGATGATATTCTTCAACTATTACATTTGTGGTCCCAAAATTGAAATCTTCCTTTACACTAAGAGCCTATTTTTGTAAACATGTTATATGGTAAATGTATAGAAACTGTTCACGGACCTTATCAGTTCAGTCAAATTCCAAAATTAGTATGAACACCTCTGTCATCCCTCAAGTTGTACTCAGAGCAGATGTAAGGATGGAAAATACTTGAAGGATTGGTTCTACATTTGCATACAATATATTGTGCAGTAATTATATTTACTCCACCAAAACGCGTAAGGGATGTTAATCAGAGCAAAATATTCCAATAAAACGCTTGGGTCTAATATATACAATGAGAAATTTCAGTAAGCATAAATATTTCAGGGATTTTAACGTCTTCTCTTCATAAATAACAAAGCACTAATAGACTCATTATCGTCAAGAATAAATTTATTAGTCTATAAATGATTTAGAAAACCAAGAAGATGGTGAGTGAGACACTTGAGATTCACCTGGGCAAGTTTATTGTGGTAAGGTGTCAGCAACCAATGGCTTTATCAGTCCAAAGGAACACTGTTGATTTCCACAAAAAGACGCTTAAGTGATGCTCATATGTCTCATTCACCAGCAAACTTTTGTTTTCCCCCAAACCTTATTGATTAGTGGAGCTGTGCTACCCTAATGCCACAAAGACGTCTTTGAGTAACACGTTTATTAACAGACGTTTCGCACTCCAGGTTTTTTAATGCAGTTCGGGAAAATGAAAAAAAAGAGTAGTGCATATTTCAGGCACAGTAGGCAGGGTGAGCCAGGCAAAATCGTCTGAAAAAAAAACCTGACTGAATTTTGTGTGATGCTATTGGTAGTGCTGGTCAGTTTCCTGATGGCTAATTTTGTGCTTTTGACGTTCTTATGATGTTTAAATCGTCTCTGACACGAATACTGGTGTTCCCGTCAAGTAACTCCCGCCCTCCCACACGCAATACCTGACCTTGAATCAACCGCATATATTCATAAGAACAAGGTTGTTAACAAGTTACTCAGAGAGAGGTTAGTTTATCAACACAAGAGGGACATTAATGCTGTATGATACCTGTTCATCTCCAACCAAGAACACTTTAATCCTAAAGAAAGTTAAGTGTATATATACTGAGATTCGAACCTCTCCACACGTAAATGTACTATTGCTCTCAGTGCACAAATATCAAGAGAGATATACGCATCGGAATGTATGCAAAGGATTAAGATGTCCTACATGGATGTGTACACATCATCGATATCTGCAATTGGTCCCTAGTGGTCGTCATATTTAAATGCTTAAATTTTAGTGTCAGACATCAATTGAACAAGATCCCTTTCTCGATATATACATTGAGTTATCCTGGCCCTAGAGGAGACAAGTAAAAATTCCACTTAATGTTCTGGTCTTTATTCGGGGTATTTTAGTAATAAATTAGGAAATATACAGTTAAAATGTTTTTATGTAAACTTAAGCATAGGCTGGTGCAGGCTGGTAGGCTGGCGCAGGTTTGTAGGCTGGAGCAGGCTGGTAGGCTGGGTACTGGGCCTCGCCCTCGTAGCTCACTTCCGCTACGTAGCCGGAGTCGCCGTTGACGTAGTAAGTCACCTTCTGCAGACGACCGTCGGGAAGCTGGACGTAATAAGTACCCTTGGTGTCGTAGCCATCACGAGATTCATCATGACCAAAGTCGTTGCCGGAGTAGTCGTCCCTCACAGCGTACTGAGAGTTGTACTGGGGAGGAGTCTGTGGGGAATTTTTTTTTCTTGGTAAACGTTTATATGTATAGAAGAATGGAACACATGTACAACGCCTGGGTATCTTGATATGTGTATATGTATACTGTATATTCGATAACTAATAAGCTGCCCATGTAATACAGATGCTGCTGTCCTTGCAGCTCCAGCTGCTTTAGCTAACTCAATTTTACTGACCGTTAAATAAATTAAGACATTACTGAAATGAACCAGAGACAGTTATCTGTTATATTCTCTCCATGTGAATTCGCTTACGCATTTAACAACTGTTTATCACATATTTTACTTAATAAATGACATATTTGATGAAAACAAAGCTATGACGAACTCAATGCATTGCATTAAAATAAAAAAATTCGTGAAGATAGAGTAATGAATCTATTTCCATTTAAAACTAACTTCTATGAGCATGTTGAAGAAACATTATAATAGTTTATATATAAGTTTATTTTCAAAACTCACGTCAGGGTAAGCAGGAGCACCATAAGCAGGTCGTGGGTGTGCTGGGGGTTTGTAGGCAGGTGCTGGAGGTCCATACGTAGGAGGTAGCTCAGGGCGGGCGAGGGCGGCAGCCACAAGGACTGTTAGAACTAGAACCTACAAAAGAGACGACGAGATTGGTTAAAACCAAATATGTACAAATCGTGTGGTTCTGTTAGCCTTAGTGACAAAATCTATTAGTTTTATACAGTATATTCTGTTCTTATATACATGGTTCGCGCCCCAGCTCTGAGGAGCTGGATGAGATTTTCGCATTGTAATCTGTGACGAACATATAGGAATATGCGCTTGAAATGTATCCCCCAATCCTCATGTACCGTATATGCTATATGCACAACAACCACTGAAAAAAATAGTGAACTTCCATGCGCTTTCGTGATTTCTTACAATGATAATGTGAGAAATCACGAAACTTTTTTGTTTGTGTTCCCACAATTACCATGTAAATAATTTTTCCATGCACGAAGGAATGTGTGTACCTTGGTAGTCATGTTGGTAGTGAACAGTGAAGGCGACTGACAGTATTTGAGGCAAACCCGAGCCTTTTATACCAGCAGCCACACCCAAGGTCACATGATGTGGCTACTTCTTTATATTTCACTATATTTAGAATAGTGTGGGGGAGTAATTATTTTTATAAATAACTATACAGAAGTGGGGGAATGACAACACACACACACACACACACACACACACACACACACACATACACACACACATTCTTGTGCAACATTGATTTGGAGATCACGGTGGAGCTCATTCGATCATAAATTTGTTGCATTAAACATTGCCTGGAAATACGGCAATAAGAATAATGCAGTACAGCTCCTAGACTTTTGCTCTACTGTTAACAATAAATTTAGAGAACACCTTCCTTGTGTTTAACGGGGTAATGAAGAGAACTACTAATGAATGCTACTCAAAAAATATATACATATTCCTTGTAGAGAAATAAGATCAAATGAAAATTAAATGAATGAACGGGAGACTAAAACATCTTTATGAGAAAAAAGGAATTAAGGGCACATCAAGAAAGGAGAGGGTCGTCTTGTAAACCAGTATTTTCATATATATATATATATATATATATATATATATATATATATATATATATATATATATATATATATATATAGAAGAGAGAGAGAGAGAGAGAGAGCTAGCTGAAACGAAAACCAACAACAGACTATGAAATTAAAGTTGCAGAGGAATCAAAGATAAATACGAAAGGTGTCTTCCACGTATATAGAAGGATGCTAGATGATGGCTATGATCTGCTTAGGTATAATGTGTTTTGTATTTCCGATATCATGAAACTGCCTGTGCTTTGAGCGGTAGTGCTGAAAGTGAATGCACGTGGTTCGATCCCCTGTTCACTTAGCAGTAAGTAGGTACCTGGGTGTTAGCTGACTGGTGTGAGTCGCATCCTGAGGGGTGGTAGTATACCTTAGATAGGACTGAGGCCGTGAAATGAGCTGTTGTACTGGAGAAACTGTCTTGTGTAAAAACAAAATAGCAACAACGAAAGTAGATTCTAACGGCGTCTGTGACGCAGGTGTGATTTCTTGCATTGTTATCATGGCTTTACACTTCCAACTAGGACCTGCAGACTTTGCTCAACACAACACAGGATACAGTGTACTCAATACTTCGACGAAAAGAACCACATCTGTTCCCAAAATAAATCAGTCTATTTTACGCAGGTCGTTCCAGTGGCATTTTGGAAGTTGGTGAGATGGTTATGGGTGCTGCGGTGAGTGGTGTGGACATTGTTTAAATCGTCCTCTAGCCAAGTACACTTAAGTTGATGACTAAGTCACACGTACAACTCCTGGGTATCTTTATTAAGAGACTCGCCACTCATCGGGGACTTTGTAAATCTAATCGTCCCGGTCGAAGAAATGTTTCTCAATAAAGATACCGAGGTATTACTCATGTTTCATATTCATCATCGTATTGGTATAATATATCTTTGATATAAAGATATGTATTTATGTACACTAATGCATTGCTTAAGGCAATGGGATGATATAAATCAGCGTTGGATTCACTGTGTTGTACGTGTCATGGTTTTTAATGGAATTGTAAATTATGCCTATTATTGCTTTCTTTTAGCAGTAATGTTGTTAGTGTTTAGTAGTTCCTGTCAGACTGGAAGGGCGATGTACTGGTCTGGAAGGGCGATGTACTGGTCTGGAAGGGCGATGTACTGGTCTGGAAGGGCGATGTGCTGGTCTGGAAGGGCGATGTACTGGTCTGGAAGGGCGATGTACTGGTCTGGAAGGGCGATGTACTGGTCTGAAGTTTGCTTTTGTCTCGTGAAGAGGAAGTTCTTGCTGCCTTTATCCTACAACCTTTAATCAAATATTCTGCGTTTTGTAGCTTAGAAAAGATCTTATGTATATAATTACTCTCTCTTTCTAGGAAGTCATAAATCAATATTCTACAAAGTTAAATACAACCCATTGTGAACAATAGTATAGCAGGTCATCAGAGCTAAAAGTAAATAAAAAATATTTTTGGCATATGATTAAGAGAAAGTTTACATATATGAAAAAGAAGTGAATGGTATACTGAGAACACTGTACGACTCTGTGTTACGTGTGCATTATGCAGATTTCGTGACTTTTTCGAGAATGTGACACCAAATTCTATCGTTCAATGTTGAGAAGCCACTGAAAGGAAGCTCCTGCACTCAGCCAGTCTCAATTAACACCATGAAAAACTGAAGACATTATTATTATCCCTGTCGTCATAAATATCCTTCCTTCAAATATAAGAGGAATTACCAATAGATTCTTAAATGTCATCAATAATATTCTGATGAGTTTTATCAGAATATTATTGATTAATCCTGGGAAGTAAGTCTAAGATCGCCAGTACCAGTTTGTAAACAGACAGAAACACTGAGACACAAATGTTTCCCGAGAGGCTGTGTACTACAAATATTTTACGTGGATTCTCATCCAGTGTTAAAGCTAGTTCATTACAGAGACTCTGTGACCGCGGGTTCGAACCCAACCCGTGGTATGGTTAGTTCATTACAGTCTCAGATGCTTACTATTTATCCCTAATAATCTTCGTTTAAATTACCAAAGTTTGATTTTTTTCAGTGACTTTACTGGAATACAGTCTTTCATGTACACACATTCACTGATCGTCAACCTGTAGGAGACAAATAATATATTTAATTTTATTTCTCAAATACATTCGGATATATGAAAATATAATTTTTATATAAAATTTTGCATAGACAGGAGTAGGCTTGTAAACTGGGGCGGGTGTGTAGGCTTGTAGGCTGGAGTGAGCTTGTAGGCCGGGGCAGGCTAGTAGGCTGGGTATTGGGCCTCACCCTCGTACCTCACATCCGGTACATAGCTGGAGTCGCCGCTCACAACGTAAGTCACCTTCTGCAGACGACCGTCGGGAAGTTGGACGTAATAAGTTCCCTTGGTGTCGTAACCGTTACGAGATTCTTGGTGACCAAAGTCGTTTCCGGAGGAGTCGTCCTTCACGTCAAACTGTTGGCTCCTGAGAAGAGTCGCCTTATTCAAGTATTGCTTGATTTTATTAATTTAGTTAACTTTTAGAAGCAAGAAAATCCTTGTATTTATTTATGTATGTATATGTATGTATGTATGCATGTATATGTATGTCTTTAATTATATATAATATATATTTTTATTAACACATCGGCCGTTTCCGATGTGTTAATAATACGTAGATATAACTTCAGCTGATTCTGAGGTGCAATATGGAAGCAACTCACTTCAGGGTAAGCAGGAACACCATAAGCAGGTCGTGGGTGTGCTGGGGTTTGTAGGCAGGTGCTGGAGGTCCATACGTAGGAGGTGGCTCAGGGCGGGCGAGGGCGACAGCCACAAGGAATGTTCGAACAATAACTGGCGAGTCGAAACAAGTGTGAATGTCAAGATGGGGCAGCCTTATCGTGTTTCTAAGGACACACCTCGAGATTGGACAGTTGTTGACTCATTAGCAATCCATAGCAGCGGCTGCTATTGGATTACTGTGATTTGAGTCAGGGGATATAGAGTTTATACAACGGTCAAGTGATGTGTGTCACCCGACTCAAGTCAGGGTCACTCTAGATCATTTGTTGGTAATAGGTAAAGCGTGAATGTGGTGTAAATAACAAAAGTGTGTTAGAAAAGAAATAAGTTGAGAAGTGGGCGGAAGGAATAATTTCTTTCTAGGCAATAAGACCCAAAGGAAGGTATAATATATATTCTTCCAGAGTAGAACGCCTTGTCATCAGGGAGAGTACTCGCCCCAGTTGTCTTATGTCTGACACTGACACGACAATGATAGCACTGAGAGTCTTAACAAACGACACTATAATTTGTCCGAGTATCCCTCTTCCTTCATGACACAGTAAAGTCACTGAACCACAGAAAATATATAACGATGAGAAATTTTAAGCTTCCTGATATGCACAAATTATTGTACCAGAACACAATGTGCAATAATGCTCCATTATCGAGAAGAAGAGGAATGTAATGGCTCTAAAAATATTTTTGTAGATAGATCATACATTCAGGGAACATAATAAATTGACCATAGCATCTAAATTTAAATAACATGCTGGATAACTAGAATCTTCAAAGTAAGCAATATAAGGCCGGTAATATTATTTAAGGCAACTATGTAATATTTAAATACATCTGTACACAGTATTAAATTATTTATTTGGAGAATGTACATATAAGATTCCCTATCTATACCACTTCAGAAAACACCTATTATATAAAGAACGTCAACAATGTTTCATATAGTTTTGGTTGACAGGCAAGAAAAATGGCATTGCCTACTTCAGAATACCACAGGAGATGTTTTGAAAACTACAGAGTTAAATACGAGAATGCAAACCTGGTTGGATGTAGCACAGCATCCAAAATGAAAAAGCATAGATGTAAGGAGAATATAATTAGCTTAACAAGCAAAATGGATCAAAGGCTTCTCACACCTTTCCTTCGTACATAATAATTACCAATAATCTAAATGTCTCTAAGAGGGAACTTAATATATTCCTACAGATATTCTTGGTCAGGTGGTCTCTAGTGTTTACACGTCTGACACCAGCCGTAAGGCCAATGATAATCAGAATCAGGTTGTAAACAGGAAACCACAGTACGTCTCGTGAGTATGCTTTTATATACACAACATTTGTACTTAAACAGAATATATAGTAGCATTTAAGAAAAAAATCACCATCTGTAAATGTTTTTCTATATACCTGATGATTACAGTATTAAATTTATTAATACGTAATAGTTTCAGTGACATAAACAATCTCTCACACTTTCTTTCACTAACCTTCGGCCTTCAGGAGACAGGTAAAACAAATAAATTTATGCATCGGTCTTTATTCATATCATTTTAGTAAAAAAAATATATTCGTAAATAAGCAAAATTAGCGGTTTATGCATAGACTGGTGCCGGCTGGTATGCTGGAGCTGGCTTGTAGGCTGGAGCTGGCTTGTAGGCTGGAGCAGGCTGGTAGGCTGGATACTGAGCCTCGCCCTGGTAGCTCACTTCAGCTACGTAGCCGGAGTCACCGTTGACGTAGTAAGTCACCTTCTGCAGACGACCGTCGGGAAGCTGGACGTAATAAGTACCCTTGGTGTCGTAACCGTTACGAGATTCATCATGACCAAAGTCGTTGCGGGAGTAGTCGTCCCTCACAGCGTACTGAGAGTTGTACTGGGGAGGAGTCTGTGGGAAAAAATAGTTTTATTTTCTTGTACAGTATCTTAAATTGAATATAGCTGCCTATACCGAAGCTGTGGCA
This sequence comes from Cherax destructor, assembly GCA_009830355.1. Classification (NCBI taxonomy): domain Eukaryota; kingdom Metazoa; phylum Arthropoda; class Malacostraca; order Decapoda; family Parastacidae; genus Cherax; species Cherax destructor. The sequence continues at coordinate 114,031 of WNWK01000254.1, read as the reverse complement.
GTGCTTTCTAATCGCTGGCTAACAAGGGACTATATCGAAGAAAACACAGAAAGAGCAAAAGGCTGTAATCTGAACGTAAAATTACGTGAAATGTAAACAAATTATATTTATATTATAATCAGTTATTAAAAGTAATCCTGTTAAAATAGCTAAATAATTCAGCTACTTGTGAAGTACCTTTTTTTTAAGGTTTATACTCACGTCAGGGTACACAGGAGCACCATAAGCAGGTCGTGGGTGTGCTGGGGGTTTGTAGGCTGGTGCTGGAGGTCCATACGTAGGAGGTAGCTCGGGGCGGGCGAGGGCGGCAGCCACAAGAACTGCCAGAACTAGAACCTACAAAACGAGACGTCGAAAGTCCTCATTAAATTCACAAATCTATTATTGCAGCTTCTGTGTCATAAACAATAGATCAGTTACTACAAAAAGTAAGGCAGATGTGTACCTTGGTAGTCATGTTGGTAGTGAACAGTGAAGGCGACTGACAATTTCTGAGGCAGACACGAGCATTTTATACCAGCAGCCACACCCAAGGTCACGTGAAGTGGCGAATTCTCGACATTTCACTGTATTAAGAAAATTATGTCGAATTAGTATTTTTTTTCGAAAATGTGCACATGTTTGGGATATTATACGTAATTATATAAAAATTCAATTTGCATCATCGGTAATTTTTCACGAAGGCAGAACGATAAAAAGAAGAGTAAATACAATCACGATCATTCACGTAAAAGATGTATTGGAAAAAGTGTTCGCGGACATCACCATTCAAATGAATTTTGGAAGTCATACATCTCCATCTAGAAATTAAGCTCGTATAACTGGGTTTCGTAATTTTGTTTATAAATGTTTTTCTTCTCAAAATCCAATTCCGATTTAATATTTTCACGTTTACCTGCTGGATGCTCAAGCCCCTGCCACCCAAAATCTAATAGTTAATGCAAATATCCAGTACAAATTGGATATTAGTATATGTGTACATACACACTCGTCTACATTTCCTTGTTTTCTTATTAGTTCTCGTTTTCGTTGCTATTATTTTCTTTAAATTTCATGGAAAAATGGGCTAGAATCCTTTCGTAAATATTTCGTGTCACGACTACAAAATCGGAAGCCAGGGTCTAGTAACCTCTTTAGTATTAAAGAGACTAAGAATAAATATTAAAGTAGGTTCTGGGAGAGATTAATTACTAGAGATAGCCAGGGAAGTTAATAAACTAGCAGTAAAAAATAAGAGATGACAGATGGGAAGAGGGACGTATTAGAAAGAGAGAATGTGTTAAAGAATCTAATATTGATGGAAGGAAGGTGGTGATATGCTTTGGCTAGGGAGGCAAAATTTGGTAAGAGTGTGGAAGAACCAGAGGTAAATATAGAAGTGGATGAGGCAGTGGATAGAATGAAAGGGGGTAAAGTAGTTGGAACAGATTGGATTAAGATATTGAGATATTGATATTGGATTAAGATATTGATATTGGATTAAGATATTGAGATATTGATATTGGATTAAGATATTGATATTGGATTAAGATATTGATATTGGATTAAGATATTGAGATATTGATATTGGATTAATATATTGATATTGGATTAAGATATTGAGATATTGATATTGGATTAAGATATTGAGATATTGATATTGGATTAAGATATTGATATTGGATTAAGATATTGATATTAGATTAAGATATTGATATTGGATTAAGATATTGAGATATTGATATTGGATTAAGATATTGAGATATTGATATTGGATTAAGATATTGATATTGGATTAAGATATTGAGATATTGATATTGGATTAAGATATTGATATTGGATTAAGATATTGAGATATTGATATTGGATTAAGATATTGAGATATTGATATTGGATTAAGATTGAGATATTAAAAACCGATGTAGATATTGTTTCGGGGGGGGGGGTCTTTTTTATGCAGAAAAAATGCATAGTTCTTTTGTATAAGGAAAAAGGAAGAAATTCGTGTGAAAGACCTATTTGGAATAAACTAGTTGAGCATGATGAATTAGGCACATGTTTATACCTATGCATCTTTATTCTGAAGGCGTTTCACCAACTAATGTCTTCATCAATACAGTAGTTATTAGTTGGAGAGAGTAAGAGAGATAATCGGGTCCTCATCCTTAAAGGTGTTGAAAATAGTGATAGCAGATAAGGTAATCAGTCCCTCAACCTTGAAAGTGTTCATTATCTTAATTTCGATAAGTCTGAAGTGTAGACAGGATGATGGACGCTTATATAGGAATCAGAGAAGATGCAGCAGTAGTGTAAGGCATTGAAACTGTCTCCAGCTGCAACACCTTCATAGCTGATGACCTGAATACCTCGTCTTCTACTGTCTCCTGTGAATAACCTCTGTATTGATTCTGTACTCACTGATTGGCAAAACATCTTCAGAATAAAGATAATCTGGGCTGTACATGTTTCTAAGCCATCAAATTTGCTCCAAGCCAGAGAAAGATAAGTCCATCTCCTGGGATCACGAGGCCCTCACCGGCATCAAGGCAAAATGATGCAATAATGTAAGACAATACAATACCATTTCAAGATTAAAAGTGGTATAATACACACTTTATTAAATATTTCAACCTTCTAAGTAGGATACATCAGTGTTTAAATTTTGTAGGCGATCAGATGAGCCTTTCTCCAGGCTCAAGCGTTACCATACACAAGCGTCCAAAATTTGAAGCCGACTGGATGAGGCGCTTTCGAGTTATGAGCGAATTAACATCAAAAATAATCAGGCAGCCTCTTCAAGGTTTTCCTTCGGGAATATCTAAATAAAAAATATTTATGAAGTATATACTGCTCAGGTTAAACCATAAAAAAGAGATGACTATTTCCCAGCAAAAACTCGCCTTACACAGGGATATGCGAAGTCACCATGGTTATACAATATATTCATAGATGGGGCTGTAAAATATAAATTGTATGGTGATGGGGTGAAGGGTGACTTTAAAAGATAATGAATATGATACGGAGTTGTTACAGTTGCTCTTTTTCGATGACACAGTTCTTCTCGAAGAGTCATAAGTTTCAAACGTTGGTGAATGAGTTTGGAGAATGTATTTATCTCTTGAGGTAAAAAGAGGAATGTACCAGAGTATAATGTTACCACCCCTTTTACATGGGTGTCTTAAACGTTGCAGTGAAGAGGAAGCCAGAAGAACGGGAGATATAATGCTTAAGAAGAATAAGTGGTGTGCACTTTATATATATGATGTTATGTATGTGGGGTTACTTGAGGTATTATACCGGGAGAAGTTGTGGGATTAATGAGGTGGTTTTTGTTATTAAGAAATGAATGAGAATAGGATGACCAAGAGGGTTATAAATCCGGGTTGGAAGCACGGTATGGGTTCTTCCAGAAAGGGATGATGGGAGAGTAGTTTCATGTTATGGGGGCTTGAGCATCCAGCAGGGGTGGTGAGAGTTATAAACAATGAATCAGTGTGCCTCATGTGTGTCATATACCAATGTACTCATTTGTATTGACATAGAACTTCTATCAACATTCAAGTAAAGCGCCTCACACTCTGACGATTCTTATTATCTATCTTTGATGGTTTCTGGGACATCAGTATAATATAATCTCTCTCAAGTATACACATCACTCACCGTCGGCCTACAGGAAACAAGTAAAATTTAAATTTTATGCATCGGTCTTTATTCAGATCATTTTAGTAATAAATATAACAGTAAATATATGAAAAACCATAATTTTTGGTATTGTTTTATACATAGGCAGGAGCAGGCTCGTAGGTTGGAGCGGGCTTATAGGCTGGGGCTGGCTTGTAGGCTGGAGCAGGCTGGTAGGCTGGGTACTGGGCCTCACCCTCGTAGCTCACTTCCGCTACGTAGCCGGAGTCACCGTTGACGTAGTAAGTCACCTTCTGCAGACGACCGTCGGGAAGCTGGACGTAATAAGTACCCTTGGTGTCGTAGCCATTGCGAGATTCATCATGACCAAAGTCGTTGCCGGAGTAGTCGTCCCTCACAGCGTACTGAGAGTTGTACTGGGGAGGAGTCTGTGGGAAATATAATTTAAACATATTTGTATATAATAGAGGGTGTTTCAAAGAGATGGACCCAATTTCAAAGCAGTATTGCTCTGAAATTGGGTTCAACTCTTTGAAACACCCAGTTTATTGCATATCAGCTGCCTATAACAAAGTTGTGGCAGTACTTATGCTTTCTGGCTCACCAGGGAACATTCACACAAATAATTGTTTTGTTTATTTTAATCTAAGAGACTCTAATTTTTGAGTAAATAAAAAAGTTTTTGATGGAAGCACAAAAGCAGTAAACCCTTTTTGTAAGAAGCTCTGAAAATTAAGGACTTATTTTGCTTCTTCTGAAAACATTTGTTTTAAACAATCACGTTAAAATTAGATAAATCAGCTGCTTGTGAAGATCATCTTTTTCAGTTTTAATACTCACGTCAGGGTACGCAGGAGCACCGTAGGCAGGTCGTGGGTGTGCTGGGGGTTTGTAGGCAGGTGCTGGAGGTCCATACGTAGGAGGTAGCTCAGGGCGGGCGAGGGCGGCAGCCACAAGGACTGTTAAAACCAGAACCTACAGAACGAGACACCGAGAACCATCATTAAATCCATAAATCAATAAATTCATTACTCTTTTACTGCAACCTTTATTCCATAATCGATATTGTTCTTGCTGCAATTTATATACTGCATATATTAATATTAATGCTATTAAGTATAACGAAAAGTAGAGGGAGGTGAGCACCTTGGTAGTCATGTTTGTAGTGATCTGTGAACGCCTCTGATAGGTTCTCATTCAGAACGGAGCTTTTTATACTAGCAGCCACGCCCATAGTCACGTGAGGTGGTGATTCCTTGACGTTCCACTATATTTAGAAAATTGTTTAGGGTAAATTATTTTGAAGAATCGTGTCAAGAAATATAGAATATTGTTTTTCATTTGTACCTACTGTCCGATTTGTGTGTGATTGAAGCTGCTTTTCAAAGTATTGCAATTTACTTTGGGAAGCAGGTGTCATTATGAAAGTGTAGTTGGAAAAAGAGACGCGAATGCAGTATAGTGTGATCTTTAATTGACAACGTTTCGCCCACACACCGGGCTTCTATCAAGTCACAGAAAGATGTAACTAGGAAGAGAGAACGTGTCTCTCGTGCCATCTTGGTAAAAACTGGTCATTTAGCAAGAACTCTTATACGTTTAAAGATATTTTCTTTTTATTTATGTTAATGTAAAAATTAATAATTTTGTACCAAAAGAACCTAAGAAAACTTACCTAACCTTATTATAACAAGCGCAATTTAATTTAGCCTATTCCAACTAAATACATTTTAGATAAGTTTACAATAATTTAATAAACAAACACAATGCAATATATTTTTTTCGTTAGGTTCAGAATGATTTTTGCGAAATTATTGCAGACACAAATTTTCGCTTGCCTTATATGGCAAGAAGAGCGTTGCTATTTAAGCCAAAATCGCAAGTTTTACCTATTCGGCACGATATATATATATATATATATATATATATATATATATATATATATATATATATACACACACTCACACTGTATTAGCTTGACAAAGCTCCTGGAGAGCGAAATATTGTGTCATTGTGAAGATTCCATAATTTTGTGAAAGGGAACATTTTTAAGGAGTAAAGCAAATCGGTCTAGCAATGTTAGCGGTGCAGGACGGGGTCGCTATCCAACCAAGAACTCTATAATTCTAGACCAGACAAAACATGGGATTCGTGGTGACGAGATCATGTGTCCATCACTCATGTCCATGCAATGAGACTGCGCAATATTATGAAATTAATAACTTTTTTTTAAAGGTGTATGGAGACTCCATCTGCCGACGTCATGGATGGAATGGTCCCTCTATAAGACATTATTGGAAAAACAACTAGAGCCTTTACAAGTATAGTGAATTGTACAGTTTTTTCCTGACAATGTTTTTTATACTCAGGACCGAACGGTAGCGATCTTATTATGTCCCAGAGGTTGACAGATCGAATCCCCATACTTCCTAAAATTTATAAGAAAAGAGAGATATTAAGAAGAATACTATTTATTTCGGCATAACACTGAGGAAAAATCATTTAACACGGGACTTTGTTATAACACGGCCCATTATGTATTGCTAGCCCTTTGTGGTGAGCAAGACAAAACAATAGTGAATAAGAATACATGTTGAAATAAGATGATCTTGACGTGTGTCTAAGGACCTCAGCAACAACTACTGCTGGATTACTTCTGTTTATTTTGTTGTCTGATTCAAGAGATTCATCTTTTATATAAAGGTCATCTGATCCAAGTAAGAGATTTAAGATCCTGGGGTTTAAGGCTACCTTAAACACCAGGATCTAAGTGCGAGCATGGTGAAGAAATTAAGAAAAAAACTAGAGAAGCTGGCAGATCAACATTTTTCTAGGAGATAAACCTATTGAGAAATAGTCAAAAAGGCGGTCATCCCCGAAATCGTCTTAGTAACTTTCAGGTAACCATTAGGTAACTTTCAGGTAACCATTAGGTAACTTCAGGTAACCATTAGGTAACTTTCAGGTAACCATTAGGTAACTTTCAGGTAACCATTAGGTAACTTTCAGGTAACCATTAGGTAACTTTGGAAAGACTTTATAAACTATTTAAAAACCGTACAAGAAAATTACTCGTGATATAAGCATGGAACAAATTAGAAAAGTTAAGGAGTAATAAGTAAACAAATACTACAAAAATATGCTCAAGATTTTTTTAATGCCCTCCTGCAAATTACATGAGGAATTACGAATAAACCCCCTAACTGTTTTTAAGAGGGTATTCAATGTTTTAATTTAGATATTCCTAATTATCGGGGCTGTGGTGTTCACAAATCGTGAGGACGTGAACTAGGATGCCTGGCCTGAATTCTGGCCACATGGGTGATCCTCAGAATCAAGAAGTCCACAATTATTCTTTTGTTTTTCCAAAAGTCGATGTGTACAACATTTGTATTCTTGACGATTATGTTGCAACACTTAAAAATCACTTAAAAATCTGATACGTATTATTCATAGTTTATGATAAAAATATATAATATGTTCAATTTGAATGATTTCAGTGACAACAGCTGAACAGTGTCTCTCACTTACACACGTTCAATTACAGTAGGGATACAGGACACAATTAAATTTGTATTTTAATATATCAGCCTTTATTCATATCATTTAGCAATAAATATATTCGAATATATATATTATTTATATCGGTTTATGCGTAGGCTGGAGCTGGTTTGTAAGCTGGAGCAGGCTTGTAGGCTGGAGCAGGCTTGTAGGCTGGAGCAGGCTGGTAGGCTGGAGCAGGCTTGTAGGCTGGAGCAGGCTGGTAGGCTGGATACTGGGCCTCGCCCTGGTAGCTCACTTCCGCTACGTAGCCGGAGTCGCCGTTGACGTAGTAAGTCACCTTCTGCACACGACCGTCGGGAAGCTGGACATAATAAGTACCCTTGGTGTCGTAGCCGTCACGAGATTCATCATGACCAAAGTCGTTGCCGGAGTAGTCGTCCCTCACAGCGTACTGAGAGTTGTACTGTGGAGGAGTCTGTGGGAAAAAAGAAAAGTAGCATATATGCTTAAGATATATAACATATCAGCTACGTATAAGAAAGTATATCAAAGCTGTCGTATTCCCTGCTGCTCTCTGGCTCACCCTGGAAAACTCACAATATTTTTTTTAATTAAAAAACTTCGAAAGTCGAGTGAAATTAAATTATTTTAATGAAAAGGTAAACCAGCAAAAGGCTTTATTACGCTCTAAAATTACTTGAAAATTAATTAAAAATTATATATCCTGCGAAAGTAAGAATTACGATCTTAATAAAACAATTATTAAGCAGTTACCTCTCTCTCTCTCGAGCTTTTTAAGGTTAATACTCACGTCAGGGTAAGCAGGAGCTCCATAAGCAGGTCGTGGGTGTGCTGGGGGTTTGTAGGCAGGTGCTGGAGGTCCATACGTAGGTGGTAGCTCAGGGCGGGCGAGTGCGGCAGCCACAAGAACTGCCAGAACTAAAACCTGCAAAACGAGACGACGAGAACTGACATGAAATCCACGTAACAAAATCGTGGTTCTGTTACTGCAAAATCTATGGCACAAACTATTATTACTGTTGTATAATAGATACTTCTTTCTGCAATTTATGAACATATTATCACTGGAAGGAAACAAGATTTACACCTTCGTAGTCATTGTAGTGAACAGTAAAGGCGACTGACAATTTCTGAGGCCGACTCCAGCTTTTTATATGAACAGCCACGCCCAAGGTCACATGACGAGTTGATTTCTTGCTATTTCATTGTATTTAGAAAATTATGCAGAGTAAATGATTTTCCTGAAATAATGTGCAGAAATTGGTAAAATTATTTATGTAAATTCTTAAATATTTTTTTTTTTACCAGATCGGCTGCTTTCGAAAATAGGTATTGAGCCAAAGAGAGTAATATATTCACCATCGTTCTTTTAGTTTCTGTCTTGTCAAATGTGTGTGGACATCACAATTTAAATGACCTTGTGAAAGGCAAGATCCTAACCAGGCGCTGTACTTCCCCAGTCTGTTCTCTTAACAGACAGTATATCCCTGTTATAGCAGCCAAATGAGTGACGGTTTAACGAATCTTAAACAGTGATTGTCTGACTTCAAGTCTTTTACTGTTTTCGGTGGTTCCCCGTTATTTGATCACAGGTCAAAAGTTTTCTTCGGCTTTTATATTGCATTTATGTTCGTTGCTCTAATAGTTGGATAATTTATATTGACAGGGAGCAATCTAAACTAAATAAACCTAACTTAACCTAATTTTTCCTAAATAACAAAAAACCGAGAAAGTTGCTTAAAACTATTTGTGAGAATTCCACATAGAATTTTTTATGAGTTGACTTTCTCCAGAACTCAAGTCAGGCTACCCAGTTTACCTGATCTGCTTCTTAAATGTTACCTTTCTCAAACTCCCGTATCAAGTCAAATCCCAAAATCCACTTGTCTTCTCTCACTAGCACAATCATGTCTATAACAATTCAGTATTAAAAAAAAAACCATTATAAATCTCCTACAGGTCCTCCGAAGTTCTATAGAAACGAAGAGTTCAACAGGCATTTTCCCTCTGAATCGCCACAGAGGCTAACATTGCAAGGTGACAGCCCTTGGGTCTCTGGCTGTTTGGATGAGGCTGGAAATGGGTTCATTGAGGAAGACTGTTGTACGTTTTCCAAAGGATCCGAAGTCCCAAATTGGTACTGATTGCCCTGATTGGTTTTGATGGCCCCAGTCCTCATATTTGTTGAATTTGAATACTCAAGGCCTAGTTGCCTTTTCTTTAATCTGCTGTTTTCAGGTCGAATTATCAAACTCTTAGTATAAATAAAATAAAAGTGATTAGAAGATATGTTAAATATTTCAGTCTGCCATCGAGGCCCTTTTCAGCAGACTAAAATCTCTTGTATTGCTTTTAGCTGATTCATCAGGAAAAAGTCACCTAACACGAGTCTCTAGTAAGTTAAGCCATTACCTGATGCCGACATAATGAGGTGGCCGTGTCAAAATAATGGTCAGTAATGGTTCATAACAAGATTAAGTGGCTTCCACATGTGTCTAAGGACACTTGAAAAGGTTGGGTAGTTACTGACTCTACTGTAAAACATTTAATACATACAGCTTTCATACAAATGTCACGTAACCTGTGTTACGTGACATTTGTGTTAAGTAAAGGAACAAAGTCAAGTGTGACCATAATGTAATATAAAAGTATGTGAACAAGAAATTCCTGGGAAATTGAGCAGATGGATCCATATCTTTTTAGGACAAAAGACCCAAAGAATGGAAAAAAAAGACACTTACGTTCACTTCAAGACATTTATTAAAGGAAACAAATCACCGTGACTGGCATTGGCTTAAGCCGGTGGGAGACTTGGACTTGCCTCGCATGGGCCAGTAGGCCTGCTGCAGTGTTCCTTCTTTCTTATGTTCTTATGTTCTCTTTTTAATGTCTGATGCTATCACAAACACAATAATTATTGTTTAAGATCAGATCCCTCGCAGATGATACCAGAATCTGTAAGAACAGCATCCATCTAGGACGAAGTAAATATCGAAGCCAACGTCAACCAAGACGTCCAGTGAACCACTGAAAATACAGGTTTAAGGATGAGAAATTACAACTTTTCAGCCACAGATAAATGACTGCAACAGAGTATGTTCAATCGAAGTCCTCCATCGAAGAATGTAAGGGATGTAGGAGTAACTATGTCAAAATATCCTACAATCAAGGAATAAAAATTTACCCTTAGCCCTGCAAATTCAATAAGACTGAATAACAAGAACCTTCAGAGCAAGAAGGCAAAGGCTATCCTCCCGAGGTTTGGGTCACCTTGTTGCCAGTGCAGAGCTCACTTTCAAAGGAATTGAAGCTACCCTCTCCTTCCGTAGATCAAACATGAATGCCTCCCATTCTCCTAGAGTTGTATGACTCCAATGGGTATAGTACTTCCCCATGAATAATATAATGATATACAGAGGATGATAATACTCTTTAAGGCAACAATATTATTTACACTAGACTATTGCTGTGCACCAACAGATTTATTTAAATTTTGCAAAATCGCAGATATAGAAAGTGTACAGATAACTTTTACAGACCAAATAATTATAGACTCTTGCATTATTGCGAATTGCTAAAACCTCTGAAATTATACTTTTTGTTTTTTCAGCCGAGAAAAATATATCATAACTTACACCTTTTACACACTGCAAGAACTTATTCAAAAGCTCTACAGTAAAATAATTTCTTTCGAGAGAATACAACACGTTAGATAGTGCAAAATACTCACAATAAAAACAAAGAGTACAGAGAAAATGCAAAGAGCTCAATGAGAACAAAGAGCCAAAAGCATTTCAACAACCTTCAAAAATATGAGGAACAAACAATAAATTCCTAACTGACTTTAGGAGGGAATTTAATATAGATCTCTCGTTATTCCCGATCAACCAGGCTGTGAAAAAGGGTATTGTGATACCAACAAGCTTTGATAACTCTATTGGCTGAGTTGGTAGGGTTATCAATTGAAAATGATAATGGGTTGGTCAAATAATTTTGTTAAGTAGGTTGGAGTTTGAAAAGGACCCGCCTAGTATGGCCTGCTGCAGTGTTCCTCCTTTCTTATGTTCTTATATCAGCCAGAAGACAATCTGATGATTATTATATATATCCCTGATGATCATAATAATAAATACTTTAAATATGATACTTTTAGTAACTACAGAAAATAAACACACACATATTTACTTACCTTCTACCTTCAGGAGACGAGTAATAATTTATTTAATGCATTATTCTTTATTTAGACCATTTTGGTAATAAATACAATAAGAAATATGTACAACAAATACAGATCTTTTCAAATTTGTTTATGCATAAGAGGGAGCAGGCTGGTAGGCTGGAGCTGGCTTGTAGGCTGGAGCAGGTTGGTAGGCTGGAGCTGGCTTGTAGGCTGGAGCAGGTTGGTAGGCTGGGTACTGGGCCTCGCCCTCATAGCTCACTTCAGCTACGTAGCCGGAGTCGCCGTTGACGTAGTAAGTCACCTTCTGCAGACGACCGTCGGGGAGCTGGACGTAATAAGTACCCTTGGTGTCGTAGCCATTACGAGATTCATCGTGACCAAAGTCGTTGCCGGAGTAGTCGTCCCTCACAGCGTACTGAGAGTTGTACTGGGGAGGAGTCTGTGGGGGAAAAAATAGTACTAGCAAATATTTAAAAGTGTATATGATAAATTACATGGCATATTAGTGTCAGTCCCTTCTTTGAATATAAGAAAACGTTTTTGACAAAATCGTAGAAGCAGCAAACTTCTTTTATTAGAAAATCTAAATTTACGTGAAAATTAGAAAAAGATATTTCCACTAGAAATATTAAAAACATTGATATAACAAAAGTTAAAGCATTTATCTGCTAGGGAATTTCTATTTAAGGGTTATACTCACGTCAGGGTACGTAGGAGCACCATAAGCAGGTCGTGGGTGTGCTGGGGGTTTGTAGGCTGGTGCTGGAGGTCCATACGTAGGAGGTAGCTCGGGGCGGGCGAGGGCGGCAGCCACAAGGACTAATAGAACTAGAACCTGCAATAGGAGACGGCGACAGTCGTCATTAAATCCACCTAAACAAAATTGTGGCTCTTTTACTGGAACCTTTATGACACAGATAATTAGTTTATGGTGTAACGGTTACTGATTTTTCTGCAATTTAGTCACTTTATATATACGAGTAATATCAACCATCAACATTTTCACAGGAAGGAAGATGTGGACCTTCGTAGTCATGCTGGTAGTGAACAGTGAAGGCGACTGATAGATTCTGAGGCACACCTGAACCTTTTATATCAGCAGCCACACCCAAGGTTGCGTGACGTGGGGAATGCTTGTTATAACACTGTATTTAGATCATTACGGTGGGCAAACGATTTTTTTAAGAAAAAAGTTGAAGAAATCTGGGGTTTACGGAGTGTGGGCAATGTAAGTTTCCTGAAGGGAAAACAATTAGTCTAACTTGGGTCCTGGAGGTGGGAAGCACAGTGCCTTCACTTCGAAAGACAGGTGAGGATATGAAAGTTTGTAGGGCTATCTGGCAAGACAGAGAATGAATCAGTGATGGGTGTGTTTAATCTTTTTTTTAGGTTTGGAGGGAGGATCACCTATCTTCGGTAATAGACGGCCAGAGTGTCCAGTTATGGTGATCCTGTGCCCACTGTAGCCTCAGTTTCCTGTTCTTAGCTGTAGCCCATCCACCTCAAGATTTGACTTGTGCGTTCAGAGATGCTCTTCTGCATACCTCTGTTGTAATGCGTGATTGAGTTACCGTCACATTCCTGTCAGTTTGAACCAGTCTGGTCTTTCTACTCTGACCTCTCTCATTATCAAGGATTTCGCCCACATAACTGCCGCTCACTGGATGGTACGTGCTTTTCACACCATTCTCTGTAAACACTAGAAACTATTGTGCGTGAAAATCCTATATCAGCAGTTTCTGAGATACTCACACACCCCGTCTGACACCAGCAATCATTCCATGGTCAAAGTCACTTAGATCACATTTCTTCCCCATTCTAATGTTCGGTCTGAAAAACAGCTGAACCTCATGACCACCCACATGAGATAAAAATTATAAAAAATGGTATTTTGTGTTTTTCGACCTTCAGCTGATACCTTCTTCAGCAAATACATAAACTTGAGAGATGTTAGTATATTAGCCAGGAACACCGACACGTTTTTTTTTTTTTTCAAACGGTGACCCATCACTGTCTCCCAAAGAAGTGTCGAAGCTTTTTTAAGTGGGGGACTGTTTACAGCCTTAAGGCTGGGGTAGCCCTGTGGTGTGAGCTTAGTAGGGCACTGTTCACATCCCATCCCGCCAGAGGGCAAGCCTGGTAGGCGTACCCTTAACGTAGTAAGTCACCTTCTGCAGGAACCGGTTTGTCGTCTTCGGTACACCTGCATGGCGTGGGCAGCCCTATGTTGTGGGCTTGGTGAATTGCCTTCGGATGAAAGGAGCTCCGTTTACACCCCTTTGGTAGGGGTTGCCTATGACTAGACTTCGATAGTACATTGGATACCACTAACAGTTCTATGTCAGGGGTGGCATAGGGGGTACCGTTTATAGTCCTATATCTGGAGCACTTTGTCAAGGGCCTGGTGAGTCTTCATCTATGGAATGAAGTTAATTGATGGAGTTTAAAAGCTCATCGACTATATGAAGGTCATTAAGAATACACCTAATCTAATTAAAGCAAATTCCCAGGATATACACACTGAGAGAAATACATCTCATGGTGTATATTGTTGGAGAGGTTAGGTAAGGTTCGTCAGGAAACAAAACAAGTGTTTCCTGACGCGGGTCAGATGATGTCCGGCCGTTGGAGCTTTTGGTCATCTGACCGAGGCCTTCCGCTGGCTTACCGGTCCACCCCTTTAAAAATTATGGTTATTAAAATTATTATCTAATTGTTGGAGAGAAATTAGATGTTAATAAAGGTAGTGAGAGTGGGAGCGACGCCTCTTGGGTCTTCAGATGCCTGCAGCCTCACATACTTTTGTTAAGTTCCGAGAATTTTTCTGCTTCAATAGCCCGGTCTTTGGTCAGGCTCGTCTGGTGCTTGCCTGGTCAACTAGGCTGTTGCCGCTGATGACCCGCTGAACTTGAAGTTGTTTTGAAGACTTCTAGCATTAGACTGAGAACTGTATTAAGCAAGTTATCCCATGCTAGGCAAGTTGTCCCATGCTAGGCTTCTCTCCTTCACGTTCCAATTGGCAGCCATTATTTAAATGGTGTATTGTGAGTGTACCTGAGCTGTTCATGTGTAAATTCCTGATACACTCGTTGCTATGATCATTTTAGTAGATATTTGCTTTCACATCTGGTTTGAAATTTCGTTTTGAAATGTTAAATTTTGGTATGACTTTACAGAGTTTTGAAAAAAAACTACTGAACATGGTTCCATCATATTAAAAATTCGTAAACACAATCGACTTAGATGGCGCTAACGTAATTTACAAAATGGATGACCCATACAAACGAAAATCAATTGAAGTAATACTAACTGAAGCCATACCAACAGTGACTGACAGTCACCAAGTCTCGTGTATGTCTCTTATCGCCATATACGTCATTTATATTCATTCAGATTATCTAACATTTAGGCACAACTCACCACAGTCTGATGATACTATTTACTCCCGATTTTCATAGAATTAAAATTTTAAATCTGAATGGTTTAAATAAAATCAGAAAGCATTTTCATATATACAAATGCTTATTCCTTCGGCGTTCAGGACACAAGACATAATATATTTTATGCATCGTTGTTTATACTATTTTAGTAACAAATACATTCACAAATATCCACAAAACCCATCTTTTTTATATTGGTTTATGTATAGGAGTGGAGCAGGCTTTATGGCTGCAGTTGGCTGGTAGGCTGGAGCAGGCTGGTAGGCTGGAGCAGGCTGGTAGGCTGGAGCAGGCTGGTAGGCTGGAGCAGGCTGGTAGGCTGGAGCAGGCTGGTAGGCTGGAGCAGGCTGGTAGGCTGGAGCAGGCTGGTAGGCTGGAGCAGGCTGGTAGGCTGGGTAGCTTCCACTATGTGCCGATGATCCAGAATAAATGGTTTCAGTGGCATCAGCTGAACAGGATCTTTCATACACACATGAACTTACATCCAGCAAACAGGAGATAATTAAAATTGTAGTTTAGTGAATCAGTCTTTATTCAGATCAGTTAAGTAATAAATTCATTCCAGTATAAATAATATATATTTTTTATCAGTTTATGCGTACGCTGGAGCGGGTTTGTAAGTTAGAGCAGGCTGGAGCAGGCTGGTAGGCTGGAGCAGGCTGGGTACTGGGCCTCGCCCTCGTTGTTCACTTCCGCTACGTAGCCGGAGTCACCGTTGACGTAGTAAGTCACCTTCTGCAGACGACCGTCGGGAAGCTCTCCCATGTGTATTATCTAAAATATATTTAGTTGGATTAGGGTAAATTAAATTGTGATTGTTATAATAAGGTTAGGTAAGTTTTCCAAGATTCTTTTGGTACAAAATAACTATTTTTTACATTAACATAAAATAAAAAACATTAAAAGTACAAGAATTTTTTTTAGAAAGGACTTAATTTTAAATGAGTTCTTGCTAATTGACCAATTTTACTTATTTTGCACGACATATTATATTCAGTGGCCCTTTATTAAGTACAGCCTTCTAGTACTGGGTAGGGTTGTCCTTTGCCCCAAGAACAACCTGGAAACATTATTTAGAGATTCTGGTCTATGTTAATATGATAGCATCACACAGTTGCTGCAGATTTGCATTTTGTGTATTCATGATACGAATCTGTTCCTGTATATCCCCAAAATGCTCATTTGGATTGATATCTGGGAACTGTAGAAGTCAAAGGAGTGCAGTGAACTCATTGTCATGTCCGTGGAACCAACTTGACATGTCGCGTTATCCTGCTGGAAATCATTGAAAGATGGGTAGACTATGGCCAGAAAGGGATGCACATTGTCTTTCAAAACAACTCAGGTAGGCTGTTGCATTTAACCGATACCCATTTGGTATAATGGGCCCTAATGTATTCAAGGAAAATATTCCCCACATCATTACACCATCACTAGCCTACACAGTTTGCACAAGGCAAGATGTTTCCATGGATTCGTGTTGTTTACGCCAAGTTCTGACACTATCATCTACAAGTCGCATTGCGATTTGTCAGACCAGACGACGCTTTTCCAATATTCATTTGTCCAGTTTTGATAAGCCTGTGCCCACCGTAACTTCAGTTTCCTCCTCTTAACTAACGGAAGTGGAACCCGGTGTGGTCTTCTGGTGCTGTAATCCATCTACTTCAAGTTTGACGATTGGCGTGTTCAGAGATGCTCTTCTCTATGCACTTCTTATAGCGCATCGTTATTTGAGTTACTCTTGCCTTCCCATAAGCTTGAACCAGTCTGGCGATTCACCTCTGACCTTTCTCATTAACATGGCTTTTTCGCCCACAGAATTGCCGCTCACTCGATGTTTTTGTTTTTCACACCATTCTCTGTGAACTCTAAATATTGTTATGCATGAAAATACAAGGAAATCAAGTCTCTGAAATATTCAAAGCACCTTATCTGGCACCAACAGTCATTCCACAGTCAGTCATTTAGATCACATTTCTTCCCCATTCTTGTGTTAGGTTTGAAACTCATAAATATGTCTAAAATCTTTCAATTTGCACTCTGGTGTACAGGTGGGAAGAATATTTTCAGTAGGGAACCGGGAGAGACGGTGATCCTGGGAATAGTGTTCAGGTAACCTTCAGATAATCTTGTTAAACCTACAGGAATTTTCAAAAATTATTCGTAATAAAGGCATAAAACACATTAGGTGTGCAAAATATACAGAGTGAAAAACTGGAGTGCACTGATAATTCCAAAATATGGATATACATAGAGCAATTTTTTTTAAATGTTTTCATTAAATATATAAAAAATTACATATAACCCCTTAACTTTAAGAGAGCACTAAATGTGGTTCCTGTTTATCAAGTGTTGTGTTTATATGTTGCAAACACCTACACTAGGATCACTGGTCTGAGTCCCATCCTCATGGGCGATGATCCTCAAAGTGAGGATGTCAATAGACAATCATTATGATCCTCATGAAAAAAACATAACACGGGTGGGGCTTGAACCCGCGGTCGTAAATCTCCAGACCGCGGGCTCGTAAAACTCCAGGCCGACGCGTTATCCACTGGGCCAGCTGGCTACAATAAGATTCATCCAACTACGATGAGTCACGATACTCATATGAACCCAAAATCGAGGAGTACAATATAGGAAATCGTCTTGCTACATGTAACGCACTACAATCTTTTGTGTTTACATGTGTCGATGATCCAAAATGAATGGTTTCAGAGGCATCAGCTGAACAAGAACTTCCATACACACATGCACTAACCTTCAGCAAACAGGACGTATTTAAAATTATATTTAAGTGAATCAGTCTTTATTCAGATCAATTTATTAATAAATACATTCGAGTATAAAAAAATATTTGTTTTTATTAGTTTATGCGTACGCTGGAGCGGGTTTGTAAGCTGGAGCTGGCTTGTAGGCTGGAGCAGGCTGGTAGGCTGGATACTGGGCCTCGCCCTCGTAGCTCACTTCCGCTACGTAGCCGGAGTCACCGTTGACGTAGTAAGTCACCTTCTGCAGACGACCGTCGGGAAGCTGGACGTAATAAGTACCCTTGGTGTCGTAGCCGTCACGAGATTCATCATGACCAAAGTCGTTGCCGGAGTAGTCGTCTCTCACAGCGTACTGAGAGTTGTACTGGGGAGGAGCCTGTGGGAAAAACAAAAGCAAATGTGTATATTATTTATTATATAGCATATAAACTACGTATAGGAAAGCTGTAACAGAATAAGACATCTGCGGAGGCGAAACGTATCGTTAGATGTGATTGAAAATAATGCTAGAAACATTAAAATTATTAGAAAACAATTTAAAGTAAATTTCCAACCAGATTTCCAAAAAAACAATAATATAAGAATAGTTTTTGAATAATTAAAGCATTAAGCTGCTTGTAGAGCTAATGTTGAAACTCACGTCAGGGTAAGCAGGAGCTCCATAAGCAGGTCGTGGGTGTGCTGGGGGTTTGTAGGCAGGTGCTGGAGGTCCATACGTAGGAGGTAGCTCAGGGCGGGCGAGGGCGGCAGCCACAAGGACTGTTAGAACAATAACCTACGAAGCGAGACGGCGAGTCGTCATTAAATCCACATTACAACTAAATCGTTCTTATAGTACTGCAACGTCTATGGCACACACAATCATTACTCTATTGCGTAATAAATGCTGTATCTACTACAACTTAAATGCTCTGTATACGAGTAACATCAAGCAAGAAAATATTTTCACAGAAAGGAAGAAATGATATACACCTTGGTAGTCATGTTGGTAGTGAACAGTGAAGGCGACTGACAATTTCTGAGGCAGAGTCGAGCTTTATATAGCAGTAGCCACGCCCAAGGTCACGTGACGTGGGGAATTCTTGGTATTTTACTGTATTTGGGAAATTATATAGGGTAAATTATTTTCAAAAGATAATTCCCAGAAATTTGGAATATTATATATATATGTCGTGCAGAATAGGTAAAACTAGTCAATTAGCAAGAACTCTCTTAAAATTAAGTCCTTTCTAAAAAATTGTCTTATACGTTTAAAGACTATTTTTTTCATTTACGTTAATGTAAAAATGAATAATTTTATACGAAAAGAACCTTGGAAAACCTACCTAACCTTATTATAACAAGTGCAATTTATTTTAGCCTAATCCAAATAAATATATTTTTGATAAGTTTACAATAATTTAATAATAAACAAACACAATAAAATATATTTAGGTTCAGAATGATTTTTGCAAAATTATTGCTACACAAATTTTCGCTTGCCTTATTCGGCAAGAAGAGCGTTGCTATTTAAGCCAAAATGTCAAGTTTTACCTTTTCGGCACGACATATATATGTATATAAATATCTTAATGTTTTCTTAAATTTACAAAGTAAAGTGATTTACAAGAAATTACTCCATTTCTGGATGTAAATATCCATAGATATTACAGGGCCTTAAAATTTAATGTATGTTCAGCCATACACTGATACTCACGCCACAGAAAATAGTTAAATAGAGAAGTTGGCAGAAAGATGGTCTTTCTAGGTAAAAAAATCTAAGGAGATTTATTCAGTAGTCTGTAATTTCCAAAGCAAGAAAGCTGCCAGCATCATGACACAGAACCCTGCACACTTTTCTTTCATATACAATAAGCTTAGCAGGGTAAGAGCTGCTACAGACAATATAATTTGTAGATCAGTATTATCCATCAGGGTAACAGAGAACCTTCAATATGATGTAAAATAAATCTTCAAGTGGGACCCACGAAACTCTATGGCATGAAACAATAACAAATTTCAGCTGCTCTATTATGGAGAAAGCAGAGTACAAAGTGCAATCAACCCTTTTATTCAAGCTCTCGAGGCATTAGAGAGTTCCAAAAATAACAATCTCGAAAGAACTCACATCTAAGGAACACAATTTTCCATCACAACCTTACAACATAATAAGCTAGATAACAACAGCGTTTAAAGAAAATAGTGCAAAGCCGATGATATTCTTCAAAGTAATATCCATATGTATATTATAAGCTGTCCACTAACAAATTTATTAAAAAGGTTGCAGAGTTGCAGACCTGACGAATGCACACAGCTTTCAATGCCTATTTCAGTTGAGCTAAATATTTATAATATCGAAAATGTCTAAAACCTTTTAATTTATATTCTGGTGGACAGGCGAAAATAATATTCAGTTTGGAACACTACTTTCTCCTCAGGGAGTAAGTAGTGTTACTCCCCAGGGAGTAAGTAGTGTCCATGTAACCCTCAGGTGATCTTGGTAACATTTCAGGGATTTAAAACAAAATATTATTAATGAAGGGCTAGGTCATATTAGTTGTGCAAAATATACACAATGAAAAACTAGAGCGCAGTGAGAATTCAAACAGCTGGATGAGCATAAAGAATAAACTCTTTTAAAAAGTGTCTTTTAAATATATAAACACCACACCAGGGCTGTGGTGTGTACAAATGCGAGCACGTAAACTAGGACGCCAGGTTTGAGTCCCAGCAGCATGGGGGATGATCCGCAGAATGAGGATGTCAATAGACAATCACAACAATTTGAGCAAAATCGTCTTCTACATGTAAGCTTAATGCACTGCAGTCTTATGATATTTATTATGTGACCATGATCCAAAATAATTTTTTTTCAGTGGCATCAGGTGGACGGGATCTCTCATACACAAATGAACTTACATTCAGTAAACAGGAGATAATTAAAAATGTATTTTAGTCAATCAGTCTTTATTTAGATCAATTTAATAATAAATACATTCGTGAATAAAAATAATATATATTTTATCGGTTTATGCGTATGCTGGAGCGGGCTTGTAGGCCGGAGCAGGCTGGTAGGCTGGAGCAGGCTGGTAGGCTGGAGCAGGCTTGTAGGCTGGAGAAGGCTGGTAGGCTGGGTACTGGGCTTCTCCCTCATAGCTCACTTCCGCTACGTAGCCGGAGTCGCCGTTGACATAATAAGTCACTTTCTGCAGACGACCGTCAGGAAGCTGGACGTAATAAGTACCCTTAGTGTCGTAGCCGTTACGAGATTCATCATGACCAAAGTCGTTGCCGGAGTAGTCGTCCCTCACAGCGTACTGAGAGTTGTACTGGGGAGGAGTCTGTTGAAGTAATAGCAACAAATGTGTATATCATATATTATATAGCATATAAACTATGTATAATAAAGTTGGGGGAGAATAAGACATGCGCAGACGAAACGTATCGTTCTTGCCTATATGCTTCGCTTGCACGGCAATCTTCTGCAGTCGAATACATATGCGATTTTGATAATAGAGATAGCGGGGAAAATGGGTATTTTTAATTTTTAAGTTTCTCAGTCTTGTTAGATGCTCAGTCTCATAGATATTATTGAAGCTGATGAGCCCATTAACCTTGATTGAGGGTGGTGAGTCCCTTAGGATGCTGTTCACTGTCTTATTCACGAACTCATCGTGTTGTATACCAATACAATAGGAAAGCTCTCCCAGTTGTTTCTACTCGCTGGCTCACCTGGGTACTCTAACACAAATCACCTACTTTTTTTTAAGTAAAAGAAAATTTAGACCTTTGAGTAAAGATGATGTTTTCAATAAAAAAAAAAGCTCCAAAAGACTATTGCTAGAAACTTTAAAATTACTTGAAAATAAATTAAAATACGTAATTAAAACATTAAGCTGCTTGTCCAGTTTAGGGTAATATTTACGTCAGGGTAAGCAGGAGCTCCATAAGCAGGTCGTGGGTGTGCTGGGGGTTTGTAGGCTGGTGCTGGAGGTCCATACGTAGGGGGTGGCTCAGGGCGGGCGAGGGCGACAGCCACAAGGACTGTTAGAACTAGAACCTGCGAAGGGAGACGGCGAGTCATTATTAAATCCACATTACAGGGAAATCGTTCTTATAGTACTGCAACATCTATGGCACACACAATCATTACTCTATTGCGTAATACATACTGTATCTACTACAGCTTAAATGCTCTATATACGAGTAACATCAATCATCAACTGAATATTTTCACAGAAAGGAAGAAATGATATACACCTTGGTAGTCATGTTGGTAGTGAACAGTGAAGGCGACTGACAATTTCTGAGGCAGAGTCGACCTTTATATATCAGTAGCCACGCCCAAGGTCACGTCATGTGGTGAATTCTTGGTATTTTACTGTATTTGAGAAATTATGTAGGGTAAATTATTTTCCAGAGATAATGCCCGGAAATTTGTGTAAAGGAAGTAAGTTGAAAGTGAACATAGATGAGAGTATCAATCGAGTTAGGTAAAGAACAATTGGATATCAGAATGGAGGTAGGAAGTATAGAAGTGAATGTGTTGAGATATTTGGGAGTGGATCTGTCGGTGGATGGGTTTATGAAGGACGAGGTAAACCATAGACCTGATGAAGGGAAAAAGGTGGGTGGTGCTGTTTAGAGTGACATCTAAACTGTCGTATTTGCGCGCCTCTGGCAAGACAGTGATTGTGTGAATGATGGGTCACCCTGATTCCGTGGGATACGGGCAGCGTGATTATATATATATATATATATATATATATATATATATATATATATATATATATATATATATATATATATATATATAATATAATATATATATATATATATATGTGTGTGTGTGTGTTGAGAGATGAAAGAATGATGATATTTATTGAAGTGAGAAGAACATAAAACTTACTATAGTTGATTTATCTTGGCTAGCAAGATTACTTACTTGATCGCGTCTATTACGAGTGATGAAATGTAAGATGGAACGAATTCAAGCTAGAGAATTAGGTAATCTTATTACACTATCCTTCATAAGTGTTAAGTAACTCAGAATTTAGCAAGACTTCAGTGACCCTACTTAACATATTGCTCCACTCATTGACAACTCGACTGATGACTCAGTTCTTACCAATATCCTTTCTAAATCTAAAGATTATTCTTGAATAAACTGGAGTACAGATTCAGGGCTTTCATTTTTTTTTCGTATAAAAGATTTCTAATACAGTCTCTTAATTTTGTTACCCTTTTCTATATGTTCTAAGTGCATTTATATCCATTCTGTAATAAGGAGATAAGAACTGAGCTACATGATCTAAATGAAGACTTACGATACACAAATAAACCGCACTTAAGAGGTTGAAACTTATGGTAACACCCCCCGTTGCCTTCTTATATGTATTCTGGCTCCCTTCCCTTCGTACTACTGTGTCACTAGTTAATGGTCTAAGTGGGATTGCAACGTCATCATAGGTTTCAGTCTCCTGAGTGCGAGTTATTTGTGTATTGTTCCAGTCACGGTATTGAAGTCTTGTCAATGATGCATAGAACTATAGAATGACCTTTAGACTCCAGTTACTTAATAGTTCAGTAACTGATATAAATTCTAGCAGTTAGCATTATAATGCAAGCTTCGGCACTGCTGTATTGGCTTTATATTTCTACTTCCAATGAATCCCTGGTTTTTTCTCATTGTGTATAACCAAGCCTTACCTCACATGGTAAATTAGAACAATATTTTCACGCCCAAGGATTAGGACTTTGCACTTTCCCTCACTGAACTGCGTCTGCCACTTTTCAGAATGATTCGTCCTCCGTATCTAATATTCGTCCTGTTCTGTGTCGTCAGAGAATTTATTCGTATCGCTTTTTATTATTTCGCTATAGTCATTAAGAAAAAAAGAGGACCAAAACTGATCTTGTGGAACGCCACTTATGCACACTCTGATTTCTGTTAGTCAACCATACCTCATTATGTGAGATAACTTTCTTCCAATACAGCGTGTTGCACTTGATTTAAAACTGTTCTGCATGGAAGTCTACATACACTCATTCTCTCTCTCTCTCTCTCTCTCTCTCTCTCTCTCTCTCTCTCTCTCTCTCTCTCTCTCTCTCTCATTCACATGAGACAAAATAAGGAATAATAGTAGTCATCATATTTCGACCTCCAGCAGACGTCCTTTTCAGAAAATACTTAGTAATGGGGAGAGGGACCAGGTATTTGTAAGGGTAGGGAGAGTGGGAGCCGAGTTTCTTGAGTCCTCCAGGTGACTGACATCTCATAATCATGTAAATCATTTGGAACGTGAAGGTGTTCAGAAGACCTCTCATACCAGCCTGATAACTACAATATCTCTGTTGGTCCTTCACACGACAAATGACATCCCTTATTGGAAAGTGAGTTGTTGTGAAGGTGTATGGGCTACTGCTGTGTGGATGTCTGCTTAAACTCTGTACTGTGATTATTTATTTATTTATTATTTTTTTTTTTTTGGGGGGGGGATAATTTGTATTCC